>JAFEMH010000989.1:0-562790 GCA_022495995.1 Adenophora triphylla var. japonica
GGTGTCGAAGCCTGAGAGTGATGTACAGAGCCTCGTTGTGCCCCGAGGCGTCTCTCGGTAAGTCTTCATCACAGAATGTGATCATGCCGCCATACAGGCGGGAGTCGTAGATCTCGTCTCTATCCGTAGAAGGAGAGTCATCCAGCCATCCGTTTTCTGTCTTCCTCTTGCGAGGTAAAGCCTTTGGCTGGAACCTCGTGGAGTATGTTGAGGCTGCCCGCGGCGGTTGCCGCCCTTGGTTAGCACATTGATCGAGTGCGATTGCCAAGCCGACCTTGATCTTCCTTTACCTGGTCCGAGCTCTGAGCCGGACAAGTTGAATCTTGGCTGATCCCGCGGAGGGTTAGGCTTCCGACCGGGCAAGAAGACTATCAAGATCCGAGGTATTCCTGTTCCGTGGTATGAATTCTGGTTTCACTGGGCTTTTCGGCTTTCCCACCTCCCGTCTCGCTCTAGAGCCGCATGGCCTCGGAGGCAAAGAGGACGGGCCGGAGTACAAAGACGTAGTAGTCGAACCTCCCGAGGGTTCTCCAAGTGTACCTACACCTGTATCTCCGGCCGTATCTTTCTCTCGATTCTTGTTGAGAGGATTTCTTCTTCTGTTTTCTCGGAGGATTGCTCTGGACAGTTTCTGAGACTCGTACTCCGTGCAAAGTGAGCGATCACAAACATCGTAGCCGATGTGAACATTAGAGGAGGATCCAGTGAAAGAGGCGGAGAAACCGGTTCTGTAGCACACTTCTTGGGCACCCACTCAATGGAGTTCACGCCGTTATTATTCGGAAAGGGATTCCCGATCGTATTGGGCCCACTTGGGCGCTCTAACTTGCCTTCTTCTATCAAGTTCGATTTCGTATCCCTTGACCCCAAACAGTTGTCGCTGGTATGGCCGTGATATCGATGGAAGGCGCGATTTGCTCTTGTCCGCATTGGCTACGGGAACTTTGGGTTTGTAATTAGCCACGGGCTTAAGGAGACCCTCCTTGATTAGCCCTTCCAAAGATCTTGCTCAAGGGCATGTCCAACTTGTCGAAGTGTACTGGCGGCCGCTTCGAGTAGAACTGTTGCTTTGTGGGACCGGGTTTCGTTACCCGACCGTTGTCCCCGATGGACGTAGCCGATGCACGTATCTTTCCCTTTGCCTGGGGCCGGTGCGGGATTGAATGCAGTTGAGCGGTATCTCGTACGGCCGTGCAAGAGCCAACTTTTCCTTGAGATCCTTCTCGAACCGCGAGCCTAAGACTGACCATGGCCCGAGATCCGGGAAGAAATTGTGACTGATGAGAGTTCTCGATGGACTCCGTCTCAAGCAAGACTTGAAGATCCGCATCCGTTCGTCTTTGGAGAGTGGCTCCATGATTTCGGAGAGTTTCCGGCTCCATCTCTTGTAGAATTCCCCAACACTTTCATCCGCTTTACGCTCAGGTGGTGATTAAGTCCTCGCGACTTGTTTCCCACTCTAAGTTGGATCCGCACTGCCGTTCAGGAAGATGTTACCGATCCGTTCCTGTGTGTGGCGATCCGCAGCTTTACCCTCGAAACCATCGTAACGCCGAGCTTTTGAGCGTATCTTGGAAGTGGTCGGCCATTTGTTGGAGGGTTGCTCCTTTTGCTCTCATGCCGAGAACGTAAGTGTCGACGTGCGTTTGAGGACATTCGGTTCCATCGAATGGGTCCATCTCCGGCATTCTCGAACTTGGCAGGAGAGGCGTGACCATTCCCGAATCTCGTGGATTTGAACGTTTCCGCTTTGGCCGCTCATGGTGGCTTTCGTGTCTTTCATCCGCTCGACCATCCAGTGCTAAGGTTCAGTCCAAAGGTGGTGGGCTGAGGCTCACGGTGCTACCACGTGAGCGGTAGTGATTGGAGGTGGAAGGCTTGGTATATGAGAATATACGGGAGCCTTTTCTCGAACCTGTATCGGGGTTTGTCCCTGTTTAGAGATTCGTGTATAGGCAACGGGACGAACCCGGGAGGGTACCGAGGGATATTGGCATCTGAGATGGTCCAGCGGTGCGCCGGTGATATTGAGTGATGGGTGTAGCACGGGGCGACCAAAATTGACAGGGGTTGCTCCGAGAGGTGGCAACATGGAGCCTAGGCCTGTTTGTTTCCTTGGTTGGAAGGCATCCCGTAAGTTGGCGGGGAGGAACCCGATTGAAGGTTTGGTGAACTGGTTTTGGGGAATCGTCATCCTCTACCAGACAAAAGTACCGTCCGACCAGGGGATAGGCCGCTATACCACGCTCATTCGTAAGCCGTACCACGAAATTCTACCGATCTTCTTTCGCCTCTTGTGAACCTCACAAGCCCGAATGGCTTCTTCCAATGTCATATCTCGTTACCGGTGGCGGGGTCCTTCCCTGTCACGATTTCTCGATGAGCTAGACATGTCGGAAATTCTGGCCGAGGGAACCGAGGGAACCGAAGAACCTGGCTCGACGCCGCCGTTACCGTGATCCTGCAAGGCGCCGACCCGGAAATCTGAACCACTTTCTCGCCGCAGGGAACGAAAGGAAGGGTTTAGGCTTCTGGAAAAGGGTATTTGGCTCAAGGTTTTCGGGCTTGTGCAAAGTGCGATTACCGATTAAAGTTTACTTAAAGCGCGTTTTCTCGTAGTCCTAATTGGTTGGAAAAGAGCGTGTCTTCTTTTCGCAACTAATCCTAGAGCTCTAATCAGTGGATCTCGTCACTACGCTTATAAGCCCCTCGTTTCCATTGTAGATCATCTTTCTCAGACGGACTATCCCGAGCGAGGTCGGATAAGGCAAGCGAGTTCCACCGACAAAGGAAAAAGTGAACTTAAGGCTAGCTGATCACGCAAACTTTCGACGTGTGCGGCGTACGGGCCACGGTCGAGGTCAACGTCCTTAAGTTAAGGCGGGAGTCGTGCCAAAATTTGGGCATGACCTCTCCTGACTCGCTTGTGCGAGAGACCTTTAGCTTTTAGCGTTGGCCAAGTTGTGGCTGGCACGGTACATACGGCGAGGTTTGGTGACACGGCGTCACATTGAACCTTCGGGTATATTTTTCGGCAGAGCTCCGCGTCAAAGTCAAGGCTGAAAAGCTCAAGACTTCGGGTCGGGAACGACCTTTGGTCTAAAACTCTCGAGCTTGACTCGGAGCGGGGCCCAGCGTGAAAAACATACACTTAGGCTTTATGACACGAGCTAAACCAAAAACCAACCGGGGTCTTGGACAAAGTGTGACAGAAAGGAGTGCATGGCTTACACGGGCTCGGATGGGATGTTTGGGACGACCCCGTGCTCCCCCGAAAGGTGTCTGGCAGACCAATCGGAGTGCAACTGATAAGGCCATCCCGGGTTAGGGGTTGTAGTGTGCAGTGTACCGAGGCAGCAAGTGCACGTGAAGTACGGTGTTCCGAGGCGCAGTGCGCGTAGTGTGCGGTCACTAAAATTCTTTTCTGAGTAAAAACAGAGATTTTTCAGAATGTGTCTTAAAGAATTTATGATGCACAGTTCAAAAGACAGCATGAAAATCAAACATGAATGGGAATGCACAAACATGGTAAGATTTTGAAAAGTTGACAATGTAATGCCTTTTAAAAAAAACCGTTCGAGGTTTAAAGTAACACACACACGAAAACGAGGAAGGGTAAACGAAAGTTTGACCCACAGAAGGCTTTTTAGAAAACAACGGTAGTTTTGAAAAAAGTATCTTTATCCCCAAATGGAGTCGCCAATCGAAATTACCCGATCTTTTCGCGCGCGGGGCGGCGGAAAAGGCGGTTGTCTTTCGCGGGGGGTTGGTGTCTGAGACCTCGCTTCACGGGAAGGAGCAGAATGAGGAGTCGCCACGCGGTTTTGTATTTTGAGCCCAAACGTTGAGAAACGGCTTTTGAAAATGGTGTCGTTTTTATTGGTAGCAAAAACTTAGGAAAAGGCTTTGAAAAAGGGGATCATTTTTATTGGCAGCAAAAACGAGTAAAAAGCTTTTTAGTACCAGAGATTGTTGGGTTCGGAGGTCAAGTTACGTTTCGAGTAGAGTATTACGAGATCGCCCGAAACGCCTCGCATGACGAGTCTTTCTACCTTTCTCGAAATTGTGTGTGTGTGTGTGTCTTTTGAAATGGGGGCTTGAATGACAAGCTTAATCTTGGTTTGAGTGACAAACGTTGATTAGGTGACTTTGTTTGAAAAGACGAGCGTTTGAATGACAAACGTCGGTTTTGAGTTTGAAATGAGCGTTTGCGTGGCAAACGTCGACTTTGAGTTGAAATGAGCGTTTGCGTGGCAAACGTCGACTTTGAGTTGAAATGAGCGTTTGCGTGGCAAACGTCGACTTTGAACCGTGCGAGTCATTGTTAACGATTTTTACGAGAAAAATGCGTATTAAATGATTTTAAGTGTCAAATGGCGGCTTTGAGTTTGAAGACGAGCGTTCGGAGGCCGAACGTCATTTCGCGCGTTTTGAAAGAGAGTTCGACGGACGAACTCCGGTTTTGAACTGGGCATTACATTGTTAACGATTTTTACGGGAAAAATGCGTATTAAATGATATGCGATCAACGAATCGGGTTGCGACTCGGACTTTTGAAAAGTAAATACTATCACAATCCAAACGGATCGGACTTGTAAATGACAGTATTTAAAGCGGTGTCAACGGAATCAAACGATCCGGAATTGTAAATGACGATCAACGAGGCCAAACGGCTCGGAAGTGTAAATGACGATCAACGAGGCCAAACGGCTCGGAAGTGTAAATGACGATCAACGAGGCCAAACGGCTCGGAAGTGTAAATGACGATCAACGAGGCCAAACGGCTCGGAATTGTAAATGACGTGAAAGTAAACGGAACGGGGTCGGAACGCCGTTTTAACCCGTGATTACTTCTCTTACGGAAAGAGAAGAGGATCGAGGGGCTAAAACGTATCGGACCCCGTTAGACGGAGGCGTCTACATTTTGACAATGACGTTCGAAACAGTTATAGCGACCGGCGCGTAAACCGAGACTTAACGGAAGATTCAGAGAGAGGAGTTGTACCTATGGCTGTGGTCGACTCCTTTGGCTCGGAGGTGTGCACGGGACACGAAAAGTTATTCGAAAGGTTGTTTCAAGTTGTACGGTGCGTATTTGATCGAAATACGAAGGTTTCACGCGAATCGAGACAAAACGGGAGCTCGGGAGGTGGAAACCGGTTTGGACCGTGGGGTATGTGATTTTTGGTATCAAAATCCTCCTCCTTTTGCCTTTAACGGCAACTTCTATTTATAGGGTGAAAATTGCGTAGGAGTCCGGCCGGACTTGACCGAATTTCGGGGTTTTGGGAATTTTGGAAATGCAGGGGACTTCTTTGGCAATTTCAGAAAATTGCACGCAGTGAGTCCGGCACTTGGCTTGCAAACCAGGGGTATTTTGGTCTTTTGGCCTTGATTTGTGATTGACGAGTGACTAGAGGGAGGTGGCATGCAGACACGTGTCCCGTGACTCACCGAAGTGTGGGAGTTCGTTCCCGGTCCCGGTTTTGTCCGTTTTAAAATAACGATCAGGAAATGTCCGAAACGCCCGAAAGTGCCGGAAAATGCGTTTTTCAGGGAAAGCCATACTTTTACGTGAGATGTCACGTGTTAAGTACGGTTCGACGCCGGGATGCACGGGGCAGTACCGAGACGTCTCGTTGGCACAGCAACGGGGAGTTTAACGAGTTCCGGTTAACCTGGAGCGGACCAGTTAACGGATTTCGGTTAACTTTCTGACGGATTTGGACGATCCGGATTTGGGTACTTACATTATGGGAATAAGTATTTCTTTCCTTATTCATCTTTACTTCTTGTTCTTTTACTATGTTCAAAGGCTTGCGAGTAATCCTCCATTTCTCGGAGTTGAAAACTCGATAATTTATAATTCATGCTTCCTCTTCATGTCAATTCAATTCTCTTCTTATTAATCTTAATACTTACAAATAGGAAGACGTCCTTAGTTGTATAACCTTAGTTAATCAAGTGAAAAATCTTGATTTGCGGAATCCTAAGAATTGAACTAGGTCAATAATCACAAGCGTAGTTTAAAGACCTAGGGATGATCCTTTAGTGGAGAATACGTGAGTATAACTTGGAATTAACGGATTTTGGTTAATACGGAACCCTCGAGAGGTGAGCCGGTTTACTCGTGTGACGGATGAGAATACCTATAAATTGACCCTCAAGAGATAGGCTGTATTGGTCTTAAAATACATGTGCTAGGCCTTCACCCATGAGTAGTTAGCACAACTTAGCGTATCATCCTTGATTTCTGACATTTTCATCTTAAAACAATTTCTTCATATTATTCTTAAACACCTGCAAATATAGACGTTCATATTTGTAGAACCCTAGTTAATTGAGAGAAGGACGTAGTTGTGAATCTCGGTTAGCTAAACCATATGAAGTAAACTAGATTTCATTAATCACGAGAGTAGTTTAATGGCCTAGGGGTGTTCTTTGAATGGAAAGTATGTGGACTTTGCGAGCACTAATGGATTCTTACTAACTTTAGGGCCCTCGAGAGATAAGCCGGGTTGCCTGTTCGTGACAGGCGGGATTACCATTAACGGAATCTTAAGAGATAGACCGTAATAGTAAAGGATACAAATACTACTTGCTTGATCGTGAGAAGTAGTATAGGCTGAATATACCATCCTTGTTATTTTGATGAAAACCTTTATTTAAAGCATGTTTGAATTTATATTCCAATTCCCGAGAATACTTTTATTACATGTTAGAGTAATTTCTGTATATTAATAGTATTTTCTCAACCAATTCATATCTCCCCCAATCATTCTATCTATATATTTATATAAAGACGAATATCATACAAAGTAAACCCTGTCCTCGTGGGATCGACCCGTACTTGCACTCGCTATATTTCAATAGCTCATGCGCTTGCCAAAATTAAAACGAACCGTTAGGTTTCAAACCAACACAAACCCCAAAAGGATTTGCAAAAATTGGTCCAAGACCATAGCAAACCCCAAATGGTTTGCAAAATTGGTATAAGTAAACATAGCAAACCCAAATAGTTTGTGAAAAGTGGTCTAATTTACCATAGCAAACCCCAAAATGGTTTACAAAATTTGGTCTAAGTGACCATAACAAACCCCAAACGGTTTGCAAAAATTGGTGTAATTGACCATAGCAAACCCCAAACAGTTTGCAAAAATTGGTATAAGTGACCATAGCAAACCCCAAACGATTCGCAAAAATTGGTCCATGTGACCATTGCAAACCCCAAAAGGATTTGCGAAATTGGAAATGACCACAAACCAAAAAACGATCTATAAAATTTGACTAAGGCTAACACTATTTCCTCCTCAACCCAATCATAAATAATCAAGCTAAGGATTTGGGGGCTACTGATGATCCCGAGCCCAAGACTCGAGCTCAAAGCGAATAATATACCAAGGAAATCGATCCAACATGGAAGAGAAACAAGTTGACTGAGGCAGCCAAATAGATGACTCCAAACAGGCTCCGTCTGGTTTTCCTTATACCTCCGTAATGAGCATACCTCTGTCAGAAGCATACCTCAGTAAGGATCATACCTCAGTATGTAGCATACCTCATTAAGGAGCATACCTTAGTCAGGAGCATACCTCCGTCATGAGCATACCTCAGTAACGAGCATAAGGAGCATACCTACGTCAGTAGCATACCTCAGTAAGGAGCATACCACCATAAGGAGCTTACCATCATATGCGGTCTCCCCTGCGAGTATCATCGTTCCCCTCATCCATCTCAAGCACCTTAGGTGGAGACCAACCCAAGACCAAAAGCTCAAAACCTGGCAAACCAACCAAGGGGATACCGATTCGGTCGATATCCTCCCTACACATTCGCCTTTCTTGAATCCCTCTCAATTCTCTCATCACTTTGAAAGTGACCAAACTGTTGGTCCCAAAGGTAGCAACAAGGGTGAAAATACAGCTAGAGGGGGGGGTGAATAGCTGTTTAAAATTTTTCGCCCTCTTTTAAAAAAAACTAAACCTCTTGCTTACAAAATCCTCTTGCAGTTGATAATAGACTGCAAGTGATAGTGTAAAATGCACAGCGGAATTATAGAGTATAAAGCGGTTTTGATAGAGGAGGTTTGTAAAGCGGTTTTAATAAAGTAGTTGGTAAGTGCGGTTTACAAACAAGTGAGGTTTTGACACTGTTAATTCCAAACACTATTTCACAATAATGGATATCTAAATAAAGATCAAACAGAGACAAAGATAAATAATTAGTAAGCACAAGAAATATAATTGCAGAAAGTAAGAACACGCTATTTGGAGTGGTTCAATCGATAAACGATCTACGTCCACTACCAAGATGGTTAGTCTTGGATTTCTAAGAGAGATTTTATATTAAGTATTGTGAGATTACAAGGTACAATAAAATCTTTGCTATGAAGAACAAATCCAAAACTATAACCAGTGTATCTCAATTGTTTAATCTATGTGATTAGAACAAATGAGGTGTGTGTGTGAGAACAAGATCAAGGCTCTTTAAATCTGTGAGATGTAGAGCACAATGATTCTTGAATGTGTTAAGGCTTGATTTCTGGGCTGGGGGATATTTCTTGAAGTATGAAGATGAAGATTCAAAGGGTTGAACAATTTCTGGGCAGAGCTTCAGCTTCTATGAACACAGCACTTCTCAATTTTTCAAGCAATCTTCAAATGGTGAAGATTAGGGGTATTTATACCCAAGCATCCAAAATGTAGCCATTGGACACAGCTGTTTGAAGGACAAGCACTTGATGCTTTCTTATTGGTCCACAAAGAACCACTTTTGTCCTTTGGTACAAAAGAGTCAGATAAAGCTGATAATGCTCCAGCTGCAAGCAATGAGGTTTGGACACCTGTCACCTTTTCAAGATCCTTGCAGATCTTCTCTGACTTGAATCACGTGACAAGATAAGGTGGTTGACATTGGATATTGCTGATGTGGATTATAATGACAAAAGGTGGTTCACTTCAAGTCTCAATCATTGGAGCGGTTCTGGAGTATAGGCGGTTTGACAAGTGCGGTTGATGACTCCAGTGAGGTTGCATAGTGCGGTTGAAGTTGAACTGCAAGGGTGCGGTTCATCATAAGGCGGTTGCACTGAAGTATTTCAAGGGTAGTTTCAAACAAAGGATTTTACCAAGCAAGTGCTAAGGGCGGTTTTGCTAGGGCGGTTGGAAGGAGCGGTTTGAAACTTCTGAACTGCAACTCTCAATTCCAATGAGTCTTGTGCCAGTCTTCAAGCCTAAATTTAACCTAATCTATAAAATGGACTTAACTAAAAATTGAAGTCTAAGCTTCATTACATAGGGTCCTAAAGACCTTAAAATAGACAGGAGATTATGGTATCAATCAAATCTAATACAAAATAGGAGGGTTAAAACATGCATACCCAACAATCTCCCCCTATTTGATTGATGCCATTACCTACTATAACTAAAGCAAACATTGTACTTAGTAAAAACATGTCCATCAGAATTTACATGGTAATTCATGTCCCAAGTCAATGCACACACTTAGCTTAAGCTATAGATTTCTATACTTTCTAAGAGATAAAAACTTACAATATGGAAAGTAGAGAAATGCATTCAGTGCACTTAAGAAATATGAGTTTGAGTTCAAAGTGCGGTTTAAACTGAATGTTTAAACTTCAATTCAAAAAATATGATTTTAAGTTGAAAAATATTTGAATGAGGTTTAAAACCATAAGAGGTTTCATTGTTCTACAAACAAGCAGTTTGATATGAACAAGATTTTTGGAACCATGATGCAATTTTCATTAATTCCTCAAGTGATTACAAAACAGGAATGAAAGAAAATTACAGGGTTACAAAAAATGTTGGACAAGAAATACAATGAGAGTGCGGTCCAACAACAAAAGAGTTTACCAAAAAATACAGAGCAAAAGCGGTTTAAGGTTGATGCGGTTCTTGACCTTCTTTGCCGCCGCGGTTAGTTGATCTCGTGGTTCCCGGCAAGATTTGATGCAGAGGTTTCGCACTTCGTGGATTTTCTAATTTTTCTCACCTCTTCTGCGGTCCTTCCTTGAGCGGTCACCAATCTCTCTAGGATATTTGCTTGAGAATCAATCTTGAGATTGGCATCAGAGACTGCCTTGGAGTTATCAGATACTTGATCAGTTAGCTCATCAATCAAGGTGTGAAAGGAGGAGTTCAAAGAATTGTACAAGGTTTGAACCTCCCCCTGAACTGCTGCGGTCTGAGAAGAGATAGCTTCAGTCATTGTATCAAGATTCACAGTCACTTGGATGGAGGATTTCAGCTCATTGACTGTGGCTTCAAGTTTGGTGGTGAATCCTAACTTGATATTTTCAAGGCGGTCATTGAATTCATCCTTGACTTCATTCAACTTGGCCATCAAGGCATCATCAAGGGAGTTTGTTTTGATCTCCAGCTTCTCTTTGACATTATCAATTTCCAGGAGGATATTTGCTTCAACCGCATTCAAGGCGGTTTGAAAGTCTTGAGAAGTAGGCGGTTGGGAATTGACAGTTTTAAGGAATTCAGCTTGGAGGGAATCAAAGGCGGTTTTGGAGGAGGTTGCAAGCTGGGAAATCATTTCCTTGAGATCAGAATCTCCAAATGATTGAATTTGAATGACACCTTCAGATAACTCTTTCTTGAATCCTTCAAAGCAAGAATCAGCTGAGGATTTGACAATGTTTGCTAAGTCCTTCTCCCCTTAATGGCATCAAGCCTCCGAGCAAAACTCTTGAGGGAGTTCCTATGATCAGCCATTTGAAGGGTTTGAGAGGCAATCAGATGGGATTGAGATTCAGCAAGCTTCTGAAGGGAGCGGTTGGAAGCTTCAAGGGAGGCATTAGAAGCGGTCAGTTTGATAATGTGGCCTTGGTTTATGAGGAGTTGGGACTGAATAAGATTAAGGGTGGAAAGGATTTGGGAGTAGTCAGAGGGTGGAGGAGCGGTTGATGATGAAGGAATAAAGGTGAAGGCAGGAGGCGGTTCAGAATAGGTAGGAGGAGCGGTTTGAGGTATTTGTGACAGTAGGGTTTGGAAAATGCGTGAGGCAGGAACTGTATAAGGGGATGAGGTTTGAGTTGAGATGGGTAGAGTTGGTGGTAAGGTAGATGGGGCGGTAGGAATGGGGGCGGTTGGGATGGGGGCGGTTGGAAGTGGGGTAGTTGGAATAGAGGTAGTTGGAATTGGCGCGGTTGAGATTGGGGTAGATTGAGTGGGAGCGGTTGATGTAGGGGCGGTTTGGATAGGAATAGAAGTGGTAGGAGGATTTGAAGTGATTGGGTTGGAATGAGTTGAATGGGATTTTTGTGGGGAAGAGATAGGTGATTTAGAAGGGGATTTATGAGTGCGGTTTGATATATGAGGGGATGAATGGTGTGAGGGTGAATTTTGTGGTGAAGGAGTTGGAGTTCTAAGTCTAGAGGTTGAATGGGCTGGGCCTGCTGATGGCTTGGATGTCCATGCAGTGAAGGCTTTGGGATTTGAGGTGGCTTGATTTTGAGGGGTTTGAAATTCAGAAGGGGATGATGAATTTGAATTGGAATGGGAGGAGGATTTATCAAAGTATGAGGAGGTTTCACCAGGTATTTTGATGTTGGATTTGGCAATTGTGTGAAGATAGTGTTTCTTTGGAGGAGTTGTTTTCTTGGCCATTTGTTTGAATCTCCTCTTCTTGGGATTCTCCCCCTGAGTGGTTGCAATCTTGGGAGGTGGAGAAGGAGAGAGCGGTTTGGGGGAAAGAGATTTGGAAGGAGAAAAGTGTTGGGTAGGAATTGGGGAAGAGGTTTGAATAGGTGAGGTTGGAGGAGTTTGAAGCGGTTGAGATTGAGGAGGAGGTTGCGGTTGGGGTTGCGGTTGAACAGGAGGTTGAACTTGAGCTTGCGGTTGAGAAGTAGCAAGCGGTTCAGAAGATGGTTTCTTTCCCTCGGCCTCTTCCTCAATTTTGCCCTTCTTTCCAACTTGTCAATTTTTGCTTTATAAAAAGCAACCTTATCTTCCTCTGTGAGATTGGCAGTAGCAGTTTTCACAGTTTTTGCCTTCTTAATAAGAGGGGCAATTCCAGCATCCTCTTCTTCTTCCTCATCAGTAGGCTCATCTCTCAAAACAAATTTCTCCTGAGGCTTAGCACTTGGACTAGCACCTGCGGTTTGAACACGCGGTTGAGATGGTGCGGTCCTTGGCTTCTTGGTTTGCGGTTCTAGGACAATGTTTTTCTTTCTAGAGGCCTTCTTGATTGCCTTTCCTAGAGCAGTAACCGCGGTTGCTGGAGACATTTCAACATAGAACTCCTTGGGGTTGAGAGTATCAGCATCATATAGAAATTTGTATTGGGTATCTCCAAATGAGTATCTGAAGTTGAGACAAACCCTGGTTCCAAGGGAATCACCTTCACCCATTGGTACTGATAACTCAGGAGTAGAGAGTCTGAGATCCTCCAAGTGTTGATAGCTTGTGAACAACGCGGTTAGGAGCCTGCAGAATGGTCTCCATCTCTGGTGTTCATTTTTGATTTTGGATTGATAAGCATCAATGGAGCTAGCCAGTTCCTTCATCAGAATCTTGGGTCAATTCAACTTAATTCCATTATAAATGGCACAAAGATGAAGTCCATTGCCGAGTAGTGAAGTTGTTGTGGTTGCCGCTTTCCCACATACGTACAACCTTACTAAATAGCCCAAGTGGCTCATTAATTCACCAAATTCCCTCCTTGCCTTCTTCTTGTAATAACCAGATAGAGAGGTCGATTGACAGTTGACCGAGCGGTTGCATCCAACACTTCCGATCAACCTCCATGGGGCATCCCGACACATGAAATCCATAAGTACTTCTAATATCCAGATGATCAATGGATATATCGAAGCCTTCAACACCGCCAACCGGCATTTGATCTTGGTGCCATCTCGATAATTCTCTGTCTCCTAGAACAAACAGAGGAGTAGAACTGATCCACAAAGGAAAGAATGATATAAGATTGGCCTTTGTTGAAGAGAGGGAGGATTCCAGAGGTAGTGAGTCTTCTGATCATCTCTCTACCAAGAGCATCTCCTTGGAGCTCAGGCTCATTGATCTCATAGCCTGGAATAAAGAATTTAGGATCCTACAAAATGAAACAAAGGGTTTAGATCCAAAAAGTGATTCACAATGAACAAGCGGTTTGGGCATCCATGCGGTTGGCAATTGATGCGGTTGAAAATATTGAGAACTCCAAACCTCAAGTAAATTGTGAATATAATTAAAACACTTAGAAAATATGTAAGAGATTATACTAGTACGTGGCATTGTAATCCAAGTTTATCCCACACTGCAAGCAGTGCTTGGAGAGGAAGGTTATGGTGTCCAGCCTATATACTAAGTAATATCTCAAACAAACTTAGCATGCGGTTTCAAAATAACAAGCGGTTCATAGTTTGCATGCGGTTCAAAAGTGAATGCGGTTTGAAGAGAACATGTGGTTGGAAACAAGGAGTATTCATGAATGCAGTTCCAAACAATCAAGGCATGCGGTTGATGTTCACAAATAGTGCATAAAAATTTATTGAAAAATTTTCTAAGTACAAAAACATGTGTGAAAATCAAATGAACCAAAACATGTGATAATTTTAACATGGCATATGAACAGTCATGTTGAAGGCATGATGAACACGAAGAACTCTTAGAACACTAAAAACAGAGATTCAACAAAAGTTCACCAAAATCAACAAATAACATGTCAAAATGATCACATTGAGCAGTAGATTAACAATATAACCTTAAAAATTCATACTTTGCTCAGAATCAACATGAACAAGCAAGAACACTCAAATGGGTTTTCGAATGAGAAAATTTTAAATTCCAAAATCAGTGTTCAAGTCATTGGTTGATCGTAAAATAAATTACATATAAAGAATCTAACAACAAATCCGAGCAAAACCCAACTGAAATTATGCAAAATGATGAACAATCAAGGTAGATATGAACAAAAATGCATTTAAGGGTTTTCGAAGCTTCAAGGTTCATCAATGGCGGATTCATGAGGAATTTTGCAGAAATGAAGAAAAATGTAGTTAAGGAACACATACCATATCAGTGAAGGGAGCCTTGGGAGCCATTGAAGAAAGTTTTAAAAATTTTTTTGAAGCTTTTGGAGGAGAGAGAGAGTGAGTTGGTAGAAAGTGCTTTTGCAGAGAAGACAGAGTAGGAAGAGTTGAAATCGTTGTCTTGTCTGCTATTTATAGGTAAAATTCAGGTTTAGGGCAGTTGAAAGGACAGTTTGATTTTCCCATAAACTGAATCATTACCTCTGTTGCACCCTTTCATCTCCTATTCTTTAACCAATGACGGCTGACAAGAGAGCTTTAAATGCTAATGTTCCCTTTGCATTAAATGCATTTAAATTTTGAAATAGCGTGGGAAAACATTTGCAAAAATGCCCTTATGTCAAAATGTGGACTGAAATGAAAATAAAGGAACTTACCTTGGGTCCACGTGGCAGTGCGGTTGAAAAGAGTTTTAAACCGCATATCTTCTTTAAAGATAAGAAAAAAAATTAAAACTGATTTTGAAAATACCATATGTTGAAGGCGGTTGAAGATGGAGCGGTCATAAGCAGCATGCGGTTGGGACTAAGCGGTTGGCTGCAGAGGCGGTTGACCACTCATGCGGTTTGAATGAATGCGGTTCAACAATGGTGCGGTTGAAATTTTCAATAAGAAATACAACCTAAACTCAACACACAAGTTAGTCAATAAAAAGTATGGAATCATTTAAGTTCAAGCATACCCATTTCTCCTCTGAGGAAGGAAAACCTCTTGGAGTCAAGAGCCTTGGTGAGGATGTCAGCAATCTGATTATCTGTCCCCACATACTCTAAATGGATATTCCTCTTCTCCACATGGTCTTTGAGGATATGATACTTGATATCAATATGCTTGGTCTTGGAATGCATGACAGGGTTGTTGGAGACTGAAATGGTTGAAGTGTTGTTACACATGATGGGGCAATTCCCTTCATGGATTCCATAGTCTACCAACTGCTGCTTCATCCAAAGGATTTGGATGTGCAAAGAATAACTACTACAGCAAGAATATATTCACTCCGTGGTTGACACCGAAACCGAAGCTTGCTTCTTGCTGGCCCAAGCAACTAGTCTATTCCCGAGGAAATGACAAGTACCACTAGTGCTTTTCCTGTCAATAGTACAAGCTGCATAATCTGCATCTGAATAACCTACAAGATCGAAGTTCGAATCTTTGGAATACCAAAGTCCAAGGTTAGTGGTTCCAGATAAATAGCGGATTATACGCTTGATCGCAATAAGATGTGTTTCTCTAGGATCTCGCTTGATAGCGAGCACATACAACGACACTAAACATAATATCGGCCTACTTGCGAGTTAAGTAAAGTAATGAGCCGATCATACCTCGATATAAAGTCTGATCAACTTTCTCACCTTTGAGATCCTTATCTAGCTTATTGCCGGTGGCCATAGGAGTATCATATGCTTTAGCATTTTCTAATCCAAACTTCTTTATCAACTCCTTAGTGTACTTGGCTTGGCTGATGAAGATGCCTTCTTCACATTGCTTGATTTGAAGCCCGAGGAAGAATGTTAATTCTCCCATCATACTCATCTCAAACTTGCTTTTCATTAGCTTCTCGAAACGCTTACAAAGCAACTCATTAGTAGAACCAAAAATAATATCATCAACATAAATTTGAACAAGTAAAGTATGCTCATTATATTTGGCAATAAAAAGAGTTGTATTAATTTTACCGCGTTTAAATCCTTTTTCTAGTAAAAATTTAGAAAGAGTCTCATACCATGCCCTTGGAGCTTGCTTAAGTCCATACAACGCTTTTTGGAGTTTGTAGACATGATTGGGAAATTTGGAGTCTTCAAATCCAGGTGGTTGGGCAACATACACGGTCTCTTGCAGTTCGCCGTTGAGGAATGCACTCTTTACATCCATTTGATATAACTTGAAATGCTTGAAAGAGGCGTAGGCTAAGAAGATTCTGATAGCTTCCAATCTTGCAACTGGAGCAAAGGTTTCGTCATAATCGATTCCTTCTTCTTGCCTATATCCTTGTGCGACCAACCTTGCTTTATTCCTAGTGATGCTTCCATTCTCATCCATCTTATTCCTAAATACCCACTTAGTTCCTATCACTCCTTGATCCTGAGGTCTAGGAACCAAAGTCCAGACCTTGCATCTTTCAAACTGGTTGAGTTCTTCTTGCATAGCAACGACCCAACTGGAATCTTGGAGTGCTTCATCAATCTTCTTGGGTTCAACTTGAGATAAAAGTGAAGTATGCTCGTCATAGTTCGATCTTCTTGTTTGAACACCTGGAAAATGTATCACCAATCACATTTGTGAGGGGGTGACTGCTGACTTCACGAACCTCCGGGGGTAAGTCTGGTTGGACTGAGGTTTGCTGAAGATCTTCAATTGGAGCATCGTTAGATCCTTCAGCGAAGTCATGGAAGGTAAGTTGACGAAGAGGTTCTATAAGCTGGATAGGGGAATTCTCAACTTCTTCTTCCCTAGGAGTTGCATCTGGAGTAGGAACTTCAGGTGCGGTTTGGGATGGTTCACCTGGTTCATTATGCTCAACAAAATCATCAGCATCATTTGGAGCCAAATGTGGCTCAAGGAGAGAATGCTCATCAAACGTAACATGGAAAGACTCAACTATTTTTAAACTAGTTTTATTGAAAACATGAAAAGCTTTTGAATGTTTAGCATACCCAACAAAAATACCTTCATCGGCTTTAGCTCCGAATTTACCTCTATTTTCTCTTCCGTTGTAGAGGACAAAACATTTGCAGCCAAAGATCTTGAAGAATGCAATGTTGGGGGTTCTTCCTCGCCAAAGCTCATAGGGAGTCTTGTTATAGGTTTTGTTGATGAGGGATCGGTTCTGAGTGAAGCATGCGGTATTGATTGCTTCAGCCCAAAAATACTGAGGTAGCTTCGCTCGTATATCATAGTCTTTCCAAATTTCAATCAACGCCCTATTCTTCCTTTCCACAACCCCATTTTGTTGTGGAACACCTGGTTGAAAAATTGTGATCAATCCCATGGTCATCACAATACCGAGCAACACCGTTGTTCTTAAATTCTGTTCCATTATCTCGATCGAACACTAACGATGTCATCTTCTTTTGAGTTTGGAGCCGTCTAAAAAGTGCGGTGAGAATCTCATAGCAATCATCTTTGGAAATCATCATCTCAACCCACGTATATCTTGAGTAATCATCCACCACCACTAAAGTATATCTATTATCTCCAATGCTGGCAGTGGTTACGGGTCCAAACAAATCTATGTGAAGCAACTTGTAAGCATCTTGAAGTTGATGGAGCGGTCTTGCCGGTGAAAGACGCACGCGGATCGCTACTCAAGCCGGCATGCATCGCATTTCTCTGGATGGTGGTCAGCCACTTTGGGTAAACCACGAACGAGGTTTTCCCTACCAATCTTTGCAAGATACTTGAAGTTCAAGTGGCTCAACCTTTTGTGCCATAGCCAACTATTTTCGCTCACATTCTTAGCTACAAAACAGATTAGTAATACTACATGCAGAATTTAGATCAATAATGTAAATATTACTCTTACGATTCCCCGTGAGTAGGGTGACGCCGGAAATGCTATCTTTGATAAAGCAATTTGATGACGTGAAGTTGCAAAGCATTCCTTTGTCGCAAAATTGAGAAATTGAAAGGAGGTTGTGTTTGAGTCCATCGACAAGAGAAACCTTCTCAATAGTTAGGTTTCCTCTCCTTATAACACCATATCCAATGGTCTTGCCTTTGTTGTTGTCACCAAAGGTTACAGATGGACCACTTGCTTCAACGACATCTTCAAGTAATGTTCTATCTCCAAATATATGTCTTGAGCAACACCGTCAAGATACCATTCATTATCCTTGGAGTGACCAGCCATGAAGCAGAGGACCCGAAATGTAAACATTAAGAACGAGGTCCCCCTTTATTCCTTGGGTCCCGAAGTTAGCAACCCTTTATGACCCACACCTGCTGATGTAAGGAGGTTTGCTTCTTCCCGGCATTGGGTGTGAACCGCAAAAGGCATTCTCAATGCACCCTCGTGACTCCTAAACCATCACACACGTAACATTTATAAAAGCTACAAGCATCATGAGGTTTTACTAACTCCTTACTTTTCTTAGGAGTTGCATGCGGTTTGGGACAAGGAAGCGGTTTTGGAGGAGCAGCCCAGCCTAAGAGTCCCACGAGATAAAGGGAACAGGCTTTGGTTTGACCACGTATTTCCTGGAAACGCTATTCCTGCTTTTGAGGGCAAAAGGAGCGGTCGAAGAAGATGCGCGGTTAGACCTGGAGTTGGGAACACCACCTTTTCCGCCAGGAGCGGTTGGAGCAGGTATGCGACCAATTCCATAAGCCATTTCCTCTTCAGCTGCTTCCACAGAATCCTTAGGTTTCAACACAGAATTCTTTCCATATTGCTTTCCTTTAGGGTAGACATAATTAATTTGTCGTCCTTTACCCTTTCCTTTAGCATGCTTCCCCTTAGGAATTTCTTTAGTTAGTTCTGGAAATTCCTCATCCTTTTCACTCGAGGATGCACACTTCTCCTCTTCCTCAGATCCAAACCCTAGACCATCCTTAGTTCCAGGAGGAACTTGGAAGTCCATGATTTTATCCTTGGTGGATTGAGACTTGAGCCACGAATCAATAATCTTTTGGCGATCGTCGATTTGGGTTACCAAGTCATCATTCCTGAGTTGAAGTGCAGCAACCTTAGTTTCAAGGATGCGGTTTTGATCAGCAAGAGGAGTCATCTGTTTGATTTGGTCCTTAAGATTAGAAATTTCAGACCTTATCACAGTTTTTTCCGTCTTGTACAGATTAAGTTCATCATGAGCTAAGCTTAAGGCCTTCTTAAGATTAGAGAATTGATGGATTACCATTTCAGCTTCTTTGAATATCCTTTCATGTTCCATGGGAGAAACCTCTTCCACCACCTTTTTCAAAATTTTCTTTGGAATAGCTTTTGAAGGTGGGGCAGTTTTAGATGAGAAAATGGGACGTGAATACGAATAATTTCCTATCTTTATGCTAGGGGTAAGTTTAATATCATCATCCAATTTATAATTTGGAAGTTTTGCAAAAACCTCCTTTTCTTCCATATCAGGCAACTCAAATGATTCTCGTAATCCGAGTCATCGAAGCTTCTGCAATTGCGCAGGTTAACCTCTTCGGTTTCACCGTCACTTCCATCCTCGTAACTGCTTCAATCCAAGTTGCTAATTCCTTGGAATTCTCTTCCTCCTCAAAGAACCATTTCCTTACGATGAGAAAATTTCGAAGGAAAAGTTTTCTTTTTCATGTATTCATATTTAGGCCGCGGACACTCGGATGCAAAGTGGCCGTGTTTCCTACAGCTTGTAGCAAACCAAGTCACTCTTCTTCTTTGTATCTGCAGACCTAGAAAATGTTGCAGGAGGTTTGCCTTTTGAAAATGATTTTGTGAGAGGTTTTGAAGATTTTCTAAATTTTTGGAATCTTTTCACAAACATGGCAAAATCATCATCATCCATCTCGATGAGTGATGAGGTTGATATGGAAGGATCAGTGGTTTGATTGGATGTGGATGGTTTCTCTTCATGTTCCACTACGTACATAGAAAGCGATTTGGTTTTCCCTTCTATCTCTTTAATATGATTTAATTTAAGTTCATAGACTCTAAGATTGGCATACAAGTTACTTAACGACCAAGTACCCAATACTTTGGAGTCTTCTAGAGAGGTAGCCTTATTTACCCATCTAGAACCTAAAGCAGATAGGAAAGTCATATTGATTTCCTTATCGGTTAAAGTTTTACCAAGAGATCTACATGCATTAACTACCTCAACATAGCGATCGTAGGTTTGACGCAAGGTTTCGTTGGATTTTCTGTTGAAGTTGTTGTAAGATCTTTCAACAAATGTATAATTTGTTTTCCTTGCACTCTTCGTCACCTTCTAGGTAGCTCTCTATGGCATCCCACATCTCGCTTTGCTGTTTTGAGGTACATCACTTTCTGCAGAGTTGATACGGGGAGGGTTCCGTAAATGATGAACCTCGCCTTGCCGTCCAAGGCAACTAATCTCTTCTCTTCATCCGACCACTCTTCTTTTGGCTTTTTGACCTCTGGAGTTTCAAAGATTGGTGGTTGCATCGGTGTTAGCCTTCATTGGAATTAGAGGGCCATTGATCACGCACTCCACCAAAGATTTCATCTATAGTTTCCAAATGAATAAGCATTCGGCACTTCCGTATGTCAAAGTGGTCTTCGTCCAACATTGGAATGTGTGAATAGTTAACAAAGAGTCATTGTCTTTGAGGTTGCCATATTTGAATCGGCACACAAGCCGTTAAGCTTGAAAACAAAGGGTTTTAAAATGTGTTAGCTCGATACCACTTGTTGATCCCAAAGGTGGCAACAAGGGTGAAAATACAAACAGTAGGGGGAAGCGAATAGCCGTTTAAAATTTTTCGCCTCTTTAAAAAAAAAAAAAACTAAACCTCTTGCTTACAAAATCCTCTTGCAATTGATAATAGACTACAAGTGACGGTGTAAAATGCACAATGAATTATAGAGTATAAAGCGGTTTTGATAGAGGAGGTTTGTAAAGCGGTTTTAATAAAGTAGTTGGTAAGTGCGGTTTACAAACAAGTGAAGTTTTGACACTGTTAATTCCAAACACTATTTCACAATAATGGATATCTAAATAAAGATCAAACAGAGACAAAGATAAATAATTAGTAAGCACAAGAAATATAATTGCAGAAAGTAAGAACACGCTATTTGGAGTGGTTCAATCGATAAACGATCTACGTCCACTACCAAGATGGTTAGTCTTGAATTTCTAAGAGAGATTTTATATTAAGTATTGTGAGATTACAAGGTACAATAAAATCTTTGCTATGAAGAACAAATCCAAAACTATAACTGGCCAGATCTCAAGTGTTTAATCTATGTGATTAGAACAAATGAGGCGCTGTGTGTGAGAACAAGATCAAGGCTCTTTAAATCTGTGAGATGTAGAGCACAATGATTCTTGAATGTGTTAAGGCTTGATTTGGCCGGGGGATATTTCTTGAAGTAATAAGATGAAGATTCAAAGGGTTGAACAATTTCGCGTAGCTTCAACTTCTATGAACACAAAGACTTCTCAATTTTTCAAGCAATCTTCAAATGGTGAAGATTAGGGGTATTTATACCCAAGCATCCAAAATGTAGCCATTGGACACACAGCCAAGGACAAGACTTGATGCTTTCTTATTGGTCCACATCAACCACTTTTGTCCTTTTGGTACAAAGAGTTGCAGATAAAGCCGATAATGCTCCACCGCAAGCAATGAGGTTTGGACACCTGTCACCTTTTCAAGATCCTTGCGCATCTTCTCCGACTTGAATCACGTGACAAGATAAGGTGGTTGACATTGGATATTGACGATGTGGATTATAATGACAAAAGGTGGTTCACTTCAAGTCTCAATCATTGGAGCGGTTCTGGAGTATAGGCGGTTTGACAAGTGCGGTTGATGACTCCAGTGAGGTTGCATAGTGCGGTTGAAGTTGAACTGCAAGGGTGCGGTTCATCATAAGGCGGTTGCACTGAAGTAGTTCAAGGGTAGTTTCAAACAAAGGATTTTACCAAGCAAGTGCTAAGGGCGGTTTTGCTAGGGCGGTTGGAAGGAGCGGTTTGAAACTTCTGAACTGCAACTCTCAATTCCAATGAGTCTTGTGCGAGTCTTCAAGCCTAAATTTAACCTAATCTATAAAATGGACTTAACTAAAAATTGAAGTCTAAGCTTCATTACATAGGGTCCTAAAGTCCTTAAAATAGACAGGAGGTTATGATATCAATCAAATCTAATACAAAATAGGAGGGTTAAAACATGCATACCCAACACAAACCATCCTTTAGTCCAAACTTTCATATCAAAGCACCAACTATATGGATGGAGGCATCCCCAAATCGGTATGAGGCATGCCGCACCCATGCGGTTTCCTCCTTCATTTAACCATGCCCATAATCCTATCATTTTATTGACTTATATAATCGTTTCTTCCTATACTTATTCAAATATTTGGAACCTTTTCACGTGTAATGACCCCAAACAACCTAGGATGATCCCCCTACAAGCATGACGAATCTCCAAGTAGTCTATTCGACAAAGATCTCCACCAACAACTCCACTCCCTCTGCATGACAGGGATCATGCTCCCATAATTTCTGTCCAAACAGAGATTTGCTTCCCACTTTCCCATCCTAATGGATCCTTCGCTAATGAGGTAGGAGCACATGTCTCCTTAATATTGGTATCAGTCAAATCCTGTTCCTACTATAAATACAACTTCTCCCTCAAGTCAGAAGGTAAGTCATTTTCTACTCCAACCATTTCCATACTACATAGCTATTTCTTTGAGAATTGTGTTCTCATCCTTACGATGGAGCCTTATCGTCGGAGAAACCCCCCTCTCCGACTTTGAGCAAACAGTTCTTTCTTTTATTCTCACGTCTAGAAGGATCGAACTAAATCAGATATCCGACCGCCGTCATCATTTAATCGGACGATCGTTTCATACCCATTTTTCATAGTAGCATCAATAATCAATAATGATGGTGCGAGTATCAAGTTGCTTGTAGCAGATTTTTTTTTGATACCCAGGTTCTTAACTTACGCCGGACTAATCCTGGACCCCTGTGCTCCTGGCCCCTCGTAACGCCTGGGAGGTAAATCGCGGGATATGTCCGAAATAGTCAGGGTGGCGGCACCCCTTATATTTCTGGCCTCAAGGGAGCCCTCCTACAAGGCATTTACATCACTCTTACATCACCAATTAATTGGTTGCTCCAGCTGCTCCTGCCAAGATTCGAACTCCCCACGCTGAGGTTGCAAACCCAAAGAATGCCGTCTCCTTTACCAGCTTCTGATGTGCTCCCGGGACTCCAAAGGCTCCTGAAACTCATGGTATAAATATTTTCACAAAGATCCTCCAGGGAGAAATCGAATCCATGACCTCCCGACAGCAAGGCCGGTTAGCATACCACAAGGCCAAGAGACCTTAGGTTGTTTGTAGCATATTTAAATAGAGGGGATGTGGTGGTGGGTGGTAGATTTAAAGAGAGAGGGGGTGTATGACGGAGGAGTTATTCGGAGATGACAATTGTTTAATTTAGTTATATTTTTTAAATATTTATTAATTTTTGTTAAGTTTTTTTTAGCTTTTATTAATGATTCGAATATGATTAGAGAATTTGGGTATAGTGAAAACTTATTTTGAGTAGGATCGTTAAAACAATTAAAAAAATATGAATTGTTAAATTAGTGTTTTATAAAAAAAAATACAATAGTCGAAAATGTTGATAATAGTAAATAAAAAATAAAATAACTCAATTTGTATTAGCTCCCAAATCTATTTTGTACGCATCCATAGCCCAATTCACGAGCCATAATTGCGTCTTATTGTTGTTTCCGAATCAACACTACAGTATTCAATTTCCCTCCAATTTGATATTGAGTGTTCTGTTCCGCCCTTGTCGCCGGAACGTTTGAAGTTCATCCGTCGCCGGAACGTTTGTCGAGATACCGCCGCAAGCTTGTGGCGGTACTACGGTAGAAACCGTCCAGCAGACTCCATTGTAGTTTTTGTGGAGATTGTTGGAACCCTAAATTCCCTAGGGCTACTGTTCAATTACAGACATTAAGTTTATCTGTCTGGTAGATTTTGAGCTATTATGGAGAGAATCCCAGCAGCTTGTGCCATGGATTGGAGCATTGAACTTGACAAGGGCCTCCGTTCCAAAATCCCTGGTATGAATTTGCATTTTAATTTCGTACTTTCACCTCTTAGTCTGTGCTCCCTCCGTCGCCGTTCTATAAAATCTGTGTTTTTCTCTTATCCGAAATTAATTTATAACCAGTTCTTATTAGGTTACCGTGACTTGTTCAACATTGATTTGTTAGAATGCAATAATTATCCTAATTAGGGAATAATAAGAACCCAGACGGGAAAACACCAAACTTGAGTCATACATATCTCTGTATTTTCAGGGAAATCTATTGAAGAAACTATAGGAGAGGTTGGACATAGGCTTGAATGGTGGAGCAGGGCGCCTCAGCTTACAATGGCCGAATTTGATATGTTTGGTTTAATTCCTGGGGAGGATAAGTTGTTTGCAAATGCAATCTTGCTTCGGCTTGCTGACGCATTTGTGTCTGGTGATAAACATACCAAACTTTGTGTTGTAAGGTTATTCTTGTCAGAGTTCAAGCAAAGGAAAAGCACGAGATGTGGTCATAAATTAAATGAAGAGTTTCCGTCAAACTGCACTGTGGACTACATGGAAGTTTTGAGAAGAGTAAAGATGGGATTTGATGTTGAGGATGTGGAAGTTAGAGCACTAACTTTGGTTCTATTTGGCTGCTGGGCTGACTTTGCGAAGGACATTGCAGAGATACGTTATCATATATTATCGAGTGCCGTATCTTCTCATGTTCTCGAGGTAAGTTCATAACAAGTTGCTGGAATTTATGTGGAAAGCTATTCCCTCATTCTAAAAACTGAGTCCTTCCTTGAATTTTGAACGTTCTATTAATATGTTTACTTTTAGTTTCATATACAAAGTTTCATTAAATTCCTTGCTTTTTGTAAGACACCTAAGAGCAACACCGTGTTTTTAGAAAGTGCGTGTGAATTTGGAAAAACAAGGGAAATTAGCAGCTTAAATTTTGATATATGAGTTATGTGAAGCGTTGTCAAGTTGTGGGACAAAGTAAAAGAGCAAGTATGAATATTGTATGTGTTAGTATTTGTTATGCTTATTCAAGATAGTTGTATCTACTCATAGTCTGTCCTTTCTCTTGATTAAAAGACATAGCAAATGTATCGTTTCCTTGCTACATCTGAGTGCTTTTTGTACCAATTCATTTTGTCTTTCTTATCTTCTCTTTCCAGTTTCCCCTCAACCCCATTAATACTTGCTGCAACACATACACCACAAAGTCGAAAAAATCCATCTCTCCCTAAGGATGCATCATCCTTGTTTTTACCAAATCCTTCATAAACATCCTTACTCTTGCACATTATGTAACTCACACCAAAACGGCAAGCAATCAAATAATGTAAAAAGAGATGACATGAGACTCTGCCACGACTACGACACATAACACACATATCTGGCAGAACCCTTAAAAGTTCTCCGTCATTTTTGAAGATCATTGGTGTTCCAACACTAAATGCCATGCTAAAGTTGTGAATTTGAAGGAACCTTTGACTTCCAAATAGAAGGAAACCTCTCATCAGTGCTAACTAGAACTGTCTACCATCCTAGTCAACGCCTTTAGGAAACCTCCTAAATGCCAGTACATGGCTCTCAGGGTCCACTCTCGAGTTTGATGAAAAGAAAGGGAGGGGAGGGAAGGATTAAAATTCTGTAAGTTATGCTCTCAAGTTTGGGAAGGAAACAAAAGGAATTGTAGATTATTTTCTTCATTTGCTCTCGACTTTTAGAGGAATTGAATGGATAGAAGTACGCGATGAAAATAAATCAATCAGAAAAACTTTCCATCCTCCCTATTCATCCACTTTTGGACGGAAACAAAACAAAGGAAAGTAGCCCCTCTTCCCTCCCTACAAAAATTTCGAGGGGAGCTTCGAGATGAACATCCCTTTCCTCCCACTCTCAACTTGAGTGCTGACCCTTAGCTCAAACATGGGCTTGAGGCTGAGCTGGTGAATTATGTGCTGGCCCCATGTTCCAGTTTGGTACGAATGTTTCAAAACATGGTAGCTTGCGGCTTGCGCTACAAGGCACCAAGTAATTAATACAGCAATCTCTTTTCGTCTCTAGTTTGACATTTTTTATTTTCAATATTTTCAACTAACATACATTTTACTTATCTTTGAGAATAACTACTAGGTCTCCAAAAAGTAGTGTCATTTATGATAAGCCATATTACCGTATTCTATAATATGTGGTGTTAGCTGTTCTCATATCTGCTGCAGGAACTAAGCCGATATATTTGCCGGCAGCACTAGTATGAAGACTTATTAATTATTATAGCGTGTATAACCCTCAGGGGCCGTTTGGTTCGGTGGAAAAAAAGTGAAGGAATGGAATGGTCAATGGAATTGAATTCCTTAAGGAATTGGAATGGAAAAAAACTGGTCAAACCCCTCCGTTTTGGTTGGCACGGAATGGAATGAAATTGTCATTCAATTCCTTGGCAAATCATGTTTGGTTTGAAAATACAAATTATAGGAATGGAATGAAAGCATATAAAATGTCCAATTTATCCTTTTAAAAAAAATTTTTTTTGGGGGTGGGGGGTAGGTAGGGAGTATGCAAAATGAGTAAAAAATATTTATTTTTTTTCGCGGGGGGTGGGGGTGGGGGTAGGGCAGGGCTGGATGGGGGGAGGGGGTAGGTAGGGGAATTTTTTTTATTTTTTTTTTGTGGGGGTGGGGGGTAGGGCAGGGCAGGGCTGGGCTGGATGGGGGGAGGGGGTAGGTAGGGGAAAAAAAATTTCGTGGGGGTGGGGGTAGGGCATGGCTGAATGGGGGGGGGGGATAGGCAGGAAAAAAAAATTCGTGGGGGTGGGGTGGGGGGTAGGGCATGGCTGAATGGGGGGGTGGTAGGCAGGAAAAAAAAATTTCGTGGGGGTGGGGGGTAGGGTAGGGGCTGGGTGGGGGTGGGTAGGGGGTAGGGGTGGTTTGGGTTTGGGGGTATTTTGGTCAAATTTTTTTTTTTTCCATTGCCAAAGGAATTCATCATTCCTTCCAAAATTGGAAGGAATGAAAATTCATTCCGTAGGGAATGGAAAAAAATTCATTTCAATGAACCAAACGGGGCTAAGGAATGAAGTCAACGGAATTGACCATTCCATTCCGCCCCGGAATGGTCAATTACCGCCAACCAAACTCCCCCTCATAGGTCACCCTTGCTTATGTCTTAACCCTGAAAACTCTAATTTACTTATTTTAAATTTTAACTTAGTTTTCCTCTTTACATTTCAAACTTACTGTTTACTGCTTTTCATTCTGCAATGTACTGATTGTATAAACATATTGATACTAAAAGATGTTTTTTTTTTAGGTAAAAGCCTCGTTATTCGCTGCTGGATGCTTTTCTGAGTTGTCAGATGACTTTGGTTCTGTTTTCCTAGAAATACTTGTTAATGGTATGTCATCATCTGAACTATCAGTGGCTAGTAGGCTAGCAGGAGCACGAGCTTTTGCTAAAATTGGTTGCTCAATCTCACTTGCAAACAGAGCTCACAAGGTTCTTCATTTTTTTACCTACCTTTCATTCTAAAGAAATGCTTGTCTAGGCATACTGCATGAGCATTATTTGGTGAATTAGTTTATATACTCCCTGTCTTACCTCAAATTGCAAAAGTTACCATATTTGGTGTCCCGTTAGAAATTACAAAATCCAAAAATGGTACTACCTCCGTCCCACCTCAATTGATCCACTTTCCTTTTTGGGACGTACCACCTCAATTGATCAATTCCTTAAATGGAAAGTTTTCCATATATTTATATCCTTATCATCTCCATATATTTACAAAAAAACCATTCATTATACCCTTATAAAGTTAACATATTTACAAAAAAACCAATCATTAACTTACTATTCCTCCCACTCATTCTCTCTCCTTAAATATTTTTAACTTTTACATTCTCTCTCCTATTCCCTACCACACATTTAACTTTTACATTCTCTCTCCTCTAATTTCTACCCACTTTATTCATTTTTCTTAAAAACCGTGAAATAAACCAAGGGACCAATTGAGCCGGGACGGAGGGAGTATTACTTTTTAATTAGTGGGACCCACTTGTCATACTCACATCAGCTAACCCACTTACTATTCCTTACTCCACTATCCATACTCAAAAAAATTTAATATTATATTCCTCTCCTTAATTCCCGTGCACCTTTTTTTTTGTTTTTTTTTCAATTTAAGGTGGGACGGAGCGAGTACATGGATGTCAAAGTTTATACTCTGGGAATGGCCCTTGGTTTTCTTATTTCATTCTGTACTAATTGTTTGGAGGCTATAAAGTTTATACTCTGAGAATGGCCCTTGGTTTTCTCATTTCTTATTTCTTATTTCTTATTTCTTATTAGTTGATACTTTTAGGAGACCTCTTAAAAGAATCAAATTCTATTTCAAAGACATGGATGATATTTCTGGACTCACCCTTATGTCATTGCAGAAGGGGCTGAAGCTGATTTTAGATTCATCAGAAGAGGATTTCTCGGCTGCAATGTTGATTTCACTTTCCAAAATTGCTTTCAAATCGACCAACTTGATTTCTAAACAGGTGACAATACCAATCTTGGTGGGTTTTTATGTGGGTGAAATTGTTTGCAAAGCTGATTAGAGTTTGGACCTTTACAGTCTGTCTTTTTATATGAGATTGGTTTTGTCTATATAAAAGGCCATGGTCATTTTGTCTAGAAGAAATTTATTTGTTGTGAGCCATTTATATCTCATTTACGCTTCTTTTATCCACGCTGTAGGTACACCTGCTACTGACATATCTTAACCAAGATAGAGCACCACGTTTACAAGCTACATCATTAAAATGTCTTCACTTTATATTTGTTAAAGAAATGCTTCATGTTCCTGTTGCTGCAGTTGCGATAAACACATTGCTTAGCATCTTTAATGAGGCCAAATTTCCACCTGCTCTGCACCTTGATGTTTTGCAGATTTTATACAAGGTTACTTATGTTCTTGAGCTAATTGATTTTTTTCTTTTGGTTTTCTTTTCTATAATACTGTTATTTCGTCATTTATTCATGTTGCTTCCATTTTTCAGATCTTTCTATCTAAGCTACTCAGTTTTCGTAGCGGGGAGATGCTTGAAATTTTCACCAAGCTGTTGACTATTGCTGAGAGTGTAATGCAATCTCCAATAATCTCAAAGAGACTCTTAGCCATCCGTATTCTGACAGATATAAGTGGGAAAGTCGTAGGAAGATCGGAAATGTCATTAGATGGAGTAGGCTCCACTCTGGCTGCCCAAGTGATTTCGTTTGTTATGGATCATATCTCCTCCATGGTGGACTCGTCCCTAGAAGTTTGTCAGCCTGACTTAGAATGGGACCAAGAGGTTAGAAGCTTGCTAAGCCTTTTTGTGCCTGGTTGAAGAGTGTCCTGATCTAGGTAGTTTAGTGCTAGATAAGATCTATTTATATATCGACCATCTGGTGAATAAGGCTAATGGAATAATAAGCACCAACAATAAGAAGTCAACAGATCATAACTTGAAAGAATTTGGAACAGAATGCAGTCCATTCATTACATCAAAACATGTAATTTACGTATCCAAAGTAGTTGCGTTTTGCCTCAAAAACTTGGAAAAAACCGGTGCTTTCACTCCCCAAGTGCAAAACATTGCGAAGCTTATGGGTGAACGGATAAATAACTGCAGCTTATTTGATGCCTATGTACATATTATTTACTCCCTTTTGCTTCATCATTCAATCACATATTGCAGAGTGTGGAATGAAACTGATGAAAATAGCATTCAAGACAGCAATCTGAGTACTTCGGATCAGGATTTCTATGTTCAGCATGAAATACTTGTGCTTGAGGGGGCAAGAAAGATTTTGGCAGGTAATAATATGTGGGATGCTTATAAGGCTGGAAAATGTGCAGCAGGTCAAGGAGCATGGTTAGTAGCTGCTTTAATATTCAGTCAACTGATAACAATGGCTCAGTCTGATTCTTGTTGTTATTGGCTGAAATGTTTGCATATGTTTGCTTATTCTGAAATGACACTCCAATTTCTGGCCTTACCAAAACAAAGGTCTAGTCTGTTAAATTGGCTGGAGATCAACAGAATCTCTATTTTACCTTCAGAAGATGATTTACATGAAACGGGAAAGGCCTCTAATTATGAGATCAACTCAACTAACTTAATTGAAAGTCTGATTGGGGTTTGTAAGATTCTTCACTCTTCAGAGGAAACATTGGGTGCAATCATTTTACAATCGAATCCTCTCTTGTTCCAAAAATGGTTTTTGGCTCTACGGGTAAGAGTGTTAGCAACTGTGGTTGATATTGTTAACCTCTTGGGAACCATTACGCTGACCCAATATAACATTAGTAGCGAAGGACAACTAAAGGGAAGTGGAGTTCAGGGCTCAGGATGCCCGCAACAAGTTATCTCCTTGACCCAGTCACTTAGACGGATGTCCACCCGCTTAAACAAATTAGCTAGGGAATTTGATCTAGTTGCCACATCTTTTCTTGGAATTGGCAGTCAGAGCTTAGTGATCATTTCAGAACTGGCACTAAGTTGTTCAATATTGGCCTTCAGTACAGAATTCGCTCTGTCCTTTCCAAAGGTACGTTCTTTGGCAAACAGTATAGAGCATTCAGGGGAAAGCTTACAAGCTGCGCTAATACAAGACCTAGTAGTGCGGTTCAAGGATACAGATAATGAAACCAACAAACAACTCTGGTCACTTCTGAAAGCTTGTGGACAGCCAAGGACTTGCAATATTCCGCGATCCAGAATTCAGAGGGTGGAAAATGCTTGTGAAGCAGGAAGTATTGTTAAACTCTGCAAGTATGCTGTCAATGGAGTTGTTGGCTTACAAAATGAGGCAAACAGTGTGGATGTTGACGACAAGGTTACACTCCAAATAACCAACGTTGGTCTACAGCTTCTGTTAGATGTCATTCTGAAATGGATGAACATTCCCTTCCTGATTCCCAATTACTTTTTTCGAGTAAGGTATGCTTCATGATTCTTTCTTTTAAATTTAAGAGCCTATTCCTGTGAAGAGCATTTCTCTTACATAAATCTGGGTACATAAACCTTTTCCCCCATATATTAGTATTATCAGGGAAATGAATGGTTTCTGCAGTGTACTTTAGTGATATTGGAAAATATTGATTGGGCCTCCAGTTCCATCGTTAACTAGATTTGATCCTAAATCGCTTTTCTTGTGTTGTAATCCCTCTTTATCCTTTACATCTATGACCCTCAATTGCGTATTAGATCATTGACCACTTATTGGCTATTGCATCCTTTATGAGTTCTTCCAATTTTGTTAAAGAAATTTTGTTTAAGCATTCCTGTTATTGAAGCTATCATACCGCTGGCAGGCCCTCCGTTTCAGCTCAGCTCTTCGCCTCCAACAGCAGCTGGGAAGGTGGAGACGGAATATCTGTAATGCAGGGGTTCCATCTGCCTCTGAACCTTTGTCTTCAAATGAGCAACATCCCCCTAGATTTTCAAGTTCGGCTAACCAAGCTGTATTGTATCCTCTATTGTAGATCTTCTTTTCTGATGTCATGTCGAAATGGAGAAAAGAAAACTCAAACACAGTTGGATTATCAAGATTTTAGAGCAGATGACATGTTAGATTTGAATGATAAGCTAGTGCGATATGTAACTGGGCGCACCAAGATTAGTGGTAATTATGACAGAGCTAATACTCGTAATTGTGGGATTGTGGAAACATATACCTGTTTTGAACCTAACGAGAAATGGCAAGGATTCTCTACGTGCTTGCTTGACGTTTCAGCTTTTCCTTCGGGTTCTTACATAATAAAATGGCACAGCTGTTGTGTGGACAGTAAGGGTTCTTATTGGAGCCTTCCCTCTTTGAATGCTGGTCCTGTCTTCATTGTGCAGGATCCAGATGATTCTATATGATTAGTGTGTCTGATGAAACCTTGAGTTTATGACCAGTATAATCCAGAGAAAGGTGCATTTTTGTTAGTGTATTTTTTTTTAATTATTATTATCTCTTATATTTGTTTACTGTAGGCATCTTTTAACAGGGAAAATTTCTCTCCGAATTTTAGAGTTGATGTAAATATATTGTTGTATGAAAAATTTAGGTATGAATTTATTGATGGACATGTATAACAGTGTCTTTTGGGGGAAAGGAACATACTTCATCATCTTCAAAATAGCTGGAAACAATTTATGTTAGATCAGATAGTTGGATTTTCATGCCCGTTTACCTCTCTCCATTGTCCTGCTCTCCACCCTCTCTCTCTCTCTCTCTCTCTCTCTCTCTCTCTCTGAGCTGGAACTGTGCCTTTTTCTTTTAACAACAAAACTTCTTATAATCAAGTTTGTCAGATCAGATAGTTGGATTTTCCATGCCCGTTTTCCTGCAGCCTACCACAAAGCTTGGATTTTAGAAATGTTCCCGTTTTCAGGTATACTTCTCTCTCTGGCATCACCATATCCTTTTTTCTTACCCCACCTTCGGTTCAGGATAGAATTTGGATTAGTAAAAAGTGACGGTCTTTTGGTTTGATTATTTAATGTTTCATTGTATTGAGTAACCTCTTTTTTGAAATTGTTTTATTTTGTAATATTGCACAGTGATCTTGATGCTGCCATGGAAAATGGTGTTGATCAGGAGTTGAATCTTCAACTGCTTCAAAGGGTACTCCGGCTAATCTTCTTGGGATGGTTTGCTATGGGACCTACACACACGAGCAACAATGAGCTAAACCGGGGGTGACTCCGGTGAAACCCCTCCGGCGTGAGAATCAGTTTTCAGTTCAGATTTAAGAAAAGTTCTATATTGTAATGGAGAAGAGACAGATTTTAGAGAGAGAGAGTAAACTTACTTAATAATGGAGAATTTCACATATTTATACCACCTTGTAATCATAGACCATACCTGCAAGGACACGTGTCAATCATCCATGCAGTGTCAGTCAACTACCCTTAGAGTTAGTGAAAAGTACAATCATTCCCATCATGTTACACTGTTATACGTTATGGGGGGTGGGTACCACGTGTCAGTACACCCAAAGGTTGTACCATCAGTCACGTTTGTCGCTAGGCGACAAATCCTTTATTGCGACAAAGCATACCCGGTTACTCGTCATATGTTATCCCCTTTTGTACCTAAAAATATGGGGACGAATTAATATTCTCGCCAGTTACTCTTCTCGCCTTCATTTGACTTCCTCTATATGCCGCACGTTTGTCGCATGTTGCGCTATCTCGATCTTATGGGCCAACGTATCAATTATCGCTTAATTGTCACTTAATTTCCAGTTTATTACCCATCTTACTTGGCCTATCGGTTTTATCGAACCTTCCTAACTGTTCAAGCCCAACCCATTTATGATAACCATTTCAGTAGCCCCCAATTTCAAGACCTGGATCATTCATGTTCCAGGCGAGAAATTTCAGTTCCTCGCAACTTCCCGCCTGAAATAGGTCCTATTTACGGAATGCCTAAGAAATTGACACCTATAGGCCACGTGTCATCTTCTGACACAACTTAACTGACACACGGCTGTGATGAGGCAGTTGAAAAGACCTTTCGAATTTTGAAATAATTAAATGGGAGGGAATTTCAAAATTTTGGGGATAATTAATTTGCACTACCCTCAATGAGCCGGTTCATATTCTGCTGATATAAATAGCCACCTCCCTCCTCTCCTTACCTTTTTTCGTTCCTTCATCTGAAAACCTTTCTAGGCGATTTCCGGCGAACCTGGTACCCTTTTCCGGCGAACCCATCTTCCTTCTTCCTTAACCCTTCTTTCCTCCTGGTGACTAAAGCCTTACTTCCTTCTGAAACTCCTTCATAAACGATCACTCCTCATTTCGATTCATCCGTCACATCACCCTGGAAAATCATTTCTTTGGTCGGACCTTGAATATTCCGGCGAACTTACAGTCGGTCTTTGACTTCATCAACGATCCTTCCTATTTTCCAGGTAATCTCTTTGATTTTCAATTTCCTTTGTTTTTCTCAAGTTTTACTTGTTATCATGGCTAGGTTTAAGAACTGTCTTAGAAAAATTAGGTATGGCCAATGTCAAAGGACTGGGGGTATTTACTACTTAACTAGGGGCATCTGGGCAAGGATCCCGCGGGATGATTTAGTGAACTGTCTTAGGATCAATAAGGTAGATCCCGCAATAATTGCCGCAGTAGAAATTAGAGGCAAATGTTTTCTTCATTCCTCAGCCCCCATGTCCAAAACATTTTTCACTCCCAGCGAACTTTGTGAACATCTTTGTCACTTCTATGGTCCCCCTACTTATTCTGACAGTTCTGACACTGACTTTCTCGCTGCGAGATCTATAGCTCATAGGAACCATTATAAACAAGTTATCTCTTCTTCTGATTCAGGCGAGATGTCTAACTTTGGAGCACACAGGCGCCTCGACCTCTGGCGGCGGACAATCCAATTTACCCACTAATCCTTCTACTTCTAATGTGGCGGGAAGAGACCCTTCAACAAATTCCCTCATCACCCCCTTTCATACCCAATACCACATAGATCACTTAAACTACCATATTGCTAACTATGATGGTGACATGTCGCTACTCTCCATCCGTCAGCGACAAGACGGAATAGTGGTCTTCCCGTCACAGTTAGAAGCGGGTCTTAGGATCCCTGTTGACCCTTTCATCTCTTTGGTCCTTTTCAAAGCTCATGCGACTATAGCTGAGCTCCACCCCAATGCCATAAGGGTTTTAACTTGCTTCATAGTCGTTTGTCGCGCACTTAGGCGGGAGCCCACAACTCATCTTCTCATGGACATGTTTACGGGTTACGCACAAAAAGACAAACAAACAAATGAGCTCCGTATGTCTCTGAAATTCAAAAAACCCAAAATCCTAACCCCTCTTCCCTCCAAAGTCCATAATTGGCAGAACAACCCGCTATTCATCATTTCTCGCGTAGGCTGGACACTCCCCACTGATCTTGAGGGGATTCATCCTAAAGTTGACAAGAAGTGGTCTTTGGATGAGGATGAAAAAAGGTTACAAAGATTGATGGTCAAGCTTCTTACTGACAACAATCCCGCCGATCCTTCGATTCCTCGCTTCTCGTGGCAGCAGATTTTAGCTGACGATGCCCTGCTGAGCCAAGTAGGACTTTCTTACAACTTCCCGCCCTTGCCTCCTAGGGTGGCCATTGAGCATACAGTTTCCTGGTCGGGATGGGAGCTTCATTCGGGCGCGAAATTTGCTTCTGAGTGCACAACATGCGGGAACGGCCACAATGTTTGTCGCTCAATGCGAGAAGTCCTACGTATGATCTTTACTAATTTCTGCATTCCCTCATTTACTAATTTAATCTTATAATGTCAATAATGACTTTTTGCTTTTTGTCGCAGTTCATCGTTCAATGGATATGAATCAAAAGAGGTTAGCACACGGGCGGTCTGAGCAACAGGCCAGACGTTTGGCCGCGGCTAGGAATGCCAGCCTCAAGGCCCTGCCAGCTGACTTAACCATTCCCATTGCCACTACTGGAGCTGATGACAAGATTGTTCCCGAAAATTCCCGCCGGCGGGCTCCTTCTACCAACCCTCGTCAAAACAAAAGACAACGTACTTCCGCTCCCGCTCCCGCACAAACTCAAGAGAACCTTCCTGAAACTTTAATCTTGGAAGATGAGGAAGAGGAAGAAGATAATGATGAAAATGATGAACCCCAAGATGAGGATGAGATCGTCGCTTCCCATGGGGATCCTGAAGCCGAAGTTGGGGGGGTTCAAAATGAAGATCCTATAGACACCAACACCCCGCCTTCCCCCCTTGCACACGAGACCGATCCTCCTTCCAATCCTGCAGCCTCACCGCCACGCCCTTCGTCTTCCCGCCCACATACCCGTCGCCAGCCCAGCTGGTTAAAAGAAGGGTTCCAGATTCCGGCAGATGAGGAGGGTATGGTGGCTCTTTGTCGGGAAGCCAACGATATCCCCAAACTCAAGGGATTGATAAGGCGAGCGGCTAGACACGGTTTCTGCTTGCTAGGCTCCACCGCTCTTAAGCGGTCAAGCGACGCCGAACAAGTCGCTTATGTTGAAGGAGAGAATCACCTTCATTTCCGCCTATCATGCCGGGATCCAACTCTCTTTAGTAAGATATCTTTACTCGCTTTCCTTTTCATTTTAAATTTTTATAACTAACCTTAAACCATAACATTTACTTGCCTTTCTACTTCTCGCAGGCCAGCAGCACTCTTCTGGGCTTAAGCAACAAATGCCTTAAGTTAGAAGGAGAGCTCACTGAAGGCGATCGTGAGCGGAATCTTTACAAACGGGGTTGCCAGGCGGGATACCACTATCCAAGAACTCCAGAACTTGCGAACCAAAGCTGATACTGATTTGGCGGAGGGTAAGGCGAAGTTAGAAGAACTTGAAAAGAAAAACAAGGATTCAGAGGAGAAGCTTGCTCGCCTTATTCTTTGAGAGCGAGAAGAATAAAGAACTTGTTGCTAAGTTTCCCGAGCTTGAGAGCCGAGAATAAACGGCTTAGAGATACGAGACTTCGTGCGAGCTAACCCAAGTGACCAAACTTCGTGAAGATCTTGAAGCCGCTAAAACCAAAGCAGAGACTGATGAAATGGATGCGTTTGATAACGCTATCCTTCATACTCTCCGAACAATTGCCGCCGAAGGAAATCCCGCCATTACCCCCGCTATGCTGGCCAGATGGGGCTCTGAAACAATTTTCAGCGACAAAAGTCGCAAGGGACATCCCCTTGTTCCTTACAGCGAAGAAGAGTTGGCGCAGCTAGCATCGGAGGATGCCGTCCTTGGCAAAGCCGCATGGCCAGTTCCCGAAATTCGTCCTGACAACATTGTTCCCGCTTGGTCAGACCTGTCTCAAGCAAAGAAGGACGCTCTTAATGCCGCCTACAACGCCCAATGAACTGGCGCTTTCGTTTTGTGACTGCTATCAACTTTTATTTTTGGGCCTGTAACAAACAATTTTAGTTTCCTTCTTTTAAATTTCGCCACCTGTTTTGTTGCAAACAATTAATTTCATTTCTGTTCCCGGCCTTCGCGCCAAAGACAATTTGTAGCTATTTTCTTGTCGCTCTGTTGCGACCTTTTATCTACTGCTTTACTTCTTATGACCTGCTTCTGAAACTATCTCTGTTTATCACAACTTCTTCATGTCGCTTGTTTTTCTTTTGGTAATTCTGATTTTGCTTTGATAGTTCATCAAAGATTGTACCTCTTACTGTATCTCTCCATCTTATCTCTATACACATACTACTCCCTTCAAAAAAGTGAGGCTTGTCTTTAGGCAGCCTCACTCCCAAGTGTAGATTCTCGCCAACTATTTGATGCGACAATTTTCTGCGTAGCCATTCGGCGTATCCATTTGGTGTCTTGGTCTCTAACCAAGATACCTCAATTTATGCGGCTTGGTCTCTAACCAAGATGCCGCATCTTTTTAGGTGCCTTGGTCTCTAACCAAGACACCACATCCCTTTTAGGCGACTTGGTCTCTAATCAAGCCGCCACATCCATTAGGTGCCTTGGTCTCTAACCAGGACACCACATCCCTTTTGGGCGACTTGGTCTCTAACCAAGCCGCCACATCCCTTTTGGGCGACTTGGTCTCTAACCAAGCCGCCACATCCATTAGGTGCCTTGGTCTCTAACCAAGACACCACATCCCTTTTGGGCGACTTGGTCTCTAACCAAGCCGCCACATCCATTAGGTGCCTTGGTCTCTAACCAAGACACCACATCCCTTTTGGGCGACTTGGTCTCTAACCAAGCCGCCACATCCCTTTTTGGGTGACTTGGTCTCTAACCAAGCCACCTCATCCCTTTTGGGTGACTTGGTCTCTAACCAAGCCACCTCATCCCTTTTGGGCGACTTGGTCTCTAACCAAGCCGCCACATCCTTTTGGTTTGATGACGATTGCTTTTCACATTTCTTAACGCACTTCTACTGCTGTCTCCTTTATCCAAACTCTTTATCTTTTGTTAAAACGGCTTCCTTGACAACCTTCGTTCTTCTAACCTCGCCGTTCCAATGACTGTTCCACAAGACAAAACACTTGTCAAATTTTAATGAAAATGGTGATCACAAACAGTATGTCGCTGAATAATTCCTTCCTTCTTCCATCACGTTAACACGTTACATCATGCTAGATTGGCAAATTCTACACAACTTTCCCGTCAATGTGATGTACACAAAAAACACACGACCCCAGAAAAAGTTACGTAGCTTTTGTTATCTAGAACAAAAATCAAAAGATGCAACTACAAAAGGTTACTACAACTTCATTGATAAAAACGCTTCAAATGATCAACACTCCAGGCATTCTTCAACTCTTCGCCATCTTGCTTTCTCAGCCGATAGGTCCCTTCTCGAACAATTTGAGATACACGAGCGGCCCTTCCCATTTTTCATTCAACTTGGTGAAGCCTGGTTTGGGTCCCGTGGCTTCTGCACTCCTTAGTACCCAATCACCTACATTGAAAGACCTCTTGTTAACCCGCTTATCATGCTGGGCCTTCATCTTCTGCTTGTAATTTACCATCCTCATTCTCGCTTGCAGCCTCCTTTCATCAACCAAATCCAGGTCGTTACATCGCCTCTGACCATTTCTTGCCTCATCATAATAAGTCACTCGATATGTCGGCAAGGCCATCTCGGCCGGTGCCATGGCTTCGGATCCGTAAGTCAAAGCGACATTTGTTTCACAGTTGAACCCTTTATTGTGGTCCTTACATACCATAATGCAGTAGACAATTCTTCTAACCATGCTCCGCCCCTTCCTTCCAAATTTTTGCGTAATGCGGCAATGATTTGCTTATTTGCCGCCTCCGCCTGACCATTGCACTGCGGCCTGTATACCGCCGACATCCAATGCTTCACATTCATCCTTTGACATTCCGCGGCAAATTTCTTACCAAACTGTGTTCCATGATCAGAGATAATGGCCCTGGGTAACCCATATCTGCACCAAATGTTTTCTTGAACGAACTTAATCACATTATCCTCGCTTATCGTTGCCAAGGCTTTCGCTTCAGTCCACTTCGTAAAATAATCTACTGCAACGACTACATGCTGGCATCCTCCCTTGGCTTTTGGAAATGGCCCAATCAAATCTATGCCCCACATATCAAAAGGCCATGTTGCGACAATAGGCGTCTGCTCAGTGGCGGGTTGGCGCGGAATATTCCCAAACCTTTGACACTTCTCGCATTTCCGCACATACTCTTCTGCATCCTTCTTCAAGCTTGGCCAATAATAACCATGGAACAACACCTTCTCCGCAAGAGATCTTGCCCCCGGATGACCTCCGCAGACGCCTTCATGGATTTCAAACAAAACCTTAGCCACCGTCCCCGGCTCTATACACCTCATCAATGGCTTTGAAAAAGATCTTCTATATAAGATTCCATCTTGCACAGTAAATCGCGGGGAAGTCACCTTTACTAGTTTAGCCCTTTCTTCCTCAATCGGCAATTCACCCTTCTCTAAAAAATCTTTCATGTCAGTAACCCAATTTGCTTCCGTCTCTCCAATCTCCATTACCCTGGATCTATCAATTGCCGGCGTGTCCACATACTCCACCAAGGGATCCACAGCTGCTTCATTTTCTCCACTTCCCGCCGACCTACTCAGTGCATCCGCCTTTGAATTCTCTTCTCGCCCAATTTGTACCAGCTCCCAAAACTCAAAATGACTCAAGATGTTTCTCACCAAATCACAATATCTTATTAAAAATGAATTCACCGTGCCATATTCGCCTTTCACTTGCTTAACAATCAACTGAGAGTCTGAATGGACCACAATCCTCTTTACTCCAACATCCCGCGCAAATTCAATTCCCGACACCAATGCTTCGTACTCCACTTTGATTATTAGACACCTTTGGGAACTTGAACTGAATGCTTTCCTATACTCACATTCCGCATCTGGGACATCAAAACCATTCCCGCTCCTCCTCTGTTTTTCTTTGACGAACCATCTACATGTAGGGTCCAACAATCCTCCAGGCCTCTTCTTTTCTTCAATCACACTTGGCTCGACCCGCTTTGCCATCTTCCTTGTCTCGCGTTCCTCGGCTACATCGGCTGAGATTTGGTAAATGAGGTTTCAACTATAAAGTCCACCAACGCTTGCGCCTTAATAGCTCGACGAGATTCATATACGATGTCGAATTCCGTCAACTCAATTGACCACTTCAAAAGCCTTCCCGCGAGAATGCAGTTCTTTGCAGAATCTTTCTTAAGGGCGCGTCTGTCAACACCACAATGGTATGAGCGACAAAATAGGCCCTCAACTTCCTCGCCGCCACCACCAACGCATAAGCCAACTTCTCGGCATTAAAATACCTCGACTCAACCTCACTTAATGCTTTGGAAACATAGTATACAGGCCTTTGAATTCCTCCGTCTTCCCTCACCAACACTGCCGCAACCGCATAGTCAGAAGCGCCAAATAAACAAACAATTCCTCCCCCTCCACAGGGCTGCTCAACAATGGTGGCTTCCCCAAGTAAGCTTTCATTTCTTCAAAAGCTGCTCCGCACTCCTCGCTCCATTCAAATTTCTTTCCGCCCTTCAAAATTTTGAAGAATGGCAAACATCTCTCCGCCGACTTCGAAATAAATCTTCCCAGGGCAATGATCCCCCCATTTAGTCGCTGAATCTCGCGAATAGACTTAGGTGGCGACATGTCTAATAACGCCTGAATTTTTTCTGGGTTGGCCTCAATCCCGCGTCTGTTGACCAAGAATCCCAGAAATTTTCCCGCCGTAACACCAAACGTGCACTTACTAGGGTTCAACTTCATTGAATTCCTTCTTAAGTTCTCAAAAGTCTCAGCAAGATCCAACAAGTGGTTTTTCTCTCTGGTCTTGATCACCATGTCGTCAATGTACGCTTCTATATTCCGCCCAATCTGTGACTTGAACACCTCGTTCACCATCCTTTGATACGTTGCCCCCGCATTCTTCAAGCCGAACGGCATCATCTTGTAACAAAATTTCCCTTTGGAGTCCTAAACGCTGTTTTTGCCTTGTCTTCCTCCGCCATCTTAATCTGGTGGTATCCTGAATAAGCATCAATAAAACTGAACACTCCGTGACCTGAAATGGAATCCACCAACTTATCAATCTTGGGTAAAGGATAGCAATCCTTGGGACATGCTGTATTCAAATCAGTAAAGTCAATGCACATTCTCCACTTCTTGTTTGACTTCAAAACCATTACGGGACAGGCCAACCACACCGGATATTGAATTTTCTCGATTATCCCCGCCTTCAACAACTTTTCCACTTCTTCCAATACTGCCATCTCTTTCTCCGGCGACAAATGCCTTACCCTTTGCTTAAATGGCTCCACCTTAGGATCAGCATTCAAACAATGCAGAGCAACACTCTCATCAATACCCTTCATGTCCTCCAGGTCTCAGCGAATACATCCAAATTTTCCTTCAAAAATCAACCAAAGCTTCTCGCTCATCCCGCGACGGTTGCTTGCCAATCTTCACCTTACGCTCAGGAAAATAACAATTGATTTCCACCTCCTCCAACTCTTCTCCCGCCTTGATATCTGGCTCATCCCGCACCTGCAGCGTTTCCACCTCTATTCTTTTCCTCTTCCTCATACCAACAGGAACGGGCTTTTTAAGATCGGCAAAGACATTACCAGTAGGCCGCCCCTGAGCGTCCTCCACCTCAATGGCTTCATAATCGTCATCAGATTCGCTCATAAGTACTTTAACATTTCCCTCAACCACTTCTTCAATCCTTGGCTCTTGCATACTAACTAGCCTTACAACCCTGGCATAACTTATATGGGGCGTGGCACTCGCTATTTCCATCGCCCAACAATTTTCTTCATCATCATCACTCGGTCCCCCCATGCCGGAATCTACATCCCGCCAATCTGATTCCCGCTCTTCCAACATACATATTTCTCGCCCTCCTCTCAACCCCCTTATCACTCGCCCCGACACTTGGTTTGTCGCTTCGGCTACCATAGCAGTTCCATTTCTCATACTCTCCGTTATGATCCAATCTGGTTCACCATTCTCCACCTCTACAATCTTAACCATATTTATCTTTAGTGGACTAGATTCTACTTTGGAAGTCATCGAAATTGTACTCTCTGCCTTAGCTTTCAACATCTCCTTTTGTTTTCTTATCACAGTGACCGCCTCACTCTTCAAGCAACCTATCCCATTAGGCGTGGGATACTTCACCCTACGATGGGGAATTGACAGAACCATTTCAAAACTCAACATGAATGGGATTCCCACTATAGCATTATAAGGAGACACAAGATCAATCACCATGAATTCGACATTCTCGCATCTCGCCAGCTTTCCTTCACCAATTTCAACATCCAACATAATCGTCCCTTTAACTTTAACAGAGTGATTAGTGAATCCTCAAGATATCCCTTATGAGGCACCAAATTTGCCTCTGTATAATTCATCCTTTTAAAAGCATCATAATAAAGCACATTCCTACTTGCCCCCGAGTCCACCATGACTCATTTGCACGATATTATTGCTGGATACATAGTGATGATAATTGGTGACTCCATGGCTTTTGGTAACCCAATTCTCGCTGGAAAAAGCTGATCACCCTGTCTTGGTGGCGGGAGCGAGGAACATCAAACGTATGCGTCAAAGTCATGATTTGGGTATTCAAGCGAGACACCTTTGGGTAAAGGGTCGTGAATGACATCTACCAAATTTCTCTCAGGCCTACGTTGATCATCCCTTGACATTCTCCTCCAAATACTCCTGAGAAAACCCTGTCAATCTTCCCTGAATCAATCTCCTCAAATTATAACAATCGTCGAGTCTTGTGCCCCTTATCTTTGTGAAATTCCACGGTAACTATTACGATCTCTAGACGGACCGAGTTCTGGTGTAATAGGAAAAGGTTCGGGCAGATTTATTTTCTTCATGATCTCGCTAATAGGAGTGTTCAACCGGCTATACTTGATGTCTGTCTTTGGCTTAAACTCTCTCTGACCCCCCGTGCGCCCTTCTCCACGGCCTCCGCTTCCTCCCGCTTGACTTGCCCCTCTATTGCCGCCCAACCCCCTTCTATCATCTCGCACTATCTCCACCCTTTCGCTCGCCACTTTCTTGACGGCCTGACTCGCAATTGTACCCCCCTTTGTCTTAACTCTAGCTCCACTACAAAATCCTCGCACTCTTTCATACAACTCCCCTGTAGTCTTTGGCAATCTCATCCCTAACTCCTGCTTGAAGTGACCCGGCTGTAAACTGGTGTTATACAACATGATTATCTCGCCTTGTGCGATATCAGGAACTTGATTGGCCACTCCCATGAACACATGTCTGTGAAAGTCGCAATCCCTTCCCCATCCTTTTGCTTAAGGCGCACAACTCCGTCTTTTGAACTGGTTGTGATCTGACGCACTAAATCTCGCCAAGAATTTCTCCACTGAAATCTTGATACCCCGTTATAGAATCTTCGAGTGTACTAAGAACCAATCCAATGCATGATCTGCCAGAGTGCTCACCAATGCTCGACATAAAATTGCTTCATTCTCAGTCAATAGCGACATAGTTGCTTCAAATCCTCCCACATGAGTTACTGCTCTAGATTTTCCTGAATAACTTGATAAAGTTGGCATTCGAAAACTTGGGTCTGGGGCAACACCTTTGATATTTTGGGTGAAAGGAGCCAAAAAAGGCTTTTTCCCTTCCACTTTCTTTATTCCCGCCTCTAAATCCTTAATTTTCTTCGCCATCTCAGCCATCTCATTTCTTAACCTTTGTTCCTCTTCCTTCTTAGCCTTCTCTGCCTCACTAGCTTTGGCCAACTCTGCGGCTTTTATGGCTTCTACGATCTTCTCGGCTTCTGCCGCCCTTACCGCCTCTGCAGCTCTCCGTTCCCTTTCCTTATCATAATCTTTATCTTTCCTATCTTGTCGCCGTCGCTCCCTATCCCGCGGTGACCTCCCACGATGTCGCCTATCATCATGACGTCGCGATATCTGGGTCCTTTCCTTGCCGCGTCCCTCGTCGTGCGTGGAGCCGCTAGATTCATTGCTGTCATATTCAAAGTAATAAGATTCTTCTTTGGAGTTGCCTGGCTTATGGTATATTTTCTTTCTCCTCTTCTTTCTTGCTTCCAAGTCATCATCTCGCCTTCGATTTTCTGCTAATCTCCTGGGCAGCGGCGTATCTACATTCTGTCTTGGTCTATTAGCCACACTAGCGCTAACCTCTCGATTTTGCCCGCCGACATGGGACCTTCCCGCTTGCCCATTTAGCAAATCCTCAGGAATGTGGGAGGGCTCCACATGTAACTCCTTCAATTGTTGGTTATTGGCGAGGACATGCATCCACGCCTCATTATCTGCCCTTAACTTTTCAATCCTTTCTCTTACTTCTGCATTCTTTGACTTCGCGGGAACTTGGCCTTCATCTACTGCCTTGGCTCTTTCCACTCTCACCCTTTCTTCCTCCACCCTAGCCCGCCTAACACTGGTGTTAGTCTCAGACGTATGAACCTCCACCTCTCTTTCAGATCCTGCTTCAGCTCCCGCACGAGCATCCTTTGCATTTGGGGTTGCCAATGTTAAATTCTGAGCCACCCTAGAAGGGGTAGCTTTTTCTTGTCCAACCACCATAACTTGCTTCCAACTAATTGTTATACTTTTACAGACACTTCAAGACAAATCACACCTTTTCACCATAAACCAACTGTTCTGACAACTTTACAAGTCACTTTCTGAAAACAAAATGCCTTTAATGCGTGCACTAATGAACTTACAACCTTTATAGCCAAAGACAACTTTATGACTTCCTGAAATAAATACCACAATCCAAAAAACACCTTTAACAAGTACTATCTGAGAATCCTCCTTGGTTTTCTAATCAACTAGCCTTTACTCCTTTGACCAAACTGACAGTTAGAATCTTCTGGGCTCCACCAACAAAACAACAACAGTGCTCCATCTTCTCTCTCACCTCCGGCAGCCACCAACAACCTCCCAAACTTCACCTAGCCACCCAAAGAAGAAACGCTCCGGTCCCGGCAATGGAACCAACTGATGCTGCCATGGAAAATGGTGTTGATCAGGAGTTGAATCTTCAACTGCTTCAAAGGGTACTCCGGCTAATCTTCTTGGGATGGTTTGCTATGGGACCTACACACACGAGCAACAATGAGCTAAACCGGGGGTGACTCCGGTGAAACCCCTCCGGCGTGAGAATCAGTTTTCAGTTCAGATTTAAGAAAAGTTCTATATTGTAATGGAGAAGAGACAGATTTTAGAGAGAGAGAGTAAACTTACTTAATAATGGAGAATTTCACATATTTATACCACCTTGTAATCATAGACCATACCTGCAAGGACACGTGTCAATCATCCATGCAGTGTCAGTCAACTACCCTTAGAGTTAGTGAAAAGTACAATCATTCCCATCATGTTACACTGTTATACGTTATGGGGGGTGGGTACCACGTGTCAGTACACCCAAAGGTTGTACCATCAGTCACGTTTGTCGCTAGGCGACAAATCCTTTATTGCGACAAAGCATACCCGGTTACTCGTCATATGTTATCCCCTTTTGTACCTAAAAATATGGGGACGAATTAATATTCTCGCCAGTTACTCTTCTCGCCTTCATTTGACTTCCTCTATATGCCGCACGTTTGTCGCATGTTGCGCTATCTCGATCTTATGGGCCAACGTATCAATTATCGCTTAATTGTCACTTAATTTCCAGTTTATTACCCATCTTACTTGGCCTATCGGTTTTATCGAACCTTCCTAACTGTTCAAGCCCAACCCATTTATGATAACCATTTCAGATCTGATTTGGAGCTAGGGCAGATAAGCATATGATCCGTTATGAATGGTTTAGTTGCAGAGATGACTCTTCCTCAAGTTCTCTCTTCGAGCTGCCCTCAATAACTGGTCAATCATCTTCCTCCTAGCATTTGAATTCACTTGTTCCTTATAAATTATTCCTGCTATTTTTTATTTGAGCATGACATGAATCATCCCGAAACATTATTTTGCTACAGAAACCAGTTTTACCTTTTGTTTTTCTTACATGCTTTTTTTTTTTTTTTTTAAAGTAATTCTTCTTGAAATTATTGTTGAGAACCCTATAATGGGATTTCTGAATATCTAATTTTTTTTTTCTTAAAAGTATGCCCTTTTTCTTTTGGTTTCATTAACTACAATTTCACTTACATTGTGTAACATATAAAGATGGTCTACTTTTCAGAATTTAATGCTCTACTATTTAGAGTATTATTTTTGGGCTTCTCTAACCCGATGGACTTTTCCATTAAATGCTCTATTTTTCAAGGGGGTGTTCAGTGGTGTCTGTTTGTTATTCCCTCCGACCCAAAATGATTTTTCCACTTTTTTTGCCGTTACTAAGAATGAATCTTAAGCAATAATTTTAGGTTGATTTACTTTTACAAATGAAAATCTAAACTTGTTTTTGATACACCATCAACAATACTATCAGTTACAAGTTCAAGTTTTAGATTTTCATTTGTATAATTAAATCAATCTAAATTTTTTGCTCAAAGTTGCTTCGTAGTAACCGCAAAAAAAGTGGGAATATCATTTTGGTAAGGAGGAGGGAGTATGGGGTAGCTGCAGTAGTTTTCTCATCTGTGTTCATACTAATTTTGTTGCTGCGGCTGTAAGCACTTCAACAAATCTGCTTTCTCCTTTCTTTTCTGAAGTAAAATCCTTTACTTGGGGTTCCTATCAAGACTCTTTCATTATCAACATAAACAATGAGTATTTTGGTCTAACCATATTCCGAATGAGTATTAAATTGAGTCCTCAGATGAAAATTACAAAAAAGAATTTTCCCTTTTATATAATTATTTACAAAAAAAGTATAAAAAGTATGGGGTATTATGAGCCGATTTTGAACTTGTAGATATTATGTCATGCTTAACAAGTGATAAGTTTGAAGCTGCCATGTATATGCATGCTCGTTGGTCACACAACACATTTGCTTGAACGATAGACCATGGATGATTACGCCATCATGTGCGATGGAGAGTTGTTGGAATTAGAGGTCTGCCCAAGATGGCCCAACCCGAAACTGAATTCCGGCCCCTTTTTATTTAATAAAAATAATGATAATAATAAAAAAGATACCGGAGGTGTCGGTTTGTTTAAGAAACGCCTACTATTCATATAAAAATTGGGACTTTACGGCTTCTTTATAAGGCCAGAAGGGAACACATTCTTCACTACAAAATTGGGATCATCTTCTCCTCTTCTCCTCTCTCTCAATCACTTTGTCTTCTCCTCTTTCTCAATCACTTTGTCTGATCAACGAAGCAAATCAGTACTGTGAATTAGCGGGTGATCTCCGTTCGACGTTCGTGACTTCTCTTCCAACCAACATTGCAAAGTCTTGTACCGAGTTCGGTGATCAATTTCAAGGTATCGATCTAAGTCTTCCGCACCAGAATCAAGTAAGTGATTCATCCCTCCTATGTTTTTTTTTTGAAAACACATGTAGTATCATTTATTTAGAAATATTGGCTCAGGGACAATAAAACGATGGTACATGTTCATAGCGTAGCGGGCATTGTTATGAGCAAATTTAACAACTGCTCTATCTACCTTAAAGATACTAAAGAAATTACACTTGGTAATAAGAGATTTTATGTCTTGTATGATAGTATCAATTTGATATTCTAGGGCGGAGGTTCCCTTTATACTTGAGCACTCAATAGTAGCATCCGTTAGAATTGTTATGTTGTGTAAACCTTTACCTATCGCCCATTCCAAACCTTTGAGAATTGCAAGACATTCTGATTGGAGACTAGATGTTGCTTTCGTTGATTCACTTCCAATTGCTATCCTACCTTGATTGTGGTCCCATAGTTCCCATCCCAGTCCTGTCCATCGTTCGCCTTTCTTCCATGCTCCATCTGTTATCAGCACTTGAGATGAGTTTCTTCCGTATTTTTTGAGCTATTCTTCTAGAGTCTTTCCATTCGTAGAATCAAGACTCCCAGTGTGGGTTGCACTCTTCGGAGGGGGATTTAGAAGTGTGATCTGATTTGTGCTTTTGGAAATGTATCGTATTTCTTGTAATTTAGCAATGGCTTTGGTGAGGATGAGGTCTATTTCTGGTTGAGCGTGTTTGAAAATAATCTCATTTCTGTTGAGCCAAATTTCCCATAAAATAAGGAGTCCCGTGCAAACGTCAAAAAGTGTTACTCTTTATAATCCAGGAGTAGTCTTTTTATGTTTATAAGCAACTAGGATTGGGTGAGATTAAACCCACTACAATGACCCTTCAACTAGCAGACCGCTTAATCAAACGTCTTTGGGTATTGTAGAGGATATTCTAGTACAAGTGGACAAGCTCATTGTCCCGGTCGATTTTGTTGTGATTAATATGGAAAAGGATATTAGTAATAGTCATGAAACACCAATTCTTTCTTGGTGCCTTTAATAGCTACTACCGACACCATCATTAATGTCAAAAAGGGAAAATAAAAAATGAATGTTTTTTATGAGAAAGTAGAAATTTCTGTTTTTAATGGCATGAAAGAACCACAAATTGATAATGATACATGTTGCTATGTTAATGAAATGATGATTGTGTTTATGAGAGATTTGGCATGAGGTAGATTGTGAGGAATTTGGGAGCATGTTGAGTGACGGTGAGAATCCTAGGGATAAAGCGGACGTACATGACATGGATATGGAATAAAAAGCCGACAAACATTGTTGTAGTGACAGACCGTATCACCCATAAACCACTTCCAAAAGAAGTTGGAGTCATCTATTACCTCACCTTCGATTAAAAAATCCATGGATTTATGTGCTCAATTAGAAGAGTGTTATTTTCTTGATATATCTGATTCTTTCTTTGCTAATATCTTTGATAAAGATAACATCTTTAATAATTGTGTTGAGAATGAGGCTTTTGAAGTTTGTGAAGTGAAAGCACCAAATCAGTTTGGGGAAAATGCCCCCAAGAAGAAAAAGAAAAGGCTAAACAAAGAGAATAAAAAATTAATTGGGTACCACCCAAATTGATCAAAAATGGAACTTATATTTGGAAATCAGTGGGCGTGTGTGCCCGAGACAGTATGAGGTGGGCCAAAGGAAGAAAATCAAAGGAAAAAGATGAGGTGGCCACCTCAAACCCCAATTAAAATTGGGGTCATAGTCGGGCTAACGATTTTAAACCAATGCGCTTGTTGGGAGGCACCCAACTAGATATGTTTTTTTATTTGTTTGTTGTTTCATGTCATCATTTGAAATGAAGACATGTGTTTGTTCTCTATGCTATGAGAATATAGCATGTTTTGAGTTTGGGGTAGATATATCTCCGAGTTTGTGGGTTTATAAATGATTGTATATAGTGTCACCCTAAAAAAATATAGAAAAATTTAGTTTTTTTTTCTTCATATTTTGGGATGTTTGCTAAAGTTTATGATGATTTGAGGGTGCTTTAATTGTAAATCTTAAGTGTTATTATCAATATAGGAATATGATTACATTGAAACATGTGAAATATAATTGCTCCACCTTTCATTTCCATTTATATTTTCTTGATCAATATTACCAACTTAGGAGACATTTATAGGATCACTTTGATATTTTCGGGGACCTTAGAACATGTTTGCATGACTGTCAATAACACATCAAATAGGTTAATCGGGAAGTGATATATGACTATTTTCTTTGAACCCTTTTTTGACACTTTAACTTTCTCGTCACTTGTAAAAAATATTGCTAGAATCCTTTTGAGCTTTAATAAGAATGGAAATCTCACACAAAGTGTGAGGTTATTACAGACCGGCATTCGCCTTCATTTTGTGCCCACATTATTACACCCTTACACTTATACACTATTTTCTCACATTTTCAAGAAAGTGAAATTAGGGAAAGAATGAAAAATTGTCGGTTGTGCTTGAAAAATCAAGGGATTGAACAGAAATAGGTCAACAAAGAAAAAAAAATATGTATTATATTGAAAAGAGAGGCATGTGCAAACTATTTAATAAATAATATTTTTCATGATCTTTATATATATTCAAAGCAAAAGAAAAGAAAGAAGAGATGAAGAAAATCTGAAAGAAAAGCCTTACGCTATTGTGTTAAAGTGGAAAGTAACCGAAAGAAAGAACGGAAGGTGATTAACCTCATGTGTGAAAATATGCAAAATTCTAAGTTTGGGGTTGAAACATTGGGTTGGTATGGGTGAGCGGAGAGATTAACTCAAGTGAGGATATATTTCGAATACTTTCTAGTTTCACTTGATTGACTTCGTATGTCCTTACCTTCATTTGTAATCGTGAACCTAACCCGCGATTTTCGCGATACATTACAAGGCATAATGTCATATTTGATCCCTAAATAGTAGCCAGGTTGACAGTTATGTTTAAACATGCATATGAGTGTTCTTGTGCAAAAATTTCATCTTGTTTTCTGTGATTTACAGCATGACAAAAGTGACCCTATATAATATCTTACTTTGGTAACAATTATCTCCCATGATTCATTCATCTTTCATATTGTGGTAGAGAAATGTAAGTTAGATGTATCCATGTAATTATAATCTCATATTCATAATAATTCTCGTAGATTATGTGTGTTGTAAAGATTTGACACTTGCATGGAAAACAACCTCTTATATGATTTGAACATCCCAAAAATATTTTCTTTTGTTTTAGTAATTTTTAGTTTTTGTGTTTTACTCGAGGACGAGCAAAATATAAGTTTGGGGGTATTTGATGAATGTGTTTACACCCATCCAAATGATATATCTTTACACATATTTGATGCTCAACCTTGGGGGGTTTTATGGCTTTTTGGAGTGCTATGAGTACATGGAATAGAAGGAGAAAGTCACGGATATTGATCTTAATAAGTACAAAAGAAACGATCGAAAGCGGAGCGGCAAATGAGGAAAGAATGAAAATTACACAAGGACAAAGTGGAGATGGACATAAGCATTCACTACCATTGGATATTAATCTTCGAGAGCTTTCCAATGACATGTGACACGTCCCGATCGGAGTCCGTATGAATAAGTTATGACCTCCGAAAATTTGCCGAAAAAGGTAAAAGTCAGCGAATCACGAAAGAGGGCGCCCGCACACATGCATAGAGGGCGACCGCCCAAGTCATCTTGGAATTTGGGTGGCCGCACAAGGTGGTTTGGGGGGTCGCACAGTACTTACGGGTCAGCTTTGGCAGTTTTCCTTTTCTGACTTGATTTTGGCCCTAATTTCCTAATTTCGACATCTGCTTCTCCCAAGTAAATGTATAACAACTCAGCTATGTTTTGACCTATCTTTTGTATACTTTATTATCCTCTTCAAGTTGTAAACAAAATCTTAAGTTTTATATTTAAGAATTTCATTGAAGGTTTATGTAATTTATTAAAGCTTTGTTGATGTTCGTTATGAACATAAGCGGCTAATCTCCTTTTTCTGCGTAAGGGAGGTAATGTGTATCAATCATTTATATTTTAATTAATCTTGCACTCAATCAAAGGTTGAGTTCATCAAAAGTATTTTTAATTGGGGTTTTCTAGCTACAATCAAATGTGTAGATGTTATTGACTTTTTAACTAAATTTGTGTGCGGTGATTGTCAAGTGATTGTTTGATACATACGAATTCAAACTTTTGAATGAATATAATTTAGGTTTTAACAAGTGATTGCAAAACAAAATTGTAGGTTCTTGATTCGTAGGGTTTTAATGGGTTATTGAATATTAGTAGTATTTGCAGAAAATATAATATTTGGAGAACACTAAATTGTGGACGTGTAAAAGCCCAATTTTACTAAAGAAAATGGACCCCCAACATGTTAAAAGTTTGATTATGAAATGGGACTACCTTTGAGAGATTCTAATGACACACACTCAAAAAATAATTAAATTAAGCCAAGTCACCACAAGGACTTAACCTTTGCTGTGAAAAAAATGAAGTGAAAGAAAAGTTAAAGAAAGAGAGCATACCCAGCTATTGACTTCAATGACGATTGAAGAGGGAACACCTATGAAAAAAATTGTAACGACAAAGATAATATATTAGTTTATCATTCAATATTTTTATTTATTAAATAAGATTGAAGGCAATCAATAAAAAATTCTTATCATCTCAAATAATCCCAAAAAATTTATCAAAGTTTGTTGTGCTTAAATTAAGGAAAAAAATTGACTTTGTATTTAAATTTGAAAAATATTTAAAATGATTATAATTTTAGTATTCAATTTTGTTTATTTAATATTAGAAGTAACTTATAATTAATCCGAAAATTCAAATTTGAAATTCAAATCTGGTTGTACAAGTTTCAAAATTTAACTTTTGAAAATTTTAGATATTGAATTTTCGTAAATTATTAATTACTAATTGAAATCAATAACTTTTAAGTCGACAAATTAAATACCACCACGTGGATTTCCACGTTATAAAGCCACGTGGCGGGCTGTGTGAATGACATTTTCTTCTACTTTAATATATTATATTGATGATGATTGATTGATTATACTGATAGATGACTAAAAGAATGGTAGTATATGCTTTCATATAAATTACAATTTACTTTATCCTTTAAATAATACTTTATATTTTTTTCAAGTCTTTCAATCAACATTATATGCCAATTTTTTTTTTAAAAATATATATATACTATACTGCACTCTATCAAAAGAAAATGAAAGAAAACAGTTTGTATTAACCTTGCATTTATTCAAATAAAATCCTTTCAACGAATTAAAATTGAATAACATATAAAAATAATTATAAATTCATAATGGAAAAGTGAAAAAGCAAAACTTACCATTTCTTCAGCCAAAGCCATTGCTTTAATCCATTTCTCCATATCCTCCGTTGTTGAACGTAAAAATTCGTAATTATTAAAAGTAAAAAAATTCAACTTAAGCTTATGATCTTTATCCTCTAATGCAAATATAAACCTATACAAAATTAAAAGTTTCAACTCTTTACATTATCAATAATTGTAAATTAGGTTTTTATCATGTTATTAGAAGAAAATCTTGCTAGTCAAATAACGCATAAAACTCAATTTTTTACTTTCTTTCGTCCCACTTCATCCGTACGAGTTTTGGGCTAGCACCAAATTGCAGCGAGCATTGAGCCCTAATGGTACAGAGAATCCATATCCTGTTGGCAACAACGATGATGATGACACCGTCGTTGATCTTACATCATTGATACGCTTTAGTCATGAAAGGAGGGACTTTCCTTATTCAAAGATGCATGCAAAGGCTTTTTGTTCCTAGCCATCACTATCCCCGTATATATGTAGACAATTAGTGTTAAATCCAATAGGATAATATAATGATATAATGATATAATAACGTGCAATTCCACGACATTTTTCATCTCGTTTTTAAATAGCGTTAAACTCTTGTACTATATAATTTGTATAGATTTCACAATTACTGACATGAATATCTTATTGCAGTTTCGAAATCAAAGAGGGTCAATTTCTCTCCAATGACTTTGATATTTGTTTTGGTCAAATTTCAACAAGTACTACCAATGATGAGAAAAATGACAAAAGAGATAAGAATCAGGGTAAAATGATTATTGGATAGAATAGAAATGAACACAAGGAATTTGTTGACTAGGGAAAGCCCTTCAACAACTTGTTCGCCAAGACAAAACCCCGGGAGGTTTAGGAACCCGCCTTGACCAAAAGGTATATTAATCGAGTTTGAGTACGTAACCGAGAGCGTATGTAAGGGAGCTTATGCTAGTGAGATTGTGTGTGTAAAATACATGTGTTTATTCCCTTTTATACCTCAAATAATGGCTAAAATACAAAGATAATCACAGGCCTTGAATCTCGGAAATAAGTTGATCTTGTTGAGATATTCTCGCCACATTGTTGATGAAGGAGATAGTGGTCCGTTGCTGGATATTTTGATGAAGAAACGTCATTGAATCAGTCTCCTCATCCATTGGCACGTTCCCTGAAAAGTAGGGTTTTAACGTAACAATAATTCAACCTGCAAGATGATCAAGATGTAGTATGAGAACTCAAGTTGTTAGTACCAAGATGTTATGTGCAAGTTGAAAACATGTTGATCGAAAAATGTAGTGGTCTAACAATTGCCCCCAAACTTTGTGAATTTTAAAATAAAGAATTTAAAGAGACAAAAATTTAAAAAGTGTGCCAAAAATGGATAAAGTGTACAGCGGTTTTAAATGAAAAAGGTTTGATGGGACGGTTTGGGTACTTCCAAGGCAAAGGTCATGATGCTTCTTTAGACTTCCAACCGTTTACAACCTCTCAATAAATTAGAATCCTTCTTCCCCAACTCTCCCTTTCACAGAAAATCTTTAACAAAAGGGTTTCCTTTGGAGAGAAATCAAGGAGGAACGCAAGAAGAAAAACAAGTAAAATTTCTGGTGAGTAGCTTCGTCCCCTTCTCAATTTCTCTTTGATAATTTTCTCAAGTTGTAAAAAATGGGGAGAAAGAAGGTAAGCATAATCGAGAGCGATGAAGGTCTTCCTGAGGGTTTCGTGACCCAAAATCTGTTGAAAGAACCTGATAAGGAAAAATGCTTGATTTCTGAGGCTGATTTGGAAATTATTAAGAAGAATCATGCATTTCCACCCGAAACTGTTTTCTTCATCCATCCCGACTTAACCTCTGAGTGCTATTCCCCTGAATGGGTGTGTTTCCCAGAATATCCCTTCATCATTGGCCTAAAATTCCCTTTTCCTGACTTAATTACTAGGTTCTTCACCTCTGCCAAACTTAATTATGCCCAAATTATGCCTCAAGGTTGGAGGTGTTTACAAACCCTAATTAGGTTGAAGGAGGAAACTGGTTTGAATGTGGGTCTAGAAGAGTTTACTTATACTACTGAGATAAGGAGATTTGGTCTTGGGAGGTTTTGCTTTAGGGTTAAGAGCGGTGGTGATCCCATCTTGAATTCCAACAATGACCCTGCCGATAGAGGATGGAGAAACAAGTTTTTCTTTGCTAGGAAAGATAGCCTAGGTCAAGAGGCTGGTGTAATTTTGAAGTGGAGGTCTTAAGGTAGGGGAAATTTCCTTTGATTTCATACATTCTTAAAATCTTTGCACACCTAATCTTAACCAACTTGAATCTTCCTTTGTAGAAGTTGCCAAATTGTGCGTGCTTTTCCCAGAACAAGAAGGGACAAAAGAAAATGTGAAGAAAATTTACGAGTTGGATCCACTTGTTAGGTCTTTCAAAGCATTCCCCGTCCCGTTTTCTCGAGAGAGGGTTGAGGGTTTGGAAGAAGAAGTTAAACCGTAAGAGTCTCTCGCTGTTCTATCAAGATGTCTACAGTGTGATTAACATCTTAAAGTTTTTGCCTATCTTCAATTTGTTCTAATCCTTCAAGTTGTTCTAATTCTATGCCCTTTATTGCAGCCTACTCGCTCTAAAACCAATGTGAGTGTCATGACCTACTTGCTGATGCTAAAGCAAAGAGGACTGTAAAGAAAAATAGCAAGCCCCCAACTCCCCAATCTGTGGTATCCAGTTCTGAAGTAAATGCATCCAATAAGAAGGATGAATCAAAGAAAAGAAAACTGGTGGAGGCTGAAGCCACGGATGTGAGTAATGTTTTGGATGTGGAGAAAACGAGAGAGAAGTTTGGTGCTGTGATGACAGATTTTGTCGATAAGGTAAAACGAGGAGACTTTGAACCTTATACCAAAGAATTTATAAAGTATTAATACTTCTTTTACACAGGTTTCGTAGATAATGAGTCCTATTATGGACCAAGTCAATGTTCTAAAATCAAAGCGGCTAGATGCAATTATGAGGCCGAGGAATCAAAGAAGGAAGCCAATACAAGTGCCGGGAAGTAGAAAGATCAAGAAAGAAGCAAAAATATATGCCGGTGAGGTGGAGAAACCGAAGAAAGACATTGGGAATTTGAGAAAGGAATTGGAAGATGTTTCAGGCCGAGAAGGTGAAGGAAAATGAGGCTCATGTAAAGGAACTTGAAGCAAAGAAAGGAAGATTTCAAGTTTAATGCCACCAAGACAGTTGTTGGAGGCCGTGGATCTCAGCCTTCATGGAGGAGTTCAAGAATGGGCCGGCTCCAAGTTGGGATTTGGAGGAAGAGAAAAGAACTCTAGAAGACTTCATTGGCGAACCGGTAGATGGGGAGGAAGTTAACTCACCGGCCTCAAGCTCTTGACAAACTGGTTGATGATGCCAACAAAGTTTTGAGTTCCATAGTGGTGACTCACGTTGAAGAGAATAATCAAGAGAAGGAGACAAGTATACCACCAGCGGCAGCAGGCCAAGATGATTGAACAATTCAAATGTTTTAAGTAGTTTGAGAGGAAGGATAACAAAAACAATTTCTTTTTTGCTTATTTGGTTATGTAATGGCTCATAAGAGTCCAGACAATTTATTTGGGGGTACTAGGTTGGTCTAGTACTCCAAGCTTTCGTAGGTTTTAAGGGACTTATTGGCTTATCCAACTTATCCATTAGTTGCGAAATCTTTTGGGAACATTTTGAAGCTTTAAAGAAGTATTTTAGGTTCTTCAGAAATACTTGCTTGTTCAGTAGAATAAACGTTGATGATATAAACAGTAGGTAACATGTCAATGTTACAACCAATAGTCACAACTTGAATAAGTGTGAAATCGTGCGCACGGGCGAAGGTGTAAAAACCTTAATTCTTTAGAAAAGATGTAAATCTTTTAACCATAAGTAAAATGTACCTTTGATCAGAGGTAAATCGTTTGAAGAAATAGAACAAGTCTCAACCGTCCTGGCATGTCAACATGTTCTATTCCTCTCCAGCTAAAGTTTCAACATGTTGGAGCCGTACTGGCGTGTTAACATGTTGAACTTCTTTATCTCAGGTCTAAACATGTCGGAGCCGTACTGGCGTGTTAACATGTTCGACCTGCTCCAATTTAAGTCTCAACATGTCGGAGCCGTACTGGCGTGTTAACATGTTGAGCCTACTCCGCTTGTATACCTTGCAAAATAAATTCATGTTAGGATTGGGTGTTAGCGTAGCTAACACTCCTCCGATGCTTAAGTTAGTAAGGGCTTCCAATAAAATTGAGAAATGAAACACGCGAATGAACTTGACATAAATTAAACCATACCTGAGAAGTCTAGTTGTTAATAACTTGACTTACATAAAATAGAGCTTTAAATGAATGGCATTCCAACTCCTAGGGACCCTATCTCCACTTGGGGTTGACATCCAATATGCCCCTTTGCCAACTTCACCATCAATAAGATATGGTCCCTCCCACTGGGAGCTAATTTACCCGCATTCAGCTCTTGTATTTTGAAATACTTTTCTCAAAACTAAATCACCAACCTGGAATCTTCTTATTCTGACATTCTTGTTGTAAGATCTAGCAATCCGTTGTTGATAGGCCGCCATCCTTATCTTGGCTAAATCCCTGATCTCATCAGTTGTATCTAGATATTGGGTTAGTAAGAGATTATTTTCATCTTGAGTTAATAAATCATACCTTGCTGTTGGGATTGTCACCTCGACTGGGATTACAGCTTCTGCTCCAAATACTAAGGAATATGGAGTTCTACATGTGGCCCCTTTTGTAGTTGTCCCTGCCCGCCCACGCACAAGTGGTAATTCTTCACCATTTTCCTTTCTTTTGATCTAGGCGTTTCTTCAAGTTGTTGACAATCAACTTGTCAAGCTTGATTCATTGACCATTGGCTTCGAGGGGTGGACAAAGCGTAGACATGATCAGCTTGATGCCCCAACGAGCACAAAAATCTCTAGTCTTCTTACTTATGAATTGGGATCCATTATCACATATGATCTCTGATGGTACGCCAAAGCTGCTAATAATATTTTTCTCTAAAAATGAAACTACCTCCTTATCTCTTACTTGCACATAAGCCTCTGCCTCAATCCACTTTGAGAAATAATCATCATTGCCAAGCATGAACACTTTGCCTCCAGGGGCTTTAGGCAACTTGCCCACAATATCCATGCCCCATTGCATAAAAGGCCAAGATGAAACGATAGAGTGTAGAGGTTCAAGAGCAGGTTGATGCAAGATGTTACCGTGTCTCCAAGTGTGCATCACATTTCGCACATAGCTCATGGCATCTCGACGCATGGTTGGCCGCGCAATAGCCGCCTTGAGAGCCTTCGATGCCAATGCTTTCCCACCGTAATGATTTCCACACGTTCCTTCATGGATTTCACTTAGCACGAGCTCAACTTGCTTATTGTCAATACATCTCAAATAGTGTCCTGCAAAAGATTTCTTAAACAAGACATTATCTATTAAAACAAAAGTTGAAGTACGCATTTTAAAAGATCTAGCATTCTTAATATCAGGTGGAATAGTTCCAAGTAGAAGGAACTCAATTATAGGTTGGGTCCAAGATGAACTTGTATCTTGTGCCCCATTAGATTGAGTAACTTCTTGAGTTTCCTCCACTTGGTCTATTGCCGGGTACTTAACATAAATAATGGGAATATTAGTATGCAACATAGACTTGCAAGTTGAACCCAAGTTGGCCAATGCGTCCGCTTCTGTATTCTCTTCTCTAGGGACCTGTTCCAAAGAGAATGACATAAATTTTGAAGCCAAAGCTTTAACATGTTGGAGATACAGAGTCATCTTGGAATGCTTCGCCATATAACTGCCATTGAAATGGTTAGCGAGCAATTGAGAATCAACATATACATTTATATGAGTAATATTTAAACTTAAAGTTGTAGTTAAATCCATGATTAAAGCCTCATACTCAGCTTCATTATTCGTCGCATTGAATTCACAAGATACAAACTTGAGGTATGATATCACCTCGAGGGGATTTCGTAACTATTCCCAAGCCAATTCCTTTAGAATTTGAAGCTCCATCTCGTAAACAAAGGTCCAAAATCTAGGAATTGTTTTACCTTCAAGCCGTTGTACTTCCAGCCCACCTCGAGCCGCAAACTTGGACTAAAGTCTCGCTATAAAATCCGCTAGAGCCCGAGATTTGATAATGCTTCGGTTCATATGAAATGTCATACGTGCTCAACTTGACCGACCACTTGGCCAATCCGCTCGACATCTTCGGGAGTTCTCAACACATTTCTCACAGATAGTTAGTTCTAACAGCTATAGAATGTGTTTCAAAATAATGACGTAGTTTTGTAGCTGCAGTAGTTAAGGCTAAAATTAACTTTTCAAGATTGAGAGTACATCGTTTCAAAGATCTAGTAAAGACTTACTTATATAATAAACAGATGCCGTTCACCTTGAATTTCTTTCACCAACACCGCACTAACCGCATTCTCGTATACGCCTAAATATAAATAAAGGTGCTCACCACGTTCGGTTTAGCAAGTAGGGGTGACATCATCAAGTATTTTTAAGTTGTTTAAAAGCCGCCTCATGTTGGTCATCCATCGAAGAGTTTATTCTTTCTTAACACTTCGTAGAATAACCCGCACTTATCGATGATTTAGATATAAATCTATTTAGGCGCAGCTACTCTACCCGTTAACCTTTCGACGTCTTTGATATTCTTGGGGATTCCAAGTTGAGAATAGCTTTGATCTGCTCGACCGGCTTCAATTCCTCTTTTGGTCACCATATAGCCCAAGAACTTTCCCTCGCTTTAACACCAAAATTGCACTTTGCCGGATTAAGTTTCATGTTGAAAGCTTTCAAGATGTTGAACGCCTCGCAAGAAGATGTTCCACGTGATCTTCAATATGCTTGGACTTTACTACCATATCATCTATGTAGACTTACATTGTCTTGCCAAGTTGATCTTTGAACATCTTGTTCACCACTCTCGATAAGTTGCCCCCGCATTTTTAAGACCAAATGGCATAGCAATATAACAATATATACCTTCCGGAGTCAGCGAATGTCGTATCCTCTTGGTCCGAGGGCTCCATTTGAATTTGCCGAAAACCCGAGGACGCATCCACGAATGTCAAGATATCGTGACCACTGCCTCATCAACTAGAGAATCAATATGAGGAAGAGGGAATGGATCTTTCGGGCAGTGCCTTGTTCAAGTCTCGCAAGTCCACGCATACTCGCCACTTGCCGTTCCTCTTCTCTACCACCACAACATTAGCTAACCACCTTGGATATTGAACTTCCCGATCATCTTGGACTTCAAAAGCCTCTCAACTTCATCCTTTATAACTGGGTTCCGCTCCCGGGCAAACCTTCTTCTTCTCTCGAGTGGACAGGACGGATGGCCGGATCAATGTTCAACTTCATGAGTAATGATGTCCTTGCTTATCCCCGTCATATCCTCATGCTTCCATGCAAAACAACATTTCTGGCTCTTCAAGAACTCAATCAGCTCCTCCTCAATTTCGGATGGAAGATCTGCACCAACTTGTACTTGGGCCTCAGGGTTTGACTCATCAACATAAATATTTTTCGTCTCATGCTCCACTGCTTCAAGAACATCCTGGGCCTTTTTCTTTAATTGCTATGCTTGACGAGGGACTGAACTCGCTTTCATATTGACCTTGTAGCACTCTTTTGAAGCCTGCTGATTTCCCTTCAACTTGGCCACACCCGAAGGTGTTGGAAATTTGACGCACTGGTGATAAGTTGACGGCACGGCCTTCATGTTGTGGATCCAAGGTCTTCCCAAAATGACATTGTACGAGGATGATCATTCAATCACACAGAACCTTTCCATAGAATTCATACCCTCCAAATAGATAGGCAACTTGATTTCTCCGACTGTTTGCTTTACTTCACCACTGAACCCTACCAGTACGGACGAATTCTTCACAACTTCGGACAAAGGAATGCCCATTTCTTCCAGAGCATGAGTGAAGATTATATTAACTGAGCTACCGCCATCAATCAGAATTCTCTTGACCACACAATTAGCAATCTGCACCTGGACAACTAGACCATCATGATGGGGGTCCAACGTGTTATCCTTATCCTCATCCTCGAAGGAGATAACTTGACCATCTGTGAAGTCGCGTCACCTTGAGGGCAGTTCTGACTGATCCTCCTTAGAACTCTTGGCATGACGCTTGGCAGCAGAATAGGTTGTACCACAAATATGGGATCCACCTGAAATAACATTTACTACCTTGGTGGCTGGAGGAGGTGCAACTTTCTGTCCGGATCGCTCCCGTAATCGTGCTCTTTGGACTCATTTCTGACCCTCTTCTTACCCAACAAATCCTTAAGAAGACCCTTTGACAATAGATGAGCAATCTCCTTCCTCAAGGCAAAACAATTTTCAGTAGTATGCCCAAACTCTTCATGAAACGCGCACCACTTGGACTTATCCTTCCAAGTTGAGGGCTTATCACTCTTCTTAGGCCATCTTGCTTTGTCTCCAAGATTTTCCATGGCGCAAAGGACTCCTTCAATGTCCACAGAGAAGCGAATCGAAATTTTAGGATAGTCATTATCATCCCCATCTTGATCATCATCTACAAAATGAACTTTAGAAGATTCGTATTTAGCAGGGGTTTGCCTGTTAGACTTATAATGATGGGAATCTGTTTTTTTGTCCGAGGGCTCAAATAGAGGAGTAGGGTCCTCCCGCTGGGCCTTCTCCATTGCCAGGCTATCATCTTCCAATCTGATGAAACGCAAGGCTCTGGTTCTGATTTCTTCAAGTTGTTTCGCAAGAGTCATCACCAACTCATTATAAAATAGAGAGCTCTTCTTCAAGCCTATATGGAATGCTTCCGTAGCTGTGGACATATCCAAGCTGGGTATAGTCATTGCCTCCTTGTTAAACCTGTGCAAATATTCTTTAAGACTTTCATTAGGCTGTTGCACAATTCTGTAAAGGTCACTAGTCAACTTGTCAAATGCCCTGTTGCACGAAAATTGATTAGTAAACATGTTGACAAGTTGAGCATAAGAAGAAATAGAATTTAGAGGAAGTCCTGTTAGCCATTTTAAGGCTGGTCCTGACAAAGTCGAGCCAAAATCCCTGCAAAAACATGCTTCTTTAAAAACAAATGGGATACTTATGATATCCATCGATTCCCGATACAAGAACACATGCTCATTGGATCGGTGCTCCCGTCATACTTCTTCATATGAGGGACCGAGAACTTCTTTGGGATCTCTACATTAGCTATTCTGAACAAAACGAGATTCGTTATAGCAAGTTGGAGAAACTTGGTGATAAGGCAAGTTGACTCGTGCACGCTTCGAAGCAAATCTTTTATAGTCTGCATTTCCTTAACAAGTTGATTTTCTGTGAAAAGAGGATTGTTATTAAATTGAGATGCAGAAGTATCAAAAGCATTAAAGAAATTCCCTGTTTGCCCCATCGAAGGTGTGGCATAGGTATAGCAAGATGACAACACAGGTTGGCTAGCTGGAAGGCTGAATCTTGGTTGCGTGATTGGAATGGATGTCACGATTGTGCTTTCGCCGGCAAGGCATCGGACATAGGGATATCTCCAAAATGGCTTGGTCCTGTACCTGCACCAAACAAAGATCTAGGATGCAAAGGTGAAAATGGAGTAGATACTTGAGTTTCAGCGTGCTTCCCTTTACGCATGGCATCAATGGCATTGAATATCATGGTGTTTGTATGCTCCTGAGCATCCAACCGGTCAGTCACTTTCTTCAACATAGTGACCATGTTGGACATTAGCTCCAAATTGACAGCTTTCGAATTTGAAGATAGGTTGCCTTGGGTGCCGGAACTAGGAAGCGGCTGACTCCTCTCACCTTGACTACCGGACGGCGGATTGGTCATTTCTACGCAAATAATCAAAGTATTCCCACAGACGGCGCCAAATTGTTTTGGTCAAATTTCGACAAGTACTACCAATGACGAGAAAAATGACAAAAGAGATAAGAATCAGGGTACAATGATTATTGGATAGAATAGAAATGAATACAAGGAATTTGTTGACTAGGGAAAGCCCTTGAACAACTTGTTCGCCGGCACAAAACCCCGGGAGGTTTAGGAACCTGCCTTGACCAAAAGGTATATTAATCGAGTTTGAGTACAGAACTAAGAGCGTATGTAAGGGAGCTTATGCTAGTGAGATTGTGTGTGTAAAATACAGGTGTTTATTCCCTTTTATACCTCAAATAATGGCTAAAATACAAAGATAATCACAGGCTTTGAATCTCGAAAATAAGTTGATCTTGTTGAGATATTCTCGCCGCATTGTTAATGAAGGAGATAGTGGTCCGTTGCTGGATATTTTGATGAAGAAACGTCATTGAATCAGTCTCCTCATCCATTGGCACGTTCCCTGAAAAGTAGGGTTTTAACGTAACAATAATTCAACCTGCAAGATGATCAAGATGTAGTAGGAGAACTCAAGTTGTTAGTACCAAGATGTTATGTGCAAGTTGAAAACATGTTGACTGAAAATGTAGGACCTAACAATATTGATTGAGGGGGCGTTTGTTTTTAGTTTTTCAGCCTTGTTTGCCTCTTAACACTTATTCATTAAGAGGATTAGAGAAATAAGTGTGTTTGTTTTTTTTGAAATAAGGCTTGTTAGGCTCTTAAAGTCCTCTTAATTTTAAGTGGTTAAAATGTTGCTGAATTGCCTCTGAAAGCCTCTGAAAGCCACTGTTTCATATTTGGTTTTGGTTAATTTTTTTTAAACTGTTTACTGTTTCATATTTGGTTTTGACGAATTTTTTTTTTTTTAACTGTTTCAGAAAATGAATTCAGATAGAAAATCAAATAACTTATCCAATTCAGAATTCAGTTTTCAGATACTGCCTCTTAATCATTCAGCCATTTTTAAAACTGAAATCAGATTTCATTACTTATCGCTTAAAAAAACAAAAATCCCCAAAGTGTGTTCTGTTGCTGCTGAACGCTTGAAGTTCATCTGTCGCCGTCGTTAATTTTTTTTATTTTTTTTAATTTTTTTTTGTCGAGATACCGCCGCAAACTTTTGCCGGTACTACTGTAGGAACCGTCAAGCAGACTCCATTGTAGTTTTTGTGGAGATTGTTGAAACCCTAATTTCACTAGGGTTCAATTACAGCCATTAAGTTTATCTGCCTTGTAGAATTTGAGTAGTTATGGAGAGAATCCCAGCAGCTTGTGCCATGGATTGGAGCATTGAACTTGACAAGTTCCTCCGTTCCAAAATCCCTGGTGGTATGAATTCACGTTTTAATTTCGTACTTTCACCCATCTCTGTTATGAATTTGTGTTTTTTTCTTATCCCGAATTAATTTATAACCAGTTCTCATTTGGTTACCGTAATTTGTTCAACATTGATTTATTAGAATGCAATAACTATCCTAAATAGGGAATACTAAGAAAACTAGATGGTAAAACACCAAATTTGAGTCATATTTATGTATCTTCAGGGAAATCTATTAAAGAAACTATAGGAGAGGTTGGATGTAGGCTTGGGTGGTGGAACAGGGGCCTCGGCTTTCAATGGCTGAATTTGATATGTTTGGTTTAATTCCTAGGGAGGATAAGCTGTTTGCAAATGCAATCCTACTTCGGCTTGCTGATGCATTTGTATTTGGTGATAAACGTACCAAACTTTGTGTTTGTAAGGCTAGGGAAAGCAAGAGACGTGGTCATAAACTAAATTAAGAGTTTCTGTCAAACTACTTTTTGGACTACATGGAATTTTTGTGAAGAGTAAAGATGGGTTTTGATGTTGAGGATGTGGAAGTTTGAGCACTAACTTTGGTGCTATTTGGCAGCTGGGATGACTTTGTTAAAGACATTGCCGAGATATGATATCTTATATTATTGAGTGTTGTATCTTCCCAGCTATTCCCTCTTTCCAAAATCTGAATCCTTCATTGAATTTTGAATGTTATATTTATATGTTTACGCTTAGTTTCATATACTTTCCCTTTATGTTTCGTTAAATTCCTTGGACGGAAACAAAACAAAGGAAAGTAACCCTCATTTCCTTCCCTTCCCCCTCTACAATTTTTTTGAGAGAAGAGCTTCCCGATGAACACCGCTTCTTTTCCTCCCATTTTTCAACTTGAGAGCGGACCCTTAGCTCAGATATTGGCTTGAGGCTGAGCTGGTGAATTATTTGCTGGCTCCAAGTTCCAGTTTGGTATGAATGTTAAGGCACCATTATTCAATATATCGATCTCTTTTCGTCCCTAGTTTGACATTTTTTTATTTATAAGTAACTTCAACCAACATACATTTTGCTTATTTTTGAGAATAACTACTAGGTCTCCTGAAAAGATAAGCCATATTACTGTGTTCTATAATATTGATACTAATTGTTCTCATATCTGCTTCAGGAACTAAGCCGGTGTATATGCCGGTAGCACCGGTGTATATGCCGGTAGCACTGGTATGAAGACTTATTAGAGCACTTATTACCCTCATATGTCACCCTTTCTTATGTCTTAACCCTGATTGCATAAACATATGTATTGATACTAACATATTTTTTTTTGTATGTAAAATCTTCGTTATTCGCTGATGGACGCTTTTTTGAGTTGTCAGATGCATAGTTGTTAAAGGCGAGAGACGAGCGAGAGGTTCCTAGAAAAGGCGAATGGCGAGGCGGTCGAAAGGCGAGCAAGGTGGTATAATAGAACAAAAGGAATAGTAAAACAATGTATCTGTAAAATATATTAAATAAAGCTGAAACATGTTACGAACAAGAATTTTGCATTAAATAAATGTCACAATTTCACGTGTAATAGCAACTTAACACAATTAAAACACCCCAAAAGTGAGAATTCTAGACAAAAAATCACATTTGATGCTCAAATCAGTAAACAAGTCGTTTAAAAGCGTGAAAATAAGTGAATTCGAATATATAATTTCAAACGTATAATTTCATAAATAGTGATGAATATAAGATATAGTTAAAACTTCAAATGACAAAAGGAGACCCAAAGTAAAGAGAAAAAACAAAGTAAATTAGCAAACATAATAAAATTTGCAAACCTCCCTTTAAAAATCAAAATAAAGCAAGTGTTTTTGTCGCACTTATTTGTCGTCGTTTTAATTGGTTATTTATCGCACTTATTTTCTTTTGATCGCCCGAGAGAAATTACAGATATCTTTCTTTCTAATGCACGCCACAAGCAATATTTACCCCATGTTTTCTCAAAACAACACAACACATTTTAAAATATTAAAACTAAAATTACAAAATGACCTAATTTAACAATACACATACGCCTATTACGCTTATTATGCCTATTGACAAAGGCGGACTACGGACGTCTCTCGCCATAACCATGAAAAGCCTCACCTGGCCAAAAAAGACGCACTATAGCCCGCCACAAAATCAAAAGATGGTCGACCCCTAAAGGCGCCAAAAGGCGAGGCGGGCGAGAGAGGCACTAGCCTTTCGCAACTATGGTCAGATGACTTTGGTTCTGTTTTCCTAGAGATACTTGTCAATATTATGTCATCATCTGAATTATCAGCGGCTAGTAGGAGCATGAGCTTTTGCTAAACTTGGCTGCTAAACTTCACATGCAAACAAAGCTCATAAGGTTCTTTATTTTTTACCTACTTTTCATTCTAAAGAAAAGCCTGTCCAGGCATACTGCATGAGCATTATTTGGTGTATTAGTTTATATGCATGGATGTCAAAGTTAACACTCTGAGAATGGCCCTTGGTTTTCTTATTTCATTCTACGCTCATTGTTTGGAGTCTATAAAGTTGTGAAACTTCCTTATGAGTTTCTTTTCAAAAGCCGTAGAATTGGTTATTTGATGCTGATACTTTTAGGAGACCTCTTAAAAGTATCACATTCTATTTCACTTGTGCGGTAATATAGGAATCAAGAGTGACTTGCTCATTTCTATAAACTTCGGCAGGAGAGGCTCGTATTTATTTACCTCTTGTGCTCATTGCTAGCATAATACTCCCAACATAGTTTCACCAACCATATGGAAAATCTAATTTTGCATGGCAATGATCATTAAAATCTAGGAAGACCTAATTTGTTGGCAATCTCCCTAACTCATTAGTTCTTTCCCTCATTTACCTGCCATTTTTTTAAATCTGAAATCCAATTTTTTTCTAGACCGTTCTTACGTGGCCTACTTTTATCATGCAGGTTCAAAGTCCTTATGTAGACCTTATTGTCTGTTATGTTATCAAGCATGGCCTTTTGGGTTGTTTTCAAGCTTCTGAGGTGTGTCCTTCTAGCATCAAGCATTTACATGAAGCTGGAATAGAGAAAACTTAGTGCTGAGTCCATCTCGGCCTTTATGTTGATCTAGCTAAATAAGAGAACCCTGAAACATAATTTATTAAGTTTTCTTTTGGTATCTCTATCTCTCTCTCTGTTTTTTTTTTTTTTTCGCTTTGCATCTCATTTGCTTTTCACACTCATTCGCTGGTAATAACTCGTCTTCACTTACGCACTTTAAAGAGTAGCAAAATCCCTTATCTGTGACCTCCTTGATCCGAGTGGTAAGTAGTACTTTGCTCCATTTGCACTCATTGGGTAAGCCACAATTTAGGCTTTCCTTGTCATGAACCGACCAAATATCGTCAATGATGATCAAACACTTTTCCTCTTTTCTACTCTTTGTAGCCATTCGATTACATCCCCATCAGTCATGCTCTTGATCTCTTCCTTCTTGTGGTTGTGGGTAACAAGTTGTTGTAGGATATGCTTCAAAAAAAATCGGCTTGGCATTGTTCGCTTACGCAAACAAAAGCAAAATGTTTGAAATGGCTCAACACTTTCTTGTCTTTGTACAGTTTCCTAGCAAGTGTGATCTTCCCCAACCCACCCATACCATATATGGAATCAACAGAGAAATGTTCATTTTCCTCGTCAACCAAATACGGCACCAATTTAGAAATATCTTGTTCCCTTCCAAAGAAATCCTTTTCATTGAAACGGGACAAATCTTGCACTTTATAAGCTCTTCTTGAATTGGAAGAAGCACCATCCAAATCTCGAGCTCCACGTTGGCTATTGAGAAATTCATTGATTTTGCTTGTGATGTTCTCAATAGCTAAAAGAACTTTTGGATGCAGCAAACGCTCTCTAAAGCGGAAGTGCTTGGACACCACCCGAAGGATGTACTTTTCAATATAATCAATCAAACTATCAGCTAACTCAACGATTTCAGCAATACGCTTGTCTCTTCTAACATCTGCGTATTCTAACAATTCTTCCATTTTTGTTAGTTTTTCTCGAAGATCTACAACTGGGACTGATAAAGCTTGCAGATACGCACCTTCTTTGACAAGTAAATCACAAAGCATTCCAATGACGTAAGAATGAAGAGTCTCTCCTTCCATTTTGCAAATCTTAAGAGCCCTTTGTTTATGAACTCTCAAGCTATATTTGTGAATGTAGTAAAAATGAATCAAGAGGGATAATGTTGGAGAGAGGGATCTGAAGCAATAATGATAGAAAGAAGGGATGAGACCGAGGGATTTAAAGGTCAACGGACATTATGGTTGGAGAAGCCTGATGTGGAGGCTACATCTCAATCTTGTAAGTAAACAACAGTCTTATTTTATATTTTATTTCAGTAAATAGGTTTCAAAATTCAGCTGAAGCAACCTGGTGTTGTGGAGGTTACGACTTTTTGGTACATTACAAAAGTATTTATCATCGTTAGGTAGATTGAAATATTAGTATTATTTTGTTGAGTATTGGAAACGACTTTAGGAATGTGACGGGTTCCCTTTGTTTATATAATCATTGTTTATTTCTTTTGAGCTCATTTGAAATAGATATCTCAATCTCTTCCATTTCCTTAGGAAGCCATTTGGTATGATAATACTCCCTCCGTCCCAGTTTAAGGTTCTTACTTTCCTTTTTAGCATGTCTCAGTTTAAGGTTCTTAGTTGCTTTATTACCTAAAATGGACAATGGGACCCACTTGTCATTCTCACAACAAAAACTCCCTACCCACTTTCTCTCTCCTACTTTACTTTTCATACTCACAACATTTACTTTTCCTTAATCCCCGTGTCAAGTCAAACTAAGAACATTAAACTGGAACGGAGGGAGTATTACTCATCCTTTTGTGATTACCAATGCAAGTTTATATATATAAAAAAAATCTTGAATCTTGTAAAATTTGCATGTATTTGCTGATTGTTTAAATGAAATGGTTGTGCTTAAATTGTTTTGTGAGATAGGAATTATCTGATTAGCTGCTAAAGCTATGTTAAGGGATGTTTCACTAATTTATTTATATTCCCTCCGTTTCAAATTAAATGTCGTTTTAGGAGCTAATTTTTGTTCCAAAATACTTGACACTTTACTATTACCAAGATTTTTTTGCTCGAGCATATCTATTACACCCTTAATTATGATTGTGAAATATCTCTTGTATAGGCATTTAATTATCCTTTTTTACATGTACTAATTGCATTTCTTAATATGCATGGAGAATTCTGAAACGGAGGGAGTATTCCTTTGGACAGACTTATTTGAGTTAAAGCATATCCTAGGGATCAACCAGAAACTTCATGTACCACAGGAGGGGAACTGCCATTGATCAATCTGAATAGGCTCTTAAAGTATAGCAGGTATTGCTTTATCTCACTATTGTTGGTTATAAATGTGTGCTTAAAATGAAAATAAGTATGCACCAAAAAAGAGAAAACAAGTTGACTCCGATCAAGATCAGATAAGCTCAGGTTTCTTATCAAGTTGATTATACAAAGTTGAATGATAGGAAACCAATGAAGAAAGAAATTTACAACAACGAAATGAACTCCAAAATATGAAAGTAATTTGCTAGTTACAATGATACTTTAGTCACCAAAAAGATATGTTAACTGGAAATTACATAGTTGGAAAATCTCTAGTTGATCAAACCCTGTAACAATTTGGACAGGGAGTCATCATCTGAACTGCACCAGTTACTCAATGGTAGCCTTGAACTGAAACCTTAGCTTGAGGTCCTCCTTGAACATACACGAAACTGAACTCTGAACCAGGTTTCATTACGTTTAGCCATTGTGGAAGCTCGTAGGTGTTCTTCTCCTGAGTCGGGTTGAGTCCCCAGAGTGACCCCGATAGATTTTCAATTACCAACTTGAGATCCGTTATTGGTTTCTGAGATATATTCTTTACTATCACCTTATGCCGGTAATAAGTCATTCTTCCGACGGTCCAAGTATCAGTTATGGAGTGAAGAAATTCAACTGGAACTTCTGTCATAGTTGATTATGCTTTTATTAGCAAATTAGTAGATTTCAAATCATTTCTTAATTTGTTTTCAATAATGTTACTCCTCTGCTAAGACATAGGGAGTACTTAAATTGCTTAGGAAGTTTTTTTTTTGTAATATTTCATAAAAGTAAAAAAATTGAACATTATTTCAAGTATAGGAGTAATACTTACTTGGAGTTGGATGGTAAGAGGAGGGTTTTGGCGATTCTTGATTGTAAGATCTGGATGATGGTGACCTAGCTACGTAACCACCACCATTCAAGCTCTGTAACTTGGAGAACAGTCCAACAAGAGGAGCAGTTCCAGATAGTGTAGGCTCCGATTGTTCGTAGTTTGATCGATCATCGGAATACTCATCATTTTTATTGGGGCCTCCAACGAGGGCACCGTAGATAACATTTGGGTCTGCTTGTGGTCGGCGATACCATGTGTCAAACCCTTGTACACACCCAATCGTAGAGTGGACGACTGATATTGAAGCAATGGAAGCACCCCTGTGGTGTACATGAATTGGGTACTTTGGTCCATATCCGACTAAGTAGCTTATGGATTTAGGGTTCTTCCCAAGAATGTAATCAGCCTACAAAACATAAACCCTTATAATTTAGTTCAATGATGTGAATATCCTTCCTCCCAAATTAGAAAAGAAGAAAAGTAAAAAAATACTCTGTATAAAGCACGAAACGGCTTCCTCAACATATGGTCTCTCTGCATTAGCAGATGACTTTCACGGTTAAGATTGTGACTATCCATTTAACGAGTCTATTCAATGATTAGGATGAGAACGTGTGAAAATGACATCCTATTGGATTGCCTCGTTAAAGGGGACACCATAATCTTAAATGTGAAAGCAATCAGCTGTTTTACGGTGGCCAAAGGTAGAGGAACTACTATGTACAAAACACCAATAGGTTTCTGCTACGTTTGGCCTCCTTGCAACAGCTGTCTACTTTTGAGGTCAAGTTTGCATTTTCTCATTTCACAAGACAATTCAACGGTCAGGATTAAACATGTCAAAAAGACATTCTATTTGATTTTCTCGTTAAATGTGATGATGCAATCTTGACCATGAAAGTGAGGTAAGGTAAGGAGACCAGCCAAAATCAGAAGTTCTGAATCCATAGAACATTAACATACCTGAGATTTAGCGAAAGTGAGGAGCTCTTGGGGTTGAATTTGGGCTTCTGGACACTTGAGCACAGCCTTGGCTGCAGAGAGGTAATCAGAGTATACAGCAAGGAGAAATGCAGCAGAGGCAGCATACTGCAAGTTATTCCACTCATGCAAGTAGAGTAATCCTCCTGTGAAGGTTTACAATATATTTTAGGAAACAAACCTCATTAAAATTTCAAAAATTAAGGGTATACCACCTCTGTCCCAAAATGTGTGACCAAAAATAATCAAATTTGCTCTTGATCAAGAACAAATTTGAAAAAAAATATTGGTCATTCGTTTTGGGACGGAGGGATCATATATACATATACATTTATTTATGTATATTTGCAAATATATGTATGTGGTGTGTTAAGGAACCTACCAGGAGTCATGGGGGCATTGTAGCCATCATTCTTCTGTTGACAAGCACAAGCAAAGTAATCAGCCTTAGCCTGGTACTGAGACAGCACAGGAGTGTATTCTCCACCAGCTCCTTCCAATAGCACCTATTTTTGGAAATATATTATCATTATTGAAACTAAGCTTATTTTCATTTTTCAGGCTTAATTAAAAGGGTAAGAAAAGAAAAGGAACTATTTTTCTGAGACGAAGGGAGTAGTACCTTGGAAAGGAGAATTTGAACACCGGCGTATTTGTTGTCCCAAGAGAATTCCTTAACAGCCCATCCAGTACCGCCCAAGGAAACAGCGTTGTCGACTACATACTTCAGGTAATACTCATCCTTGGTTGCTCTATACAGCCATGTCGCCCCCCACAACAGTTCATCCTTCAATTCAATATGGTTCATTTCAGGGTATTAAGCTCAGGTAATCTTGGAAAAATAATATTTCTCATTTTTCTTCCTTAAAAAAGAGTGTTTATTTTTTCACTTTTCAAAAAGGTTGTGTAAATGATAATAATATGTGTTTTAAGTGATATTTTGCAACTTACTGCATAGCCGGACGTAGTATAGAATTCTTTGGCGCTTGGGATTGAATCAGTGAACAACCCTCTGAACCGGTCAGCAAAGGAGAATAGCTGCAAATATATATAAAAAGATCCAAATCACTACAAGGTAATTGTTTTTTCTTAGTGATTAAAGTACTGAGAAATTGTTAATTTACTTACCTGTTTGGCATGGACTAAAAGCAAATTAGAGTAGGAAGAGTTGTAAGGCTTGAAGAGTATAGAAGCAGCAGCCATTGCAGCTGCAGTTTCAGCAGCCAAGTCTGAGCCTGGATGGTTTGGGTCTAGCTTATATGCTTGCCTTGGTGTTGTCATGTCTTCCGCTCGCTCCCAACAATAATGATCTGAATCTCCGTCCCCTACCTAGTATCACCAACCAATCAAAATATCAGAATACTGAAATGACTAGATTATTTGACAGTCAGTAATATCATGTTGTAAATATCATCGTAACACCCTACTCGATAGGCAGGGGCGGATCCACCCTTACTACAATGGGTGCAGGTGCACCCAATAAATTCCCACTACAATAGAAAAAATATTTTTTGAGTAGTTATACGTATTTTTGAAATATATTCTGAAAGTGCACCCATTGACAAACAAACTTGCCTAGATCTTAACATTGTGTTAAAGAGTTCGAGTCCTTTTGCTAACATTTTTTTAATGTAATTTGTGCACCCACTCTAATTAATTCCTAGGTGAGCCAAACTTTACCTGGGCCCAAAGAACATTAGGCTGAGGGTGAGCTTTGATGAAGTAGTCAGTACCCCATTTGATAGCTGCCAATATATGTCCGGTTTGATCCATCTTCACCATTTCTCTCCCGTACTCTATCGCTCCCCATGACAACATTGTCACCGTGTATGCCATTGGCAGCCCAAATTTCACATGATCGCCCGCATCATAATACCCTCCCACCAAGTCCACCTGCATGCGTTCGAAAGTCGTCAGACTCAAAGCATTCCGGTAAAACACACACACAAGTTGGCAGACTTCAATCATGCCCCTAACACACACACAGACACACGCACAAACACAAACACAAACACACACTAACACAATCCGTCAGACTAAACATTCCCCTAAAACACATACACACAAGTTGTCAGACTTAAAGCATTCCCCTAAAACAAAACACACACACACACACACACTGACACAAACATAAGTTGTCAGACTTGAAGTATTCCCCTAAAACACACACACACTGACACAAACACAAGCCGTCAGACTTAAAACATTCCCCTAAAACACACACACACACACACTAACACAAACACGTCATTGACATTCCCCGTAAAACACACACACACACTGACACAAGCACAAGTCTTCATACATAATAATACATTCCCATAAAACACACACAAACTGACACAAACACAAAGAAAGAGAAAGTACTGACCCCTTGATGCAAACCGTCAGAAAGTCCAGAATCACGACGCCAAGTGACACGTTGATTATGGGGCAACTTTCCTGACCGTTGGGCTTCAAAGAACAATAAGCTCTTGTCTAGTGCACTCCCATAGTCAAAAGCCACCGACATCTCCGCAACAACTAATAACACTACCACCAGCATCATCACATGACTTTCTCGACTAAAACCCGCCATTTCGAGTCTCTTTTTTTCGGGTTTTGACTTTGTATTTTTATGTATGTAGGGGAGAACGAGTAGTTCTAGTTCTAGTTCAAGTATATTTCATTTGTAAAATGTGTGTATATATATGCATACAAAGGTCAAAGGGTAGGGGGTGTTGAAAGTGGTAGGCTTCACGTTCATAGAAATGAAATAGATTTTCAGAATGTTTTAATTATTAGATTTATAGATAGAGCTTCCCACGTTGATTTATTTTCTCTAGTTATGGTACAGAATTAGGAAATGGTTGACTCCTACATTAGTTTGGTGTTTCTTATGCTACACCGCCACTGCCTTGGGGGTTCATATTAAGAATCACTTTCAATAATTAAGCCATAAATATTTTAATTTATTATGATACACCATTAAAAACTATTAATAATGAGTTGGTCTTATAAAAAACTAGTTTTTTCTTAAGATGAGGAAAAACGTGTTTTCAAAATAAACGGTGACAATTTTGTAATTACTGGCAACCATGTTCAAAATAAACGGTGGCATTTTCGTAATTAATGGTTCCCCCGTTTATGCCGTGCTGTTTAACAAATGCCAGGTGTGACAAGTGCTGCATATGTAACAAAGTGCGGCGAAAAAGTGCCAAGCAGTTTAACAAAGTGCCGGTGTAAGCCAGAATCCGGCACTTTGTTAAACCGAAATTGACACTTTTTACACGGCACTGTTAAATACATGAACTGGCACTCTTCACACTGGCACTCTGTTACACTAACACTGGCACTTTGTTACACTAATATTTTTCTGGCTCTCAAAAATACAAGCACTGGCATTCAAAAATACATGGATTGGCATTTGAAAACACATTTACTGGCACTCAAAAATGCATATACCGGCACTCAAAAACACCGATAATTATTTTTGCCGTTATTCAAAAAACATGAACCGGCATTCAAAAAAACATGGACTCGGCATTCAAAATTACAAGAACCTGGCATTCAAAAAATGCATTGACACTCGCTACACACTTAATGGCACTCTATTATACACTAACTGGCACTCCAAAATACATGGTCTGGCACTCCAAAACACATACACTGGCATCTAATTACCCAGTCCACCAATGCATCAAATTCTCAAACTGGCATTTGAAAATACATGGACTGGCACTTCAAAATACATAGACTGGCATCTGAAATTGGAATTAAAATTGGAACTGACAAAATCTTTCCATCACTGTTAACCCCAATCTTCTTCAATATCTCCGACGAACTGGTAGTAGGATAAGATGCCCAAAATCTTTCCATCACTGTTAACCCCAATCTTTCTATCACTGTTAACCCCAATCATACATGTACCCAAATTCATCTTTCCCAACCTATAAAATTGAATAAATAATTCTTCAATCCATCAATTGAAATTAAATAAAGCGGAAGAACCACCGAGTTTGGTAATGGCGCAAGCGACGTTAGCAGGAGCACCGTCGAGGGCTTTGAGGAAACCTTTAGATTCAGCCAAGGAAATTCGAGAATCGCCATTAGAGATGATGGAGAAGAGCGTGCAATTCGCCGGCGAACTGGTTTCTAGAGAAAACAATGAAGAAGACGATTGAGGGAGCCGGCAATGGTGAGGAACTCTGTTTGCGTTTAGAGAGAGAGTAGAGAGAGAGTCCGAGCGCGAATGGTGAAAAACACGTTTTTTGTTAAGGTTAAAAAAAACGCGTTTTTTACAAGTTTTTGGCATTAATAATTAACTTAAAATCTGATGTTGGTATTTAAACTTTCATACAAATGTTATCAAAAATCAGTCAAATTAATAAAGAAAATCAAATTGAAACTTTATGAAAAGATAGAGAGTAGTTTAGGCATTTATTAGAGAATTTTCTTACTACCTCTGTCTCAGTCTGTATAATATTGCTAGTTCGACTTTACACGAAAATTAAGAAAATATAAATGTTGCGAGTATAAAAAATAAAGTCGAATAGAGAAAGTTAATAGGAAATAGTAAGTGAATTGTTATTGTGAGTGTAGTAAGTGGGTCTCATTGTCTATTTTAGAAATAAAACAAACTAATAACTTTATTTGGGACAGACTAAAAAGAAAAATAAAAATCTTAAAGCGGAACGGAGGAAGTATATAACAATAATTTTGGAAGGTGGTATGCATAATATATTTCTTTGGAATAAGGGGTCAAATTTACAATATACTGAAAATTTTGTTTTGGGAGAAATGGGTCAAAATGTATATTTTTCATAATTTTGACCTACATCTGAAATAAAATGAAAAATTTTACACTAGAAAAAAATTGTTACAAATCTTGGGGGGGGGTGTTTGTTGAAAAATATACATCTGAAATAAAATGAAAAATTTTACACTAGAAAAAAATTGTTACAAATCTTGGGGGGGGGGGGTGTTTGTTGGGAGAAATGGGTCAAAATGTATATTTTTCATAATTTTGACCTACATCTGAAATAAAATGAAAAATTTTACACTAGAAAAAAATTGTTACAAATCTTGGGGGGGGGGGGTGTTTGTTGACCGCCTTCCATTCTACCCCGCCTTCGCCAGTTTGATAATGAAAAGTGAACGAAATAAAAGTGATGGGTCAAGCCCAACAGGCCGGTCCTACATCGAAACAGGCCTGAAGGCCCACCAAGCGTTAAAGGCCCATTAAGGCTCCCATAACTACATGCAATCATCGAGCTAGATCAGTCGACCAAGCGTATGCTCCGACCTGTCCTTGGTCCCGACCTGGCTTCGTTCGACATATGATCCATCCGTTAAGTATTCTATGCTTGACCAAGGCACGAATTCAAGTCAACCTAGACCAATCGGGTGACCTCGACCAGACTGAACGTGCGTAAATAAGCATCGTCATAAATAACCAACTCCTACTTCTCGGAGACGGTTACGACTATTTTCCCTTCATGATTTACGGGATTGATAAAATCAGTCCAATGATAACACTATAAATATCAATTCATATTCAACCTAAAAAGGTAACGTCAATTTGACTACTGAATTATGTTCTGTTTTTTCTACAATTTCATAATCTTATACACCATATCTCATCATCACGCCGGATGGTATTAGTCGCAGACCATTCGGCCAGTAGTTTGTTCGTGGTTTCAGGTCTGAGGCGTCAGGGTACAACCTATTGCTGTAAACATGGTGTCAGACGCTCATACTGCCACCGCCTATATTGATCAAGTAAAAGAAAACGCTGACGGAAACAACACGGGTGCTGATGTTGGCACTGGAAATCGCACGGCGCTCCTTCCTCCATCTCCCCTTGGAAACCTACATAGGAGACCAACTCGTTCAAATAGTGTTGCAGATAGAGTAAGGATTCGGGACAGAAGGAGGGAGAAAAGGCTAATGACCGCCCAGGGAGGTGGCCAACAAGGCAAGAAACACCAAACGGGTCGAACAACTGCAGGCGACCTTCCAGGTCCCTCAGCTCCTCACCCAAGTAGGAAGGCCTTGCTGTTGGAATGGGCAAAAGTCCTATAAAGTCTGTTGGACGTACATGACGAACTGCTTGAGCTATCAGAGTCTCCTAGAGAGGACGACCACAGATCCCACCAAGCAACACGGTCACAAACATCTCAGCGACCCAAGAACAGAGCCTCTGGACCTTCTAGGGGAGAAGTGAGAAATGAGAGACCCCGCCCGGCGGGTAACTCAGTTTATCGTGCGGGTGACTTACGAGACAGACTCAACAATAACCGGGAACAAGAAGTTGACTCAGCCCAGAGGAGGCAGTTGGAGGCCGACCGAATCCAGGACAAGTCACCCCCTAAATCAAGGGGTGCGCCCTCGGCCGGAGGTCGATCACCATAAAGGAGAGAAAGGAGGGAGAGGTCACCTCCAAGAGTTGAAAGGGATCGAACACCTTCTCGAAGGCCACCAAAGAGAAGAACGTCATAAATCAAACTCGGTGTCCCATTACAGGGACGAAGGGCATGGCTTGGAGGCTAGGGAATTGTTAAACCTTAAGATAAGGTTGTATGATATAGATGCCGACCGCCAGATCAGCAAGAGCAAGGTCGAACGAAATGATAGCACTATTTGACCTCTACCTAAGTGGATGTTGGATCTGGGCCTTCCCGAGTCAGGTTTCAAATTACCCGTCCTGGAAAAGTACTCAGGGGCGACCAATGCCTTGAACCATATGCAACACTTTGAGGCGTAGATGTGTTCGGTCTCTTCAAAAGACGACGTGCTTTGCAAGGCACTGACGAGCACATTCACTAGTTCTGCCTTGACCTGGTTTCGTGGCTTGTCAACGGGTTATATTAACAGTTGGAGATACATGCAACGTAAGTTTTGGAGAGATTCTCAACGGATGGAGCCAAGAAGAAAACGGTCACCGACCTAAACAATATAGCCCAAGGAAATACGGAGAGTACTATTTCACAAGGTTCAAAGAGTTGGTCGACGTCATTAATTGCTTTAAAAATGGGATGTCCTCTCCCGACTTGGATTACGAGTTGCATGTTAGGCGAGCGACCATCAAGAAAGAATTGTTTGAGAGGGCATATGATGTTGTTGTGGCCGAGTAACGAAAGGAAAGAAAGAAATGTGCCAAGAGTGCTGAGGCGGGAGAATCGTCTAAGGTATTTCTTCATCTTCTATGAGGACGAATCTTTGAGCGGGAACTGCTTTGCGTTGCTTGGTTTTCATAGCTTGGTGGAGGTGGGACCTGCTGATAGCTTTGGAAAACCGGGGGAGCAGGTATTTCTTCATCTTCTATGAGGACAAAGGTCCCATCAAGTTGGGGAACGGCGACGGTTCCGCGACGACGCATGGTGTCTACGATCCAGGCTTGCTTTTCTTCTTGGCGCTTCTTGAGAGTTTCAAAGGCTTGCAGCACCTCCTCCGTTGACTGGAGATTTCTCAGTGGCGGGGTTCCATTTCCCTCACTGCTATCTGTTGATCCCGCCATGGGGGAATAGCGGGATCGTTCTGACCGCCGAACCTAGGGTGGACCTTGTAACTTCGATACTGAAAAGGCGGCTCCTGGGTACTTTCAACCACTCTCGATTCGCTGGAGGGGGTGACGGGTAAGGTTTAGACATGGGAAGGCATTTTTTTATTTTTTTATTTCGTTTTAATTTACTTAAAATGTGTTTTCTCAGAATCCTAGGTAGGTTGGAAAAGATTGCACTTCTTTTTCGCAACAATTCTAGATCCTAGGTCAGTGGAGACCATTAGTGCGGCTATTAGCCCCTCCTTTTGCACCTGTATTTCGACTTCCCGAGGTGGACAGACCCGGGCGAGGGTCTTATAGGGCAAGCGGTTTCCACCGGCCAAAAGAAAACCCGAACCTAAGGACCGAGCCCGTCATGTTCGTTTTAATGCGTCGGCCATGTGAATAATGAACAGAGTCGGCACCTGAGTCCAGATCGGGTCAAGAGTTCGGCATGACCTCTCTATACCTTGCTTGCGCAAGGGATCTGTGACATTAGGTGTTGGCTAGGTCATATGGTCATGGCTGACGTATTAAAGGCTTGATGACATGGTGTCATGTAGGCATTGTTCGGGTGTAGCTTTGGAAATCAAGATCGGGTCAAGATTTTAGCATGACCTTTTATCGTCTTGCTTGCGCAAGGGATCTTGAGTTCCGAGCATTGACTCAGAAAATGGCCGGCATGGGATATGTATTCAGGCTTTATGACACGGACTGGGTAAAAACCAACCGAGTCTGAACAGAGTGTGATGCAAGCGTGCATGGTTGACACTGGCTAGGATGGGATGTTTGGAATGATCTCGTGCGCTTCCGAAACGCGTCAGGAAGACCAATCGAACTGCAACTGAGACCACTTCGGGTTTGGGGTTGTGGTGTGCAGTGTACAGGATAAGAGTGCGCGTAGTGTGCGGTCACTAAAATTCTTTTTCTGAGTAAGACATAAATTTTTGCAGAATTTTTTGAATGTATGTACACAGATGTATTATGATGTATTTTTTTGTATTTTTTTTTCTTTGGAAAAAAATAAGTAAGCACATGCACACACACACACAACAGTTAAAGAAGGGGTAAAATGAAAGTTTGACCCTCATCAATGTTTTAAAAATCTTTTTTATTTTAAAAGTTTTTAAAACAAAATGTTTCTAGCGGAGTCGCCAACTGAAATTATCCGAATTCGGCTGCGCGGGCCCCGGCATCTCACAATTCGAGCCGGGAGGTGTCGCTGCGTTTGTTTGTAGGAGTCGCCACGCCGTTTTGATATAGTCCAAAACATTGAAAAAAAAAGCTTTGTTTAAAAAAGGTTGTTGTGTGATGAGATTTTGAGTTCGGAGGCCAGGTTACGCCTCGGGAAGAGAATAACATAGCTCACCCGAGTCGCCTCGTATACACGAGTCTTTCGATACCCCTCTTTCTTTAAAAGTTGTGTGTATGTGCTTTTAAAAATGCATGTTGAATATGATGTCTACATTGTATGCTATGTATTGAAATGAATTGAACTAGTGTTGGAAGGAAGCCTTACCAATGTTGGTTCGTGTCTGTCTTTTGTTGGGGAATAGTGTTCGAGTGTGAATAGTGCTCCGGGACGGACCGGGATTGCTTCGGGGAAGTACCGGTGTCTGCGGACATAGCTTCGGCGTGCCTCGAGAGTGCTAGGTGTGTCCTCGAGCAGGGCGTGCGTCGGGATTGTCGGTTGTACTCGAGCAGAGGTTCGGCGTGCCTCGGGAGTGTTTGTTGTACTCGGGCAGAGGTTCGGCGTGCGTCGGGAGTGTTGGTTGTACTCGGGCAGAGGTTCGGCGTGTCTCGGGAGTGTTGGTTGTACTCGGGCAGAGCTTCGACGTGAGTCGGGATTGTTGGTTGTACTCGGGCAGAGCTCCGGCGTGCGTCGGGAGTGTTGGTTGTACTCGGGCAGAGCTCCGGCGTGCCTCGGGAGTGTTGGTTGTACTCGGGCAGAGGTTCGGCGTGCCTCGGGAGTGTTGGTTGTACTCGGGCAGAGCTTCGGCGTGCGTCGGGATTGTTGGTTGTACTCGGGCAAAGCTTCGGCGTGCGTCGGGATTGTTGGTTGTACTCGGGCAGAGCTCCGGCTTGCTTCGTGATGCCTCGGGATTGTCCGGCAGGGCTTCGGGATGGACCGACAAAGCTTCGGGATGCCTCGGGAGCATCTCGGGAGCGCTCGGCGGGGCTTCGAAGCACCTCGAAAGGGCTCGGAAGGCCCCAAAAGGAATCGAAAGGGATCGGGAGTGCCTCGAAAGGACTTAGAAGGGAGCCTGAAGGCTGGGGGGGGAGAGAGGAGAGAAGGGAGGTGTGAAGAAAATGAGAGGGGGAGCCCTCTATTTATAGCCGTGGAAAATCTGCAAAGTGGTCCGCGCGGACCATCTTAGGAAAACCAAATTTTTGGTTTTCCAGGTTTTAAGGGAATCTTGTGGACTTTAAGAGGATTTTGTAATTATGATGTCTGGGTGCAAAGTGGTCCACGCGGACCAATCTGCAGGCCAAATATTTTTCGTAATTCCCAAAAAAATCTTTTGCTTTATTTTATCCTAGAAGGGTCCTACCTTGGTTTGGTTGGTGGTTTTGGGGGTTTTGAAGGTTACGGGTCTTCGGGATCACGTTCGTGTGAGTCCGTGGTGTTTTCCGTGCGTCGGATGGGGAGTAATCCAGATAGGGGTACTTACAGTACCGCACCGACGTACCGAAATCTAAATTGTTGTATTGAAATTTGCACCATTTCTGCCTCGCACGAAATATGCACCGTACCGCACTTTATTCCGCATGCCAATTGTACACGGTTCACACACATCAAAGCTTATAAACTTACCATGTTCTTTCTTTTCAATACTTTCATATCTCCGGATCATTGCCCATGTCGATCCATCTCAGCTCATATTCGTTGCTCCCATCAAATCCTCAATAACACCAGATTCACCTAGATCTTTATAGCCCTGACCCCGTCTGATTTTTGCAACCCTAATCTTGAATATATGCCCTAATACTGATTGAATCCCTACAACCCTATAATTTGAATCCCTGCATCCCAGATCCATCAGAATTTATGAAACCTTGATCCTATTTGGTCCAAGTATAATAAACCCTTCTGAATTTCTTCAACCTCCCAGTTCTAATCCATGTTCCTGCAGCCCACATCCAATCAATTTCTAGCAGCCCTGATCTTTCAATCGAATCTCTGATTTGGGAAATTGGTTGTCTACGAGCAGTAATTGTCCCATACCAATTGTACAAGGAAGATAACAACATGCAACAATATTCATATGAAAGAAATAAAAGACAAGAACACGAGATTTGTTCACCCAGATCATCCCACAAAGGAACTACATATAGGGGCAATATCAAGCCAGGATATTCAATAATATCAAATCTGTTGTGCTACAATCAAAGCCCATAATCTCACTCTGAAGTCATCCCCTTTATATATGTAAACACACACCACCCATACAGCCCTAGACATAACCTAGGTCATTAATGGAATGCCCTTAAGGGCACCCCAAAGATCTATAATGTCTTTGACTCTCTTTGTAGATCTTACAGATTCTCTATGACTAATTTTCCTATCACACAATAATAGTTGTCACTTGTTTATATAGGAACCTAGGAACAAACCCTAAACCTTGAAGGAGAAGAAATCTCGAAATTAGAATAAAAGAGACCCGGGGCTCAGGAATTCGTCCAGCCAGATCCATGGGTTGCATGTGGTTTCAATCATGCCCACGATTCTTGATGTACGAGTCTCCATCACTTATCAGCCAGCTTCATGGCATGTCCATGGTTTCAACCATGGTTATGATTCTCCTATTTCCTGATTTTCTCCTTCTTTCTTCCAATTTTACCCTTTATCTCCATATCCTAAAACTATTTTATTTGATTATTATGCAAATGATTTGGGTATGTTGCAAATTTATTTATACATCACTGATGATGCCAAAAAGTCGAATCAGCCCAAATCCAAGCAATCGATTGTACTCCGGCGATTGCTTAGCCTGAAAATAAGACAAAACACGTAAACTAAGCCGGGACTTTACCGGCGAAGGCCCTCCGGCGTGAGAGTAAGTTCACGGTTTGTAGAGAGAGAAAATAATTTGACAGAGTTTCGAGCCAAAGAATTAACGTACCAGAATATGGAAATAATGGCTTGTATTTATAGCGATGGATAGGTAGAATCCATGTTGAACTTGGACTGTCAAGAGATAAGATATAATCCTAGGAGGATTATATCTGTTAAGGAATCCTTATTTGACTTGAATTGATGTAGGTGGCTACAATCCTGATTGGATTATAACTGCTTAATCCTTGTTTGACTAGGATTGCCAGAGCTGCTTTGCCGGAAAACCGAGATGCAGGAATTCATCTCCTCGTCATCCACCGTTATGACGAGATACAGATATTTCCTTCCTCGTCATACATGGCCATCTCGGTCCATGATGAGCCGTGGAAGGGATCAAGAGCTGAAGAGCTTGGTGAGATAGACGAGATGCAAATATTCCTTTCCTCGTCATATGCTGGTATGCCGAGGTACAAATATTCCTCTCCTCGTCATACATGGCCTTCTCGGTCCATGATGAGCCGGGGAAGGAATGAGGAGTACGCGGAGCCCGTCATGATGTAATCGTAACCGAGGGAGGCACCTCGTCCTCGAGGGAAATGATCTCGGCCTACGAGAGAGGTCTCCTCGGCCTTCTGATTTGGGCCTTGTTTATGGTTGCTTGTTGAGCCTTGGCGGCCTATTTGATGCCGAGATATAGGGACGAGGAAGCCCATGTTCTACCTCGTAGCTTTTGAGATTAGATGGATTATGTTTATAGCCCAATCCACTTGGGCCTGACCCGGACAAGCCCATGTTCGTATCTCGGTTTATACCGTTCAGTGGCCCCCGACTTTCTAGCTCGGCTATGACGAGGAGAAAGTGATCTCGTCCTCGGCTATGAGAATACGAACAGGTTGCCACGTGTCAATATCGCTTTAAGCTTTGCGTCGTTCCATTGTCCGCCGGTTAATAGTGCCATGATGGGTGCGTCCCACGATGTTTTGACACGTCTTGGAAATTGCCAAGTGCATTTAATGTTGGAGGCACCATACCCATTGAACCATTTAACTTTTGGGTTTGACACAGTTGTGAGGGTTATAAAAACAAAAATCCCTTTTCAATTTATACTTTTCTCAACCCAGGCATTTTGAGAGCGAAACCAAGGAGATTTGAAAACCGTCGTGTTCTTGATTGCTCGTGCCCAGAATTGCCGGCGCCGCTTGGTTTACTGTTCGATTTCGACCATCTTCATCAAAAATAGGTATACATTCTTTTCTTCTACTGATTTCTGCTTTTATCTTGCAATTTCTAGGGTTTCAGTTGGATTTTGATTTTCGAATCCGCCATTGTTGAACCCTTGAAGCTTTTTCTTGAAATTTTGATTTTCTTGAATATTTGTTTGAACTTCCCTTTGCCCCTTCGTTCCCCCTTAGAAATGGCTCGTTCTTGGGACCATACCCCTTGATTCCGTTATGGATACCACAAGGGCAACATGAGGGTTTACCGGAGAGAGAGAGGGCCATGGTTGTTGGTGAACTTGACGGAGATTGGAGAAATGTTGACGAAGTTTGGATGTACGAGAATGTATATCCAATATCCAAACAAGACGAAGATAGATAGGGTTGATTCACTGTCCCTCAGTATAGTATTATTTGAAAGCCGAGCCGAGATGATTGAGCACATCAATTTGTTTTACCCGGCTTCAGATCATCTTGATCGTCCTCGTTTGAGTGGTAAGGCTCCCTCCTTAGCCTTATTGTAAACGACGAGGAGGGGCATTCCTCTTCCCCGTCTTGACATAAGCCTTGGACGATTTAACTGATTCTTATTCCTCGGCTTCTTGCAGATATGACGGGAAGAGGGAGTGAGGCCTCCACGTCCACTAAGATAGTAGATGCCTTTGTTGAAGGGGAACAAGTAGAAGGCCGAGGTAGAGGTGGACGAGGTAGAAGAGGCTGAGGTAGAACTACCCATCCCAGAACTAAACCAGTCAAGGCCGGAGATCCCATGCTGGAGGCCCTATACTCGAAATACGGGGTAAATAGGAACGAATATAGGTTAACTTATGTCGGCCACCCCACCTTTGAAACCGAGGAAGAGAAGAACAGGTTTTATTACAACGACAACCATGTCCACTTTTATTTTAAACAGTTTCAGCAGGGACTTCGTCTCCCTTTGGATCCCTTTATTAATGAGTTTCTAGGTGATATGAGAGCCGTCCCGGCTATGCTGGGAGCCAACGGGACTAGGGTCCTCGTCGGTTTCATTGTCTTGTGCCGTAGCTTAGGTTACGAGCCTTCCCAAGCTGCTTTTCACCATTTTTTCACAATCAGCTACACCAAAGACACTAGGCTCATAGTGATAAGGAGTGATTCTAAAAAACCAAAGATCATCCTTCCCATGTCTAGCAAAGTATCTGGCTGGGAGAATCATGCAATTAGGGTGGAGAGCCCACAAGGCTGGGAGTTCCCTTCTCCTGTTGATGAGCCTGCTGTTCCCAATCAAGTGATACGAGCTGAGTGGTCCAAAGGCTTGATAAACTGTCTTATGGAGTTTTTAGGAGTTGGTCTCCTTGATTGGTCGGCCTTGGAGGCAGATGACCGCTACTACGTCCAAGCTGGATTAATGCCGGGACCGAGGGACGGCATGGTGCCTCTCGTCCCCGTCAAGAGGGGGAGACGATTCAATGACTGGAGGATCCATCCAGGTCTGGTCTTTCATGCTGATTGTGAACGATGCAAGCTTGACCCAAAGGACCAATGCCTTAGTGAAATGGGCCTCGTAGGCTGTAATTACTCTTTCCTTGTCATTGATACTTGTCAATTGATGTTTGTTTTATCCATGTCGTAACGTAACCATCTCTTCCTCGTATTTGCAGACCTGACCCAGAGCAAGAAGCCGAGATGGCCTCCATGGAAGACGTTGATCCCAAAGAATTGATTAAGATGAAGAGACGACTGGCCAAGACCTCGGCTATCTCTGATAGAAAAGAGGAGGCAACTCGTCATCAGCTCTTCCTGAATACCAAGGGGGATCAACCCTTACCCGTCAAATTGATAGGGGAGGTTGTCACTGTTGAAGAAGAGACCTCGGGAAGCCGAGACAAACAACCAACAACCGAGGGGGATAGCCCCCATGTTGAAACTGCTGGGACCGAGATGGAAATCGAATCCCGTCTGCCGGGGAAACGGATCTCGTTCAAAGGCACTCGGGCCAAAAGAGGCCTCAATCTGGTTCTGCCGAGGGACCTCCTGCGAAGAAGGCTGCTGCTGCATCATCATCTCGATCAATCCCCCTTGAATCAATAAAGACTTATCCCGAGGCCGAGAATCTGGCTCGACAAATCATTGAGCAGTCCAAACCCCTCAGAGGCTTGAATGTTTTATCCTGGGAGGGTGCTCATGTCAGGCTGGCCTGAGCTGTCATTCACAGGGCCATGGACGAGGAGCTTTTGGAGAATTTGATCAAGGCCAAACATACTAATGAACATATGATTACCAGGCAAGGCCTGATGATGGCTGAGGTAATTACTCCGTTGTTTCCTTCTCGTACCTTGTCCTTGATATTTTTGCTAATAAAGTTGTTTCCTTGTTATAGTGGGCTACCATGGTTGTTCACCGGTCCATTCATAACAAAGCTGTGGATAAGCAGATTGCTGAGCTCCAGGCCATCTTGAAGAGGGACCGATATGGCTGCAGCCGCCGAGTTTCTAAAGGCCAAGGATGCTGAGCTTGAGGCGGCTAAGGCGAAGGTCAAGGACGAGGTGAAAAAAGTCGAGGACGCCAGTTTGAGAGCCGAGGAAACCATCCGGAAAAAAGACGCTAAGCTGGCTGAGCAAGAGAAGCTTCAAGTCGAGGTCCTGAAGAGAGCCGAGATGGCTGAGGCTAAGTGCCGAGATCTCGAGGCTATCATTCCCTCCAAGGAAGAGGAGGCCATTGCTCATTTTAAAGGCAGCCAGGCCTTCAAAGATGCTGTAAATGACAAGACGACCACTATGTTTCAAGACGGCTATCTTCATTTGGCACATCGTCTTATGGCTGACCCCTCTCATAGCCTGGACCTGAATGCCATTGCTCGTCTTATCAGCCAGGATGCGTACGATGGGGCAGCTAGGACCCTTCACTATCTCGTCCCTTATTCTGATTACAACTTGGGAGTGATGGCCAGGATGGATGCTCGTGCTGGTAAAGAGGCTTGGGTCCCTCCGTCTGTCGATACTGATAATATCAATGCTCTAATCGAGAGGATCGAGGACGAGGACAAGATGGAGGCGGTGGTGGAGGCCGAGGTAGGTGCTGCTGAGGAATCGAATGCCGAGGAGGCTCAAGCCAATGTTCAAACTGAGCAAGCCACCATTACCACTGACCTCGTATCCGAGCTGAATGCTGACGCCGGCACTCGGGCTTTCTTCGGGGACATCCCTCAGAAGAATAAGCCTTAGAATTTTATATTTCTTTGTTTTGATGTAATAGATTAGGACCTTGTAATTCCTTTGAATATTAATGTAATGTCCCTTCCTTACAATTCACGTCGTCGTTGATATTACGAACTGTGTTTTTGAATGCTTGTTTGTGGGCTTTGCACAAGTACAAGCATGCTAGTGGGGGGAGCCGAGGAAGGTTCCTCGTACTTCACTCTTATATAAGACGAGGAGGCTAGCTCACTCAGGGTGGTGGCAATTTTGCCTATCAAGCCATTAGGCCGAGGTGTGGTTCCTCAGTCTTGACTGTTTAACCTCAAGTCATTAGGCTGAAGAAGATTCCTTGGTCTTGACTGTTGGGGTACTTTCTTCTTTTTCGTCTCCTTATGCCGAGGAAGATGACTCGTACATAGGTTTCAGACGTGGAATGCCTGTAGTTGTTTTATGCCGAGGGGTTTCCTTGGCTAGACGTGAGGCAAGTCATTAGGCCGAGGAAGGATCCTCGGTCTTGGCTGACCAGAGCCTGTAGTCATTAAGTCGAGGTGATTTCTCGTCAAGACGTGGGGAAAGTCATTAGGCCGAGGAAGGTTCCTTGGTCTTGACTGTTTAGAGCCTGTAGTCATTGAGTCGAGGTGATTTCTCGTCAAGACGTGGGGCATGTATTTTGAAGAGTCGGGGATAGGATCCTCGTCTTCCAGTGTTGTGTTAGTAGTGGCAGTTGCTTTGCACGTTTGAAGAAGTAAATTTCATAAACTGAATTTGATTACATCGAACTGCAATCCTATCATGCTGATAAGGTAAAAGACTAATAATTGAAAACTAATCTATTACAAAATATAAACTAACACTAATGATAGTATTTCCGGAGATTGTCAAAATGCCACGGATGCTTGAGCTCTTTCCCCTCCTTAGTCTTCAATCTGTAGGTCCCTTCTCGAATGACTTGAGTTATGATGTAGGGACCTTTCCAATTTGGGGAGAGCTTATTTTGTTCTGCCTTCCGACCAGTTGCTTCAATTTTTCTAAGTACCCAATCGCCTACTTGGAATACTCTTCTGTTGACCCTCTTATCATGGTATGCCTTGGTCCTTTGCTTGTAATTCACCATCCTCATCTGTGCAGCTAGTCGTTTCTCATCTATCAGGTCTAGGAGCCTATTGACCTTGTTGACTTGCTCATCTGAAATTGCCCGGATTCGAGAGGCAGCGCGTTCGCGCCCCGGCATCTGGCATTTCGCGGCCTTGCGGCGTTGTTCGTTGGTGGAGGTGTCTCGCTGTGTTTTGCTTTGTAGAGTCGCCACGCCGTTTTTATTATTAAGCCCAAAATATTGAAAAAGGGCATCAGTTTAAAAATAATAATAAACTGTTTTTGTGTGATGAGATTTTGAGTTCGGAGGTCAGATGACTCCTCGGGAAGAGAATATTAGAATCTTAGAGCTCACCCGAGTCGCCTCGTAAAAACGAGTCTTTCGAATACCCCTAATATTCTTTAACTGTTTTGTGTGTGTGTGTGTGCTTTTAAAAATGCATGCGATATCGGATGTCTACATTGTACACTATGTATTGAAATGTATTGAAATAGTAATGGAAGGAAGCCTTACCAATGTTGGTTCGTGTCTGTCTTCCGCTGGGGAATAGTGTTTGAGGATGGAATAATGTTAGGCACGGACCGGGGTTGCCCGGGAGGGGCCGGTTGTCTCGCGGACGAGTTTCGGCGTGAGTTGAGATTGTAAGGCTGCGTTTGGCGAGAGGTTCGGCGTGCGTTGAGATCGCGAGGATTACTTGGGCGGGTTTCGGCGTGCGTTGGGATGGCGGGAGTCACTCGGGCGAGTTTCGGCGTGCGTTCAAGCTACCGGTTTGGCTCGGAAAGAGCCGGGACACCTGGAAAGACCGAGCGAGGCCTCGGAGTACCACGAGGGGCCTCGAGTACCTCGAGAGTGCCTCGGGCGGCGCGGGAGCATCGCGAGCGCTCGAAGAGGCTTCGGAGCACCACGAGGGAGCTCGGAAGGCCTCGGAAGGATCCGAAAGGGGCCGGGATTGCCCAGAAGGGTCTTAGAGGAGCACGAAGGCTAGGGGAAGAAGAGAGAAGAGGGAGGTGTGAATGAAATGGGAGGGGGAGCCCTTTATTTATAGTGGTAGATTTCGTGCAAAGAGGTCCGTAAAATGCGGACCTCTGAGTTATCCGAGAATTTTGGTTTTCCTCGATTTGAGGGAATATGTGATAATTGTGAATATTACGGAATGATGGTGTCCCCTGTGCGAAGAGGTCCGTACGGACCATCTTGCAAAGAGGTACGGACCAACCATGCATGAGGGTAATGATTTTCTCCGGGATTTGAGGGAATATTGTGGACTTTAAGGGGATTCAGTAATTATTGCAACAAAGAGGTCCGTACGGACCTTGTTTGCTTCTCCAATTTCCTGAAAATTCCCAAAAGGTCCTTTTGTCCCTTTTTATCCCAGAAAGGCTCCTCCCTTGGTTTGGCTGAGGGTTTTTTTGAGGGTTTTGAGTGCCATAGGTCTTCGAGACTGCGTTTGTGAGTCTGCGGTGTTTCCTATGTGCTCGGAAGAGGGTGATCCAGATTGGGGTACTTACATCATCGTAATGGGTATTTCTCACAGTAGGGATGGTCATTTCAGCCGGTGCCATAGCCTCAGAACCGAAGGTTAATGCGAAGGGGGTTTCCCCGGTTGGCCCTCGGGTGATTGTGCGAACAGCCCATAAGGCTAGGGGAAGTTCGTCCAACCATCTGCCCTCGCGTCCTTCCAGGTTCTTAGTAAGGGTACATTAGGACCGGCTTGTTGGTACATACCTTGTCCGTTGCCTTGAGGTCTACTCACAGATGACTTGGCGTGACGAACTCTTACTCTGCCCAATTTCGTTGTAAATGCCGTAGAGAATTGGAGTCCATGATCTGAAACAATTGTGTGCGGGAGCCCAAAGCGACACCAGATGTGGTCGTGGACGAAGTTGATTGCGTTCTCTTCCGTTATCTTGGCCAATGCTTTTGCTTCTATCCATTTGGAAAAGTAATCAACTGCTACTATCACATACTTGCAATTGCCTCAGGCGGGAGGGAAGGGTCCGATGATGTCGATCCCCCACATATCAAATGGCCATGTAGGTATTACAAATGTTTGCTCAACCGCTGGTAGTCTAGGAATGTCAGAGTATCTTTGGCACTTATCACATTTTCTAACATAGGCTTGCGCGTCCTCCCTCAGGTTTGGCCAATAATAACCTAGCGAGATGATCTTGTCAGCTAAGGTTCTGGCCCCCGGGTGTCCGCCGCAAACGCCTTCATGTACTTCGGCCAAAAGATTCTCAACTTCCCTAGGATAGACACACCTCAGCAGGGGCTTAGTGAAAGATCGTCGGTAGAGGACTCCATTCATCACAACGAACCTTGGTGATCTCTTCTTGATGAGTTTAGCTTGTGCTTCATCTTCTGGGAGTTGGCTCTTCTCGATGTAATCTATGTAGTCATCGATCCAGCATCTCTCCTCTCCATCTAGGAGCATGACTTGTAGTCTTTCATATGCGGGTTTTTCAGCAAAAACTACGTATGGATTGGAGTTGGACTCAGTCACATCCATAGTCGCTAGTTTAGATAGAACGTCCGCGATTTGGTTATCTTCCCTGCTTATTTGCTTGATTTTGAAAAATTCCATCTTCATCGTCATGTCTAGGACCAGGTCTCTATACTTGGTAAGGGTGGGATTTTGGGTGTTATACTCTCCCTTTACTTGTTTGACAACAAGTTGGGAGTCACAGAATGTCGCCACCTTAGTTGCTCCATAGAAGGAAGTCAACTCGATACCAAATATCAGAGCCTCATATTCAGCTTTGTTGTTGGAGACAGGGAACTTGAACCGGATGATGTCTTGCATGGTGTATTCTCCTTCCAGACTTGCTAGTACAACTCCAGCTCCGCTTCTCTCCTTTGTAGCTGGTCCATCCGTATACAAAACCCAACAGTTGGATGGGAGTTCAATGGGATACTCTTCTTCCTCCGTTGTGTTATGCTTACGGGAGGTGGGGATGTGTTCACCCATGAATGCAGTCTCGACCATGAAGTCAACCAGAGGCTGTACCAGGAGGGTCTTCCTTGGTTGGTAAGTGATATCAAACTCAGTAAGAGCGATAGACCAATTTAGGAGACGTCCGGAGCCATCCAACTTGTGCAGAATTTTCTTCAATGATTAATTGGTATATACGGTGATGGGATGTGCAGAAAAGTAGGCACGTAGTTTTCTTGATGCAATAACTAGTGCGTACGCTATCTTTTCCACATTGAAATATCGGCTCTCCACGTCTGATAATGTCTTAGAGACATAGTAGACTGGTTTTTGAGTTCTTCCATCATTTCGTACAAGAACAACTACGACTGCATGATCTGTGGCAGCTAGGAAGACATACAGCATCTCGCCAGTAATCGGACTGCTAAGCAAGGGAGGGGAACCCAAGTACTCCTTCAACCGGAGAAATGCCTCGGAGCATTCGGGAGTCCATGAGAAGCTCTTGGTACCCTTCAATACCTTGAAGAATGGCAATGATTTTTCGACGGATTTAGCGATGAATCTTCCAAGTGCCGCTATTCTTCCATTCAACCTCTGAACCTCCTTGACGTTGGTAGGTTCCTTCATATCAATTAAGGCCTTGATCTTCTCAGGGTTCGCCTCGATTCCCCTTTGTGATACCATGAAGCCTAGGAACTTTTCAGCCGTTACCCCAAACACACATTTGCTTGGGTTTAGCTTCATGTTGTTAGCTCGGAGATTGTTTATTGTTTCTTCCAGGTCAGGGGCGTGATTGCCCTCCTTGGTCTTTATGACCATATCATCAATGTAGGCCTCCATATTGCGACCTATTTGCTTTCCAAATACTTCATTCACCATGCATTGGTACGTAGCACCCGCATTCTTGAGCCCAAAGGGCATCATGACATAACAGTAATTTCCCCCCGATGTTTGGAAGGCCGTATTCTCAATGTCCTCTTCCGCCATTTTGATTTGGTGATAGCCTGAATAGGCATCTAGGAAGCTAAGAGTTCGGTGTCCAGCAATGGAGTCAACCAACTTATAAATTCTGGGGAGAGGATAGCTGTCTTTAGGGCAGGACTTGTTAAGATCAGTGAAGTCTATGCACATTCGCCACTTCCCATTTTGCTTTTTCACCATTACCACGTTGGCCAACCAAACGGGGTACTTTACTTCTCGAATGATTTCGGCGCTAAGTAACTTTTGTACCTCTTCCTTGATAGCTTCCTCCTTGTCCCTTGCAAAAATCCTCCTAGTATATGGATGGTTTTTGCCAATGGATCAACTTCTAGGCGGTGGAGGTCTACTTCTTCATTGATCCCCCTCATGTCTTCAACACTCCAAGCAAAGACTGTTTTTCAAGAGGGAGATGATTTCTTCCTTCTCTTCTGGGGATAGCTGGCCCCCGAGTTTAATTTTTTGTTCATGATATTCAGGATTGATGACTACCTCTTCCAATTCATCCACGGGCTCCATTTCTGGACCGTCTCGAAATTCCAGGGATTCGATGATGATTTCTCTAATTCTCCTACCTTCATTGTCATTCACGTTGAGGCCCTCTTCCTCCATTAGTTCATCAACGTCGGGCAGATCGACTATCCTCAAGTCAGGGTTGGCCCCCGAGTTTTGGCCGTTAACGAAAACAGGATCTGCCTAAGAGACAAACGGAACTGTTCCCTGGTCAGCTGCAATTTCTAGGACCATAGGCTCTTCTTCCAGTACCTCACGGATATAGCTCATCCTAGAGCTGGTGTGGGTAGTTTTTAGAGACTTAGAGATCTTGATGTTATCTTTCGGAGTGTCTATCTCCACGCTTTTGGATGCTTTCTGGCTCTTCACGACATGCTCCAAGAAGTCATTGGCGGTCGCCCTCACGCATCCAATTCCAGCACGAGTAGGAAACTTAACTCGTTGGTGAGGAAGGGAGGCGACCAACCCAAGTTTTGCTTGACTTGGAATGCCTAGGATTGCATGATAGTCACTTGTCAGATCCATGACTACAAAAGTGATGGTAGCCTTGGATCGGAAGGGATATTCGCCAACTTCCATCTCTAAGTTGACAGTTCCCTTAGCACCGACTTTATGGTTGGTGAAACCTTCAAGCCTTCCATGGTATGGTTCCAGGATGGTGTCTTTCAAACCCATCAATTGGAAGGCAGAGTAGTACAGTATATCACGAGAGGCCCCGTGTCGACGAGAAGTCTCTCGGATTCAACATTGTCAATTCGACCCTTTATCACCAAGGGTTGTTCACGTGCAGCACGGCTTCCATCCAACTCATTGGGAGAGAGACTTATGACCTCTTTCGCCTTATGAACCCAAGCAGGAACATGGTACACCTTGCTCAGCTCATGAATCTGCTTCCTTAGCTTTTTGGTGGAAGTCACCTCTTCTCGAATTACATGCAATTTAGCCCTAGGAGGCCTCTGTTCCCCATCCTCGCTTTTGTCATCATCTTCACTCTCGTCCTCCTTCCATTTCCGCTTGCCATCCTTCTTCATGACATAGCGGTCGAGTTTGCCTTCGTCGACCCACCTTTGGATCATTCGCTTGAGGGCAATACACCTTTTAGTGTTGTGACCATGGTCTTTGTGGAAATCACAGAATTTGAAAGTGTCACGAGGGAACTTTGGCTTGTCGCTCAGCGAACGAGGAGGTGGAAGGTTCACTAGTTGCATGATCCATTACCATTTCCATTTCCATTTCCATTGGAAGCATGGCGATTGCCAGCTGCTTCCGGTTCAGTCTTGTCAGACCTCTTCTTGCTTTTGTCTTCCGCCATGGCAATAGCGTACGCCACATTATACAAGTCTGCTTTGGACTTTGGCTCTCTGGCGGAGAGTTCATAGATAAGTGGTCTGGATCTCAATCCGGAATTGAAACAAACAATCATCTCCCTGTCTGTGAGGCTTTCTTCTACTTGCTCTGCCATGGTTCGGAATCGGTTATAATAACTGAGTGTGGTCTCATTCTTCCCTTGCTCAATGTTGGCAAGGTCAGTTAACCTCTTCTTCCTCCTTCCAGTCGTGGCAAAGTGATCTAGGAACATCCTCCTCATGCCTCTCCAGCTATCAATGCAACCCTTTTTCAGCTCACGGAACCAGGTCAGGGCTGTTTCGGAGAAGGTGCTCGCGAAAGCTTTACAGAGCATGTCATCGGCCTTAGTGAAGAGGTTCATAGTCGACTCAAAACTTTGCATGTGGTCCTTTGCGTCAGTGGTTCCGTTGTATTTTTCAAAATTCGGGACCTTATAAAGAGGATTAGGTGGTACATCTGTTATTCTCTGTGAGAAGGAACGAGCGGACCAGTTGTCATCATCGTCTTCGTCAACCTTCTTTCCCATCTCCATATCGTCAATTCTCTTTTTCAAGAGTTGCCATTCCTTAGCCTCCACTCCCTTTTCAGTGCTAGAGTGAGTACTGTGGTAGGAACTTCGGTGGGAACTACGATGGGAGCTACGATGGGACTTATCTCTAGGGTGACCATTCACCCTACTGTATTCCCCGTCATCTCGACGGTTATCTCCTCATCTAGAGGGTGCCTTATCTTTCCTCGGTTTTGCCTCATAGCCACCAAGGATCATTTTGTATGGTTCGGGAGTCCTCGACCTTACAAATTGACGGGGACGAGGTGAATCACGTCGGGGTCGAAAAGAATCACGCCGAGGTCGAGGAGAATCATGCCGATGATGGTTATGACGAGGTACCATGCCGAGACGACGAGGAGATAAACGTTTGGACAGACTGAGCCTCGTTCGTAGGTCTCTTGAATCTACCTCCTGGTCCTTCGAATGTAAGTGGATTCTTAGATCCACCACCTCCTTCTCATTCCCATGGTTATTGGGCCGAGGACGAGGAGCATCTCAGAGGTTCTGCTTAGGTGGTACAGCAGTCTCACGGGGAGGATCTCGGCCATGAGGAGGACTCCTCTGGCTATCTCGTCTCTCACCATGAGTATCCCTTCCACGAGAGTTGCCTCCTGACCTCGAAGACCTAATGAACTCGACCATTGAGTTGTCTGGATCCAGTTGCAGTAGAGCAGCCTGAGTCTCGTAAATTCTTTGCAACGTCTCCATCTGTTGGTGCAACAAGGTACGTCGGTCGGCAGGCTGGGTGTTCTCAGCTTGTCCGACGTCGGCGTTCCTCGTCGTCTTCTTGCTAGTTCGTTTCCATCTTGGATGAGTATGACGAGGAGGGGGAAGGTTTGCGCCTGCCTCCTAGGCAGCTGGCTGTCCCATAGAACGGAGAGTCATGCCGAGGGGAGGTGGTCCTTCGAGCAGAGGGGGAGGTGGAAGTACCTCGGTGTTTGGAGGGATCCCGTTCACTTGGGTCTGCTCCTCGTTAGTAACACTTGCAAATTTACCGTCTTCTATTGATACTAGAATTGCAAACAGCACAAATTACCAAAACGGACAATTTTTTCCAGTCACCGGAATATGGCAAAAACAACAATTCCGGCCAAAACAACGATTTTCCAGCCAAAATTTGGAACAAAATTCGAACGCCAAAAAACAAAGTTCAATTGCGATTGTCTAATCACCCAATTTCCGGCCAAACACCAATTTTCCAGGTGAAAATTGCAGATCCAATTGAACGTAAAACAGAGCACAAACGGAACAGATTTTTTCGGCCAAATAATGAGAATAATCTGGCGGACAAGATGGCTTCAAGCAAGCGGTTTTTCCAGGCCAAACAATGGGCATTTGAATCGATTCCCGGCAATGGAACCAAACTGATGATGCCAAAAAGTCGAATCAGCCCAAATCCAAGCGATCGGTTGTACTCCGGCGATTGCTTAGCCTGAAAATAAGACAAAACACGTAAACTAAGCCGGGGCTTCACCGGAGAAGGCCCTCCGATGTGAGAGTAAGTTCACGGTTTGTAGAGAGAGAAAATAATTTGACAGAGTTTTGAGTCAAAGAATTAACGTACCAGAATATGGAAATAATGGCTTGTATTTATAGCGATGGATAGGTAGAATCCATGTTGAACTTGGACTGTCAAGAGATAAGATATAATCCTAGGAGGATTATATTTGTTAAGGAATCCTTATTTGACTTGAATTGATGTAGGTAGCTACAATCCTGATTGGATTATAACTGCTTAATCCTTGTTTGACTAGGATTGCCAGAGCTGCTTTGCCGAAAAGCCGAGATGCAGGAATTCATCTCCTCGTCATCGATCGTTATGACGAGATACAGATATTTCCTTCCTCGTCATACATGGCCATCTCGGTCCATGATGAGCTGTGGAAGGGATCAAGAGCTGAAGAGCTTGGTGAGATAGACGAGATGCAAATATTCCTTTCCTCGTCATATGCTAGTATGCCGAGGTACAAATATTTCTCTCCTCGTCATGCATGGCCTTCTCGGTCCATGATGAGTCGGGGAAGGAATGAGGAGTAAGCGGAGCCCATCATGATGAAATTGTAACCGAGGGAGGCACCTCGTCCTCGAGGGAAATGATCTCGGCCTACGAGAGAGGTCTCCTCGGCCTTCTGATTTGGGCCTTGATTATGGTTGCTTGCTGAGCCTTAGTCGGCCTATTTGATGCCGAGATATAGGGAAGAGGAATCCCATGTTCTACCTCGTAGCTTTTGGGATTAGATGGATTATGTTTATAGCCCAATTCACTTGAGCCTGACCCGGACAAGCCCATGCTCGTATCTCGGTTTATACCGTTCAAGTACAATCTCTCTTTCACGTATAAGCATTTCATTTTATTTTTATTTTTATTTTTATTATATATACATTATATCATTGTAAAATTAATTAAATAAAATATTAATCACTCTTGGGGTTTTTACCAAGAAGTCCTTGACATAGGGTGTAATTTGCCAATAAAAACATACATTTTCAAAACTAACCAAAAAGTCCCTCAACCTAACCATTTCTCTCTCTGTGAATCTACCCTCTTTCTCTCTCTATGCGCTTCTCTCTCTCTCTCTCTCTCTTTCTTTCTCTATACAAACTTTTCTACAAATCGCAAAAACAAACCCTATCCATCTCCGAACTCGAAGAATTCATCAAGAGCGTATTTTTCGATCTATCCAATAAATAACTATTCTCATCGAAGAACAGAACTTGTTCAATTGTGTATACTTCATTGATTAAGGGATTTAATTGTTTTGCAGCAGCTTGCAAGTTCAATTTGGGCGAATTCTCAATCTCAAGTCGGCCCCTTTTTGTTTCCCCCAAATCCCTGCTCCCGTCCCCCACTCCGTAACTCGATCTCTGCGATTTATCTAGCCATGGCGAAACATTCGAAATCGAAGGAGGAATCGTCGGAGGAATCTCTATCAAATTCGTTGGAAGAAGAGCAAGTGAACGACCAGGTTAATGAGGTGGTTGAAGAAGAAGATGAGGAGGAACTCGAGGTCGTCGCTAGACCGGTTGATTCCGACGAGGAGACTACTACCGCTGTTTAGTCCTTGATCATGAGACTACTACCGCTGTTTGTATATCAAAAGAAAAAAGTAAGTTCAAAAGGATTTAACAGGTAGCTATCAGTAAAATAAGCTTGACAAAGATTCACCTGTTAGATTTTCTACAATTAAGCCCCAAAATGTTGTCTTCCAGAGAAGGTGCAACTTAGTTGTGCCCAAAACTGGAATCCTGTGCATAACTTTACAAATTACCCAGAACCCACCACTTCTTTCAGGTCCAGTTGTTAGGGTTTGTTGTTTGTTAGTTGAGGTGATATAATAACCATATTTTTCGGCATTTTTAGTTTTGTGAATAGTAATGTGATTGTTTGCTGGGTTTTGAGTTTGAAGCTTACTTAATAGTTAATTGTCCAGCAAATACATAGTGATAAAAAGAAATTTACCAAGTTTATGGGTCTTAGATGTGTGCATGTTATAACTGAGAAATCAGTTTCTCAGTTGTTCATAGTGTTAGAATTGAGAAACCAGTTTCTCAGTTTGAAATCAATTTTTATAACTGAGAAATCAGTTTCTCAGTTGTTCATAGTGTTATAACTGAGAAATCAGTTTCTCAGTTGTTCATAGTGTTATAACTGAGAAATCAATTTTTATAACTGAGAAATCAGTTTTTATAACTGAGAAATCAGTTTTAAATAAGTTTTAATACCTAAGAAATCATTTTATATAACTTTGAAATTATTGTGAAATCAAATCATAAAAATATGAAATTGAAAGATGTGATAATTAGTTTTTATAAATGTAAAATTACTATTGATCAAATCATAAAGTTATAAAGTTGGTCTAATAATAGCCTAAGGACTTATTGGCGAATTTATTTGGTCTAATAATAGCCTAAGGACTTATTGACGAGTTTTGAAAATGTCAGTCCTTTAAGATAGTATTTACTTGGCTGAAGGATGTATTGGTCAAAGCCTCATCACTCTTTCGCGTGATAATAAGTGGTTAGATCCAGGCTATGATTTGAAAGTTGAAACTAGGGCTGTAAATTCGGGCGGGTACTCGGCGGGTTGACCCGAACCCGACTCGAATTGCACGGGACCGACTCGGTACCCTACTAAAATACGGGTCGAATTCATCTCACAGATTTGGGTCGTTTTCTGGGTCGAGTTGGGTCGGGTATACCCGAGATACTCGGAGATACGTTCGTCGGGTTAACCACAATCGTTTTCTATTTTTTTTTGCCTTTCCATTTCCCTCCCCTAAAAATCAAAAATCAAAATCCAAAAACCCAGCAGCTTCGTCGTCGCTCGTCGTTGTTGTCTACGATTCGCCAGATTGCATAGATCCAACAACACAAGTCAGATTTGAAGGTCTCCGGTTGGAGAAGAGAGAAAGAGGGAGAGAATCGGAGAAGAATATCAAAAATCGCACCATACATTCTGGCCAGATCTAAAACATTTCGGTCAGATCTGGAGGTGATAGAGAGAAACGAGAGAGGGAACGGAGAAGGAGGAAGGGAGGGGTAGAGAAGCATCACCAGAGGAACAGATGTTGCCGTCCTCCGGTCATCGGAGATGGTGAAGGAGACTGAAGGGAGAGAAAGAGAGAGAGTAAGTGTGCATGTGTGTGTGTTTACAGAGAGTGAGTAATGAGAGAAATGATACATATACAAATAAAGTAAGCGTGTGTGTGTGGCTGTGGATTAAATCAACTGCCCATTTGCTTTAAAAAAATAATCAAATGCCCAATTTGTTGCTGCTCCAGCCGGGTAACCCGACTCGACCCGGCCTCACTCGACTCGCCATGGCATAAACGAGTTGAACCCGGGTACTCGAGGAACTCGGCTCCCACAACCCAAGTTGGACTCGGCAGCCTTTTAAACAACTCGACCCGACTCGAGTAAACTCGACTCGTATTTTATTCAATCAAAACCCGACTCGAACTCGACCATACCCGACTTGAATCCGGCCCGTTTGCAGCTCTAGTTCTAGGAAGGGGAGAGAAATGGATCCGACCATATAAGTGTACCGGTGAACAAGTAGAATGTCTATTTTTAAGAAAAAAATCTTAAACGCCAAATAAAAAACTAGTTTTTTTGTAACATAAGAAAAAAACTAATTTTAAAGCACTAAGTCTAACTAATAAGAGTGATGAACTGTTCTGAAAACTAGTTTTTTTATAACATTTTAAAAAAAACTAGTTTTTCACAAGAGTTACTCTTAAATTATATACAGTTAAATATTTCTCAAAATACGTTATTGTTTAAAAAATATTGATGCAAATATATATATATATAATTAGTTTTTGAAAATCAAAAAAAACAAATAAAATCTCTTTAATAAGAGCCGCAAAGAAGATGGATACTTAGGCCCCGTTTGTTTCACCGTAAAATAACTCGTTTTCGTAAAATATCTCGTTTTCTATTGTTTGGTTGAGCCCCCGGAAAATATTTTCCGAAAAATAACTCGTTTTTCGCTGTTTGGTTGTTTTTCAAAAAATGGAGAAAACTAATTCCGAAAAACATTTTACGCCATTGCTAAGTAAAACGGCTTACTAACCTTGTCCTAAGTAAAACATTTTCCGGAAAATTGTGCCCTTCATGTACAACTCATATTTCACAAGGTACAACATTCTATTCCTCATTCTAATAATAATAATAATAATAATAATAATAATAATAATAATAATAAAAATAATAAGAAAATAAAAATAATAATAAAAAAAAAAAAAAAAAAATAATAATAATAATAATAATAAAAATAAGAAAATAAAAATAATAATAAAAAATAATAATAATAAATAAAAAAAAATAATAAAATAATAATAATAATAATAATAATAAATAATAATAATAAAATAAAATATTAATAATAATAATAGTAATAATAATAATAAAAAATAAAATAATAATAATAATAAAATAATATAATAATAATAATAATAAATAAATAAATAATAATAATAATAATAATAAATTAAATAATAATAAATAATAAATAATAAATAATAAATAATAATAATAATAATAATAATAATAATAATAATAATAATAATAATAATAATAATAATAATAATAATAATAATAATAATAATAATAATAATAATAATAATAATAATAATAATAATAATAATAAAAATAAAAATAAAAAATAAAATAAGTGAAATCTCAAGTTGATGAGTTTCAAACTATTTTGCATGAGATTCATGCCGAGGGTATGATCATAAGTGAAAGCCTCCAAGTGGCTGCAATCATTGATAAATTGCCTCCATCTTGGAATGATTTCAAGAACTACCTTGAGCATAAGCGAAAGGAAATGGATGTGGAAGGAATCATTCTTCGTTTGAGTATTGAAGAGAACAATAGAGCCGCTGAGAAAAAGTTTGTTTCTAGTGTGGCTAAGGCCAATATGGTGGAGCATGGTGAAAGCTCCAAAGGCAAAAGCTTTGGGAAGGGAAAAGGGCAGGTTGTGACAACTTTCAAGCGTTTCCATTTGGGATCAAAAGGAGGTGTTTCCAAGAAGAAGTTCTTAGGAACTTGTTATAATTATGGTGGTGAAGGCCACAAGGCTCATGCTTGCAAGTTGCCCAAGAAGGCTCATGAGGCAAACATGGTGGAAGGCATTGCTAGGGACGTGTTCGAGATGCACCTCGCAGCTGTGATTTCCGAGGTGAATTTGGTGGGTTCAAACAAAGACATGTTTAGTACAAATGGTGGATTGACACCGGCGCTACTAGACATGTGGGCTCCAACAAAGACATGTTTAGTACCTTTGTTGCTAAGGATGGCGAAAAGCTATTCATGGGGAATTCAGCCACTTTCGAGATCAAAGGTGAAGGAAAAGTGGTCTTGAAGATGACATCCGGGAAGGAGTTGACTCTCAACAACATGCTTTATGTGCCCGATATCCGGAAGAACTTGGTGTCTGGATCGCTTTTGATAAAGCATGGTTTTCGTATTGTGTTTGAGTCCAATGAAGTCACTTTGTCTGAGAGTGGAATGTTTGTTGGTAAAGGCTATGTCAATGATGGACTGTTTAAGCTAAGTGTAATGGTGGTTAAGCCAAAAGCTAATGATATGAATATCTCTTCCGTTTACTTGCTTGAGTCATCTAATTTGTGGCATGGTAGGCTTGATCATGTTAATTTTGATTCTATACGTCGTTTGACAAAAGCAAATTCTATTCCAAAGTTTAAAGTTGATTGTAAACAAAAATGTGAAATTTGCGTAGAAGCAAAATTAACAAGAAAGTCATTCCATTCATTTGAAAGACATAGTGAACCACTTGAATTGGTTCACACGGACTTATGTGACTTTAAATCAACACAATCAAGGGGCGTAAATAAGTACTTCATGAGTTTTGTAGATGATGGCACAAAGTATTGCTATGTGTATCTTCTAAAAAGTAAAGATGAAGCTATAGAGAAGTTTACTCTCTATAAAAATGAAGTTGAGAATCAATTAAACCGGAAAATTAAGGTGTTAAAAAGTGATAAAGGGGGTGAATATGAATCTCTATTTGAAGCAATATGTGCTCAAAGTGGAATTAAACATATAATCTCGGCACCTTATACACCCCAACAAAACGGTGTTGCCGAAAGGAAAAATCGGACATTGAAAGAAATGATGAATGCTATGTTATTGAGTTCAGGATTACCGGATAACATGTGGGGGGAAGCCGTGTTGTCGGCTAACTATGTGTTAAACAAAATACCCCGAAAGAAACAAGACAAAACTCCTTATGAACTATGGCATATGGAAGAGTGCCAAGTTACAAACACTTGAGAGTGTGGGGGTGTCTTGCAAAGGTAGCCATACCTCCTCCTAAAAAGGTGAAGATTGGACCTAAAACTCTTGATTGTATATTTATTGGATATGCACATAACAGTAGTGCTTATAGATTTCTTGTGTATGAGTCGAAAATTGACACTATACACAAAAATACTATAATGGAATCTGTGAACGTATCTTTCTTTGTAAATATATTCCCGAGTAAGTCAAGAAATGAGGCAAGCTCATCGACTAGGGTTATATATTCAATAGAAGAAGAACAAGTTCAAGATAAAAGTGAAGAAGAAGAGGTGGAACCTCGACGGAGCAAAAGAGCTAGGATTGAAAAATTCTATGGTCCGGACTTTCTAACCTATATGGTAGAAAGTGAACCACAAAGTTACAAAGAAGCTGTTAGCTCTTCGGAAGGACCTTTGTGGAAGGAAGCAATTAAAAGTAAAATTGATTCCATTTTGCAAAATCACACATGGGAATTAGTGGACCTTCCTCCGGGAAGCAAACCACTAGGATATAAGTGGATTTTCAAAAGAAAAATGAAGGCGGACGGAACAATTGATAAGTATAAGGCCCGACTTGTAATTAAAGGTTACAGACAAAAAGAAGGCCTAGACTATTTTGACATGTATTCTCCCGTCACGAGAATAACATCAATAAGAGTTGTACTTGCGATTGCCGCATTGAGAAATCTTGAAATACATCAAATGGATGTAAAAACAGCCTTTCTAAATGGAGATTTAGAAGAGGAGATTTACATGGAATAACCCGAGGGGTTTATTGCGCGTGAACAAGAAAAGAAGGTGTGCAAATTAGTAAAGTCATTATATGGCTTGAAACAAGCACCAAAACAGTGGCATCAAAAATTTGATAATGCTATGATGCAAAGTGGATTTAAAATAAATGAGTGTGACAAATGTGTCTATACTAAAACCACGGAAAATGGCTATGTCATTTTGTGTCTTTATGTAGACGACATGCTTATCATAGGGAGTTGTGATAAGATGATCAAATCCACGAAAGACATGTTGAATTCGAAGTTTGACATGAAAGATATGGGACTTGCGGACGTAATCCTTGGAGTTAAAATTTCTAGAATATCCAATGGACTTGTACTAAGTCAATCTCATTATGTGGATAAAATTTTTGAGAAATTTAGCAAGGATGATAATGGAATAGAGAGTACTCCAATCGACCCAAATCTTCATCTATCAAAGAATAGAGATGAACCGGTGTCTCAATTAGAGTATTCGAGAATCATCGGAAGTCTAATGCACTTGATGAGTTGTACTAGGCCGGATATTGCTTATACCGTTAGCAAGTTAAGCTGGTATACAAGTAAATCTGGAACAAATCATTGGAAGGGTATAGTAAGAGTACTAAGGTACTTAAGATATACTCGTAATTTTGGATTACATTACACTAGACATCCAACTGTGATAGAAGGATATAGTGATGCTAATTGGATATCAGTTATCAAAGACTCAAGGTCTACAAGTGGATATTTATTCACATTAGCAGGTGCAGCTATATCATGAAAATCTTCTAAGCAAACTGTTATAGCCAAATCAACCATGGAATCTGAGTTTATAGCATTAGATAAATGTGGTGAAGAAGCCGAATGGCTACACCAATTTCTAGAAGATATTCCAAGATGGGAAAAGCCCGTGCCCGCAATTAGTATACATTGCGATAGCCAATCTGTGATTGGTAGGGCACAAAGTCATATGTATAAAGGTAAGTCTAGACATATACGTCGAAGACATAACACCATTAAACAACTACTTGCAACTGGCACCATATCTATTGACTATGTAAGGTCAAAAGATAATTTGGCGGATCCGCTAACCAAATGGTTAAGTAAAGAGATAGTTGCAAGGTTGACATTGGGAATGGGATTAAAGCCTCTTGAGAAGTTAAACACAGCGGAAAACCCAACCTAACTGACTGGAGATCCCAAGATCTAGGTTCAAAGGGACAACCTAACTGTTAAAATACTTGTAGCGTTACTGTGGGGGTCAACCCTATACTCATTCCTTAAAGTGACATCCCGAGATGAATGAGGTTAAGCCTATGGCTTTTAATGATTCTTATGTGAAGTAAAATGAGTTACTTAAAAGAATCACCTATGTGAGAAAGAAGTAGAGGCCGCTTCGAGGAGAATTGTGTGAGGCTCAATTCTTAGACCTTCTCACGAAACCAGGCATTGTGATCCAGGGCCATTAATGGATACATCTATGAGAGCTGAATTGTGTTAGGGAGATACCTGTGTAAAGTATATGATCGGCTACAAAAAAAAAGCTAGCAGTTCAAGGACATCGCGTCTACTGATTAGCGAGTAGAGTAAATATGCTATTACAAGGGAAGGTTCAAAGAGCAAACCCCTACCTATCCTATGCAGGTTTTCGACTGTCGGACTTTATCACCTATCCTCATGAATTTTCTTCATGTGGGGGATTGTTGGAAAAATAGTGTGTTTTGAAGGAAATTAATGGATTAATTTCTAAAGGGTAATTTTGTCAAATTACTTAATTAATTATGAGTTTGTGTTCTACTCCATGAGAACAAGAAATCAAATATTTATGTGTCCAAAATGGGTTTTGGAGGAATAAATATGAATGCTCAAAATATATGGTCCACATTTTGCTAATAGGGTAATTTTGTCAAATTACATTAATTATGTATTTGTGTTCTACTCCATGAGAACAAGAAATAAAATATTTATGTGTCCAAAATGGGTTTTGGAGGAATAAATATGAATGCTCAAAATATATGGTCCACATTTTGCTAATCAAATTTTGATTTTGTAAATCAAAAATGGGTTTGACTTTGACTGATATGCTCGGCCGAGCAGAGTGATTGACTCGCTCTAGCATAGCATGGCAGAAGGATCAAGTTTCTGGAAAGTCATGCTCAGCCGAGGCATATGCCTTGCTCGGCCGAGCAGGTCTTGGGCAAAAGTTTCTGGACAGCCATGCTCGGCCGAGGCATATGCCTTGCTCGGCCGAGAAGTTCCTGAGCAGTTATGTTTGCATTGATTTCAAAGTGTAACAGCCGTGCCATAAATGGGAAAACAGAAAATCAAAATATTCATGTTTAATATTTTGGTTTAATGTCTGAAATTATTTGTAATAATTCTTGGATTAATGTTTGAAATCAGTTTTGATTCTTGGAAAAAGGCTTTATATGGGAGTATTGGAAAATTGTTTAAACAGTTGAAAAACACACAAGAACACAACAGAGAAAACACCTTTCTGCATTCCTCCTCCATAACAATTTGTTGCATCTTGTTTATTCTTCCTTTGCCCTCCTAGTTTGCATTATAGAAGAAGAGGTGATCTAGTCCAAGCACGATTCAACTCGCCGGGAACTTTAGGTGCAAAGTGCCCCCGGTCCGCACGTTCTATCCTGGGAGACAAGCGACCCAAGCAAACTCAAGCACACTCGGTGAGGGGTCGAATATGTCTTAAGGAGATAGTGGTTTCATTGGGCTCGTGCATCAAATTCAACAACTTATCCTTTGTATTTTCAGTTTATAGTTTAATTGTATTCTATTTACATTTTTCTGTAATTGTTTTCCTCGGCACCTTGTAACAGAAACTCATAATGAAAAAATGATGAAGAAAAGGTAGGACCTCGACTTAGCAAATGAGGTAGGATAAGAATATTTTATGACTCGGATTTTCTAACCTACATGCTAGAAAGTGAATCACAAAGTTATAAAGGCATTGAGCAAATTGGAAGAAACTTTGTGAAAATGAATCATTAAAATTGAGATTGATTCCGTTTTGGAAAATCACACTTGAGAACTAGTAGAAGTACCTACGGGTAGTAAAACACTAGGATATAATTAATTTTTTCGAAAGGAAAAATGAAGGTCGATCAAACAATCAATGAGTATAAGGCTAGACTTGTAATTAATGGTTACAAGCAAAATGATGACCTTAATTACTTGTATACTTAATCTTTTATCACGAAAATATATTTAAAATGTATTTACAATTGTCGAGTCGCAGAATCTTGAATTATATCAAATGGACGTAAAAATAGTCATTCTAAATGGAGAAGTAGGAGAGGAAATTTACATAAAACAATCTGAGGGGTTGATGATTAAAAAAATATCCACCATGTCTATCATAAAATACTAACGTCCATTGAAGGTATCGAGCACTCGTAGTTAGGGGGAGAATTAGATTTAAGCAGAGTGTATAACTGAATGTACGCTCGCCGAAAAAAATACGTAAATGAGTGAGAGTCGCCACGCCGTTTTAAAGGAAAACATTGAAAACCTTTTGAAAAGAGAAAAATGGGTTCGGGGGGTCAGATTACGTGTTGGGAAGAACCGAGAGATCACCCAACATGCCTCGTAAACGAGTCTTTCTATGTTCAACATCAAAAATCATTCAATAAGTGTGTGCAAATGTGTGAGACAAAATATGTAATGAAATGCATTTTAATGCTTTGTTTTATTGATCAAAAAGCCTGGAATACAACTTGTGAGCCACTTAGTACGGGGGGCCACATCCCAATTACAATGAAGATTGAACAGATTACAATTGGAAAGTGGCTTCTGCAGAGTGGCAAGATGTGTCGCATGACACAAGATCTGCCTGGCTAGTTGTGTCGCGTGACACAGGACTTAGCCTGGCAGGTTGTGTTGCGTGACATAAGTTATCACATGCAGAAGCTTTATGATAAGTGACTATTATATAGTCATTTATCCTAAATTTTATATACTTTTACATGAATAAATCATCATTTCTCATTTAGTTTTAAGTACTTTTTAGCTACTTTTTCATATTATTTGGATTTTACGCCTTTGGTACATTTCTTGCATTTTAAGACAGGTTTTAGGGTCTTTTTATATCAAAAATATGCTTGGACACTTTGAGGCAAAAGACATGGAAGAACACCATCCAAATCAAGCACACAAAGTAAATTCCAGGTGGAGCGGCCGTGCAGCCAATACGGAGCGGCCGTGCACTTAGCCATTTTTAGGCCATTTTTGGCCCCAAAACTCAGAATGGCCGTGTCCCAAAATTCAGAGTGGCCGGGTCATTATTCGGAGCGGCTGTGAAGCTTAGAGTGGAGCGGCTGTGCGAAGTGTCAAAACTCAAATTCAAATTTGGCACCAAGGGTGCACGGCCGTGCAACTTCCTTGACTCGGCCGTGCAAGTCGCCTCTGCAGATCAAAAAGACACCTTTTGGAAGCACCTTCTTGAAGAGTCTCCTCCTAATTATAAATAGGACCCTTGTAATCAGTCTTAGAGATGGAATTTTAGAGAGAAATTACTGATATTCAATAGGATAGTAAACACAAATACTTGTGACATCATTTTCCAAAGAGATTTGAAGATCAAAGTTCATATTTTATTATTGAGGTACTTTGGAGAAAAGCAATAAATTGAAGCATTATTTCCAGCATCTTGCCTTCTACTTCCATCATAAGTTCTTCTTACTCTACCTTTTATTTTAAGTGCTTATATGTTATAGATGGTTATTGAGTAAATCCCCCTTGTTCTTGGGATTGGAAACTCAAAAGCAAATATGTTCATCATCTAAAAATGAAAAGTCTTGTCTTCTATCTTCATCTAAACAATTTCTTTATGTTATTCTCTAAATGCCTTACATTTTGGAGACATCCAAATTGTATGATTTAGTCAATTGAGAGAAGTTCCTAGCAGAGAATCTCGATTGACGGAACCATATAAAGAAACTGGGTTCCATTGATCGCGAAAGTAGTTCAACGGCCTAGGGATGTTCCTTTAATGGAAAATATGTCGACTCTCATTCTTAAAGGGTTCTTACTAATTATGGTTAACTAGAGATAAGCCGGAATGCCCGTTTGTGACAGGGCGGGAGCACCATAAACAGAAATCTCAAACAGTTAGGACATAATTAGTGAAGGATACAACACTACTTGCTTGACCGTGAGAATTAGTGTAAGCCGAACGTATCATCCTTGCTTTTTATGAAAACCTTTATTTCTAAGACAATGACAATTTGATGAACAAGATTATGTGTATGATTTTCAATCCCGAGAATGCTTCGTTTTATAAGAGTTTTAGTAAAGTATTTTCTGTTTATGCTCTTTCTATTTCCTAAAAACAAACTTTATCTCCCCCCAATCTTTTCTATAATTTCTAAAGGCAAAAATATTTCCTAAGTAAACCCTGTCTCTGTGGGATCGACCCGTACTTGCACCCGCTATATTACAATAGCCCGTGCGCTTGCGGATATAAAATAAACTGTTAGGTTTCGACCGAACAAGTTTTTGGCGCCGTTGCCGGGGACAACGGTTTACTTTAAATTTTTGTCTTTACTACATATATTTTTTTGTTTTATTTTATTTAGTTTTCATTTCGTTTGGTTTTTACTTCCGATAAATTGTTACGTTTAATCTCTCTTCAAGTGTTTTTCTTATAGTTTATGAAACGGGCTCGGACATTCTTTGACAATTTTGATCCGGAACCCGAACGAAGCTTTCACGAGAGACTAAGAAAATTCAAAGAGACTTTAAGAAAACACATGGAAGGAGAGCCACAAACTCCGGCTAGGACCCTACGGGACTTCGTAAATCCAAGTACCCCGGGAACTAGATCCCCTATTGTTGTGCCAAATGTCGAAGTGGCACACTTTGAGATAGAGCCGCAACTCTTACATATGGTTATGAATAACCAATATAGCAGCACCGCTTTCGAAGATCCCCATCTCCACATCCAAGCATTCCTTGAATATTGTGATACCACACGTATTCAAAATGTTACCCCGGAAGCGATTCGGATGCGCCTTTTTCCTTTCTCTCTTAAGGATAAGGCAAAACAATGGTTGAATTCGGTCCCCCAAAATTCATTGACAACATGGGACCAAATTCAAGAAGCTTTCCTTGGTCGATTTTTCCCACCAAGCAAAACTGCCCAAATACGCACGAAGATCACTAACTTTTGTCAAACAGATAGTGAGACTTTGTATGATGCATGGGAGCGGTTCAAGGAACTTCTCAGAATGTGCCCCCACCACGGGCTCGAAAAGTGGTTGATTGTTCACACCTTCTACAACGGTCTCATATTCAAGACAAGAGAGACCATTGATGCCGCTGCAGGAGGAGCATTGATGAACAAAGGAGTCAATGAGGCATATGACCTTATCGAGAATATTACATTGAACCATTACCAATGGTCAAATGAGAGGGAGCAACAACAAGGTACGCCCGGTAAATATAATGTTGATGCAGTTACTCTTCTCTCTTCTAAGGTTGACATGCTTTTGAAAAAATTTGAAAATATTAATGTCAATCCCGTAGCTAGTGTAAATGTGTTATGTATACGGATAACTGCGAGTTACTTGACGTTACTTCTAACGATCAAGTGAACTTTGTGAATTCTTTTGGACAAAAGGGGGGGATGTATTCTAATACATACAATCCCGAATGGAGGAATCACCCCAACTTTTCCTATAAGAATAACAATGTTCTAAACCCGCAACCATCTACACAACCCCCGGGATTTGCACCTAAGAATTTCAATAACAATGCAAATTCCTTCCCCCCTAAATCAAAATTGGATCTTATAATGGATTTCGTAGTGGAAAATAAAAATTCCCAAGAAAAGATCAATAATGAATTTAGGGAATGTTTTAAACTTTTAAATGCTAGGTTTGATAACTTAGCAGCGCATAATAAGATGCTAGAGACTCAACAAGCTCAACAGGCTATCCCAACGAGTAGGCCACAAGGGAGTCTTCCCGGTCAACCTCAAAGGCCAAATGAGCAAGTTAACATGGTAAAAACTAGGGATGAGCAAGAAAAGATAAATGAATGCTCTAGAAATATTGATTTTAGTCAAATCCCTCCGATGATTGAGACTAGTTCGGGGACAGAATCCCCTAGAAAGGAAGACAAGGATTATGATGAATTTCTTGAAAACCTAGATGCCATTAATATCAACATTCCATATTTCAAAAAACATGAAGATTTGCCTTTAGCCATTAAACCTTCGAAAAAATTAATTTTTGAAAAAGAGAGGCTAGAAGAAAATGAGAATGTTATGTTGGCGGAGGAAGTGAGCGCTGTTTTGCAAAATAAAAATCCTCCGAAATTAAAGTATCCATGTACTTTCACCATTCCTTGTTGTATTGGCAGAATAAACATAGATAACGCTGTCCTTGACTTAGGAGCTAGCGTAAGTATAATGCCATTATCGGTTAGCGAGAGACTTGGTATAGGGGACCTCAAACCCACAACCATAACTCTCCAATTGGCAGACCGTTCCGTTCAATACCCCGTTGGTATTATGGAAAACATGCCATGTCAAATAGGGAATTTGATCATCCCTGTCGACTTTGTAATCCTAGATATGGCGGAAGACCATCAAATTCCCGTCATTCTAGGAAGGCCATTTCTTGCCACTGCGGGGGCAATCATAGATGTGAAAAATGGCACCTTTTCCCTAAATGTGGGGAAAGAAAGAGCCGAGTTCAGTATGCATAAATCAGATCTTGAAGATCCCTACTTCGAAACCTACACCCCAAGTGAAGAAAATTGGACACCAAGTGAAGAAAACTTGATGGGTGAGGAACCACAATCAAAGGAAGGAATAGAAGATGATCCCATAAATATTGAACCTTTGATTTGCAATAATAATAGTAATGCTATAGATATTTCTGCATGTCCCAAGACTAACAATGCAGTGAAAAAGACAAGAAGAGCAAAGAAGAAAAACACTTCGAATTTTCGAAAGTGCAAAGACTATAGGTCGCTTGTTCTACCCAAAAAGTCAGGATTGAAGAAATGTCTACCACAAAAGATACTCATTACTCCGGAAGGATTGCATTGGCAATTTGTCAATGACAAAAGGCCAGCCAAATATCACGCATCTCCTACTAACGGAAAGGGTTCAAGCTAAGGACCTAAAACAAGCATCATCGGGATGGTAACCGATGGATTATTTTTATTTTATTTTATTTTTATTTTTATTTTTATTTTTATTTTTATTTTTATTTTTATTTTTATTTTTTATTTTTTATTTTATTTCATTTTTATTTTTAGTATTATTGTGCTAACTTTGTTTTATAGGTGTACAAAAAAATAAGAGAAAAAGAAAAAATGGCACGATGCTCATATCCTAAGAAAGGACTTCAAAGAAGGAGATATGGTACTACTTTTTAACTCTCGTTTAAAGATTTTTCCAGGAAAGTTAAAATCAAGATGGACAGGCCCATATCAAGTTCGTAAAGTATATCCATACGGAGCCATTGAAATTGGGAACGAATCACAAGGAGATTTTAAGGTAAATGGTCAAATATTGAAACACTACATGATCGGAGACCCAATTGGAGTAGTTTCATCCATAACTTTGGGCGAACATACCACACCATTTTAGTAAGTTTCTCTTTACTCCCCCGGGATTTGGCGTTGTTCCTTGAAACATTGAGGACAATGTTCATTTCAAGTGTGGGGGGTATATCTATCGTTATTTATTTATTTGCTTTCTAGTTTAAAATTTACTTGCTTTCTAGTCTAGATTTACTTGCTTTCTAGTGTAATTTTTTTCTTTTTAACTTAGTTGCATTTTCATTTTTATGCATGTATAATAGTATATAAAAAAAAATATAAAAAATCCTTATGATGATACATATCATTATTTCTTATTCTTGCCAATTTTCCTAGAATAATGTCATTGTCTTTCCTCTCATATTTTCTATAAACTTAAAAATTAATAAAAAAGGAAAAACATAGGGATATTTTTAGGAAATAATTTTAAAGCCTCATAAGTTAGTATAGCAAAATATAGGGTTTTATCAAGGAAAAGACATTTGATTAGAAGGAATCTTTATCAATCTATACTTGGTCATTTTTATGCAAATATTGAAAATATTTCTTTGAAATTGTACATTTTAAATTTTATTAAACGCTTATTCCCTTATTAGAAGCACCCTTTGTTTTGCACCCTTTGAATCACATCTCTTCATCAAAATTTCATCTTTCCATTTCCACTATTCAAATCAAGTTTTAGCATTTTTATCTTATTGCTAAAAGAGTGACTTAGTCACCAACCCTTGAAAAGCAAAAAGAAACCTATTACTTCCTAAGTAACTCGGGGCACGGCGTTCGCTGCGACGATGCTTCCTTGCCAAATGGAAGTAATATCCAAAAGTATTCTTGATCTAAGTATTAGGAACATGAAGTTCGCTGCCACAAAGTCTCCTACTTGAAAGGATAAAAAATAACTAAGGTCTTTTGCAAAAATATAACACGTGCAAAAATAAGATAAATTTGTTGAAGCCTTGATGAGATTTTTCCACTATCATCATCCATTTTTCGCCCTTGTGATTCAAGAATGCAATATAATTTTTCGGGAACTTCTAGTTTGTGAAAAAATGTTTATACTTTCCCTTGTACATTTTAAAGTAATAAATTCATTTTTCTCAAAAATCACTCTAAAAAGTGAAAGCTTTTCTTTTACCAAGAAATGGATCTTAGATATATCCTTCTAGCATGTTTTACTTGATCAAATTTTATATATGCTATATTAGGTTATAGTCTTATAAATTATCTCTTTAAAAATATCCCCAAAATGCTTCTTTCTAATTAAATTTTTAAAAGTATACAAAATATGATTAGAAAGATGAAGGCATTATCCAAAAGGCATTTAGGGCTTGCTACTTTATTTCTGAGGGATCATTCTTGCTTTTTCTCCCTCTCCGTGTTTTCATCCTAGATTTGCTTGGGGACAAGCAAAAGCTTAAGTGTGGGGGAGTTTGATAAGTGACTATTATATAGTCATTTATCCTAAATTTTATATACTTTTACATGAATAAATCATCATTTCTCATTTAGTTTTAAGTACTTTTTAGCTACTTTTTCATATTATTTGGATTTTATGCCTTTGGTATATTTCTTGCATTTTAAGACAGGTTTTAGGATCTTTTTATATCAAAAAGATGCTTGGACACTTTAAGGCAAAAGACATGGAAGAACACCATCCAAATCAAGCACACAAAGTAAATTCCAGGTGGAGCGGCCGTGCAGCCAATACGGAGCGGCCGTGCACTTAGCCATTTTTAGGCCATTTTTGGCCCCAAAACTCAGAATGGCCGTGTCCCAAAACTCAGAGTGGCCGTGTCATTATTCGGAGCGGCCGTACAGCTTAGAGTGGAGCGGCCGTGCGAAGTGTCAAAACTCAAATTCAAATCTGGCGCCAAGGGTGCACGGCCGTGCAACTTCCTTGACTCGGCCGTGCAAGAAGCGTCTGCAGATCAAAAAGACACCTTTTGGAAGCACCTTCTTGAAGAGTCTCCTCCTAATTATAAATAGGACCCTTGTAATCAGTCTTAGAGACGGAATTTTAGAGACAAATTACTGATATTCAATAGGATAGTAAACACAAATACTTGTGACATCAATTTCCAAAGAGATTTGAAGATCAAAGTTCATATTTTGTTCTTGAGGTACTTTGGAGAAAAGCAATAAATTGAAGCATTATTTCCAGCATCTTGCCTTCTACTTTCCGTCATAAGTTCTTCTTACTCTATCTTTTATTTTAAGTGCTTATATGTTATAGATGGCTAGTGAGTAAATCCCCCTTGTTCTTGGGGTTGAAAACTCAAAAGCATATATGTTCATCATCTAAAAATGAAAAGTCTTATCTTCTATCTTTATCTAAACAATTTCTTTATGTTATTCTCTAAATGCCTTACATTTTGGAGACATCCAAATTGTATGATTCAGTCAATTGAGAGAAGTTCCTAGCAGAGAATCTTGATTGACGGAACCATATAAAGAAACTGGGTTCCATTGATCACGAAAGTAGTTCAACGGCCTAGGGATGTTCCTTTAATGGAAAATATGTCGACTCTCGTTCTTAAAGTGTTCTTACTAATTATGGTCAACTAGAGATAAGTCGGAATGCCCGTTTGTGATAGGGCAAGAGCACCATAAACGGAAATCTCAAACAGTTAGGACATAATTAGTGAAGGATACAACACTACTTGCTTGACCGTGAGAAGTAGTGTAAGCCGAACGTATCATCCTTGCTTTTTATGAAAACCTTTATTTCTAAGACAATGACAATTTGATGAACAAGATTATGTGTATGATTTCCAATCCCGAGAATGCTTCGTTTTATAAGAGTTTTAGTAAAGTATTTTCTGTTTATGCTCTTTCTATTTCCTAAAAACGAACTTTATCTCCCCCCAATCTTTTCTATAATTTCTAAAGGCAAAAATATTTCCTAAGTAAACCCTGTCTCTGTGGGATCGACCCATACTTGCACCCGCTATATTACAATAGCCCGTGCGCTTGCGGATATAAAATAAACCGTTAGGTTTCGACCGAACACTTTACATCACTGAATTGCGGAAGGAACAAGGACAATACAGATCCAATTATATCAACAATTATCTTCCGAAAACACATGAATCAGTGATTAATCATTCAAGTGGGTGTGGATATGGGGGATCCACACTCCCTTGATGAACAAGTCACAATTATATCAAATTAACTCATAAGCATGAAATACTATGGAACAATGTAATTTATACAAAGAGATGGCAATTGGAACTTGATAATTAGAGCAGATGGAGCCTAATTATTGAGTCAATGAATAGAGATTGCAATGAAATATGTAAAACATCAAATAGAAGAGAGATGAGGAGGAAGGGAATTCGTTACCCTTGAAGATCCACAATCTCTACACCAAGTTAGGTGTAGGGACCTTCTATTCAGCTGCAGATGGTGGATTTGAATCTCAGATTGGAGGAAGAATTGTGGTCTTCAATGTGTGTGAGGAAAGTGTGTGAGGAAATGAGTGAATGGTGAATAAAAGATGAGAGAATTGAAGGGAATTGGTGTGTATTGTGTGTGTTTTAGGAGAGAGACTGGCTTCTGGGCGTATTTTGGCAGGGTGACCTTAGGGAGGCTGGAAGGGATCCTGAAATAAGAGGGGGAGGGTCCATTTTATAGCTGCTGATGAGGGGCTAGTTGTGTCGCACGACTTAACGGATGTGTTTTCCATGGCTCGTTCTGTCGCACGACTTGACAAGCCACTTAACCGTTTCTGGCGCCAAACAACCTGTTCTGGAACATTCCGGGATAATTCCTCCTAGGTCCAAAATGAATAATTCTCTATAGGTCCTTTTGCCTGGAGAAAATACTTAAAGTACTTCCTTCGCAAGAAACTTATAAAAAGTTCCCGAAAGTCTCGGAATGGACCGGAAATTTACCAAAATGCCCCTAGTACAATTTTATTATATTAAAAGGCACTTATAAAGGGTCGCGAATTGGATTGGGGTACTTACAGAGCCCCTCGGAAACGTCACTTATGGAAGAAGTGAGGTTTTCGATAAGACGGATCCCAAGCCCAATGAGAGGCTGATGAGAAAAATGGACCAGAGTGGTCAAATTGCCGAACCTGCTGAGGATATGGCTGAAATTACCCGAATTCGCGGCGCGCGGGGCTGCACGACGAAGGGGTTCTCTTTTGCGGATGTTTGGGACCTCGCTTTCGGGAAGGAGAGGAGTCACGACGCGGTTTTGTATTTTGAGCCCAAACGTTGAAAAATGACTTAGTGAAAAAGGTGTCCTTTTTATTGGTAGCAAAAACTTGGAAAAGGCTTTGAAAAGGGGGTCATTTTTTATTGGTAGCAAAAACATGATAAAAAAATTTTTTAGTACCAGAGATTGTTAGGTTCGGAGGTCACGTTACGTTTCGGGAAGAGTATTTTGAGATCACCCGAAACGCCTCGTATGACGAGTCTTTCTACCATTCTAAAAAATGTGTGTGTGTGTGTTTGCATGTTTGCATTTTGAAAATGGGGGCTTGAATGACAAGATTAATCTTGGTTTGAATGTCAAACGTTGATTTTATGATTCTTTTGGAAAAAGCGAGCGTTTGAATGACAAACGTCGGTTTTGGAGTTTTTAGGAAAAGTGGTGCGAGTGACGATTTTGAATTGTTAACTTAAGTGTCAAATGTTGACTTTTAAGAAATGAGCGTTTGAATGTCAAACGTTGGATTTTTGAGTTTTAAAGATGATCGTTTGGACGCCAAACGTCACTTTGCGCGTTTTGAAAGAGAGTTCGAATGTCGAACTCCGGTTTTGAACCGGGCATTTCATTGTTAGCGATTTTACGGGAAAAAGGCATTAAATGAGATTTGAATGTCAAATGTCGGGTTTTGAGCTTTAACGATGATCGTTTGGATGCCAAACGTCGCTTTGCACGTTTTGAAAGAGAGTTCGAATGTCGAACTCCGATTTTGAACCGGGCATTTCATTGTTAGCGATTTTACGGGAAAAAAGCATTAAATGATATGCGATCAACGAATCGTTTTACGACTCGGACTTTGATAAGTAAATACTATCACGAGCCAAATGGCTCGGACTTGTAAATGACAGTATTTAAAATGCGATGTCAACGAAATCAAACGATACGGATTTTAAAGGTGTGTAATTTAAATGACGTTCAACGAATCAAACGAACCGGAATTGTAAATGGCTATCACGAATCGAACGGTTCGGACTGTAAAGTTGCGTAAAGTAAATGACATACAACGGATCAAACGATCCGGACCGTTTAAATGACATAAAAAGTAAAGAAACGGGGCCGAAACGCCGTTTTAACCCGAGATTACTTCTCTTACGGGAAGAGAAGAGAATCTTGGACTAAAACTTATCGGACCCCGTCAGACGGTGACGTCTACATTTTGATAACTTTCGACCGAAACGGTTGTAGCGACTGGCGCGTAAACCGAGACGGAATGAGAGTTTAGGGAGAGAGAGTGTTACCTATGGCTAGGGGTTGACTCTTTTGGCTCGGGAGACGTATACGGGATTCAGTTTAGTGTTTAGAAAGGTGTTTCGAGGTTATTTGGTTCGTGTTTGGTTGAAAATCGAGGTTTTCACGCAAATCGAGACAAAACGGGGCTCGGGAGAGGGTGGAACTGGGTTATGCCGTGGCTAATGGTGAAAATGTATTAAATTTTTCCTTATTTCAAAATGTTTGACAGCCCTCTGTATTTATAGGGTGAAAATGCAAAAGAGTCCGGACGGACTTATGCTGAATTTCAGGGGGTCTTTTGATCTTTTGGAAAATGGGAGGACTTGTTGGCAACTCTGTTTTGCCTGAAAAACAGTCCGGACGGACTGTGACAGCATCCCAGGGGTATTTTGGTCTTTTCACTCTGATATCTGATTGATGTTGACCGAAGGGCTGTGGCATGCATGCCACGTGCCCCTGTGACTCACCAGGGCATGGATTTTTGTGCCATTATTCCCAGTTTTGTCCGTTTTTTAAATAACTGTCCGGAAAATGTCGAAACGCCCCCGAAAAGTGCCAGAAAGTGCATTTTTCAGGAGAAGCTGTACTTTTACGTGTGATAACGTGTGTTGAGTACGCTTTGACGTTGGGATGCATGAGGCAGTCCTGGGACGTCTTATTGGCTTGAAAACAGGGAGCTTAACGGGTTCCGATTAACCTGGAGCGGGCCAGTTAACGGATTTCGGTTAACTTTTAACGGATTTTGACGATCCGGATTTGGGTACTTACAGTTAGCCCCTCAGCGACGTCACTTTCAAAGGAAGTGGGGTCATTGAAAAAGATAAGGATCCAAATCGGGGGATGCCTTACTTGAAGAGACCTGAGAGGTCAGCTGGCTGGACCCTTAGTGAAAGGATTCCTACGTATCCCGAGCGGGAATCAAGCTGATCGTAGTTCATAGGTGCAAGGGCCGCGCGTGGGGACCTTGACCTAAGCGAGACTGTTGTGAGGCGTCTGAACCTGAGTAGAGGCTATTGTGAGGTGTCTGAACCTAAGTGAGACCATTATGAGGCATCTGGACCTTAATGGAGACTATTATGAGGCGTCTGAACCTAAGTGAGACCATTGTGTGGCATCTGAACCTGAATGGAGACTATTGTGAGGTGTCTGAACCTAAGTGAGACTTTCGAGGGCGTGTGGCACCTCAGACCGAGATTACGAGGACATTCGAGGGCGTGTGGCGCCTCATACCGAGATTACTGAAACATTCGAGGGCGTGTGGTGCCTCAGACCGAGATTACTGAAACATTCGAGGGCGTGTGGTGCCTCAGACCGAGTTACTGAAACATTCGAGGGCGTGTGGCGCCTCAGACCGGGATTATTGAAACATACGAGGGCGTGTGTCGCCTCAGACCAGGATTACTGAAACATACAATGGCGTGTGGCACCTCAGACCGAGATTACTGAAACATTCGAGGGTGTGTGGCGCCTCAGACCGAGATTACTGAAACATTCGAGGGTGTGTGGCGCCTCAGACCGAGATTACTGAAACATTCGAGGGCGTGTGGCGCCTCAGACCGAAATTACTGAAACATTCGAGGGCGTGTGGCACCTCAGACCGAGGTTACTGAAACATTTGAGGGCGTGTGGCGCCTCAGACCGAGATTACGAGGACGTGTTTGTCCTGAGACGAAGGCGTTCGTGCCTTGAGATTGATTTTGTGAGGCGTTCGTGCCTCGAGAGCTGGACTTATGATGACGGCCAGGTTTTATCTGCTGGGGATATGGTGGAAATGACAGGAATGGTTGCGTCAAATGGATGTCATAATAACATGGAAGGATTGACGTGCTAACGACGGGGTTAGGAACGGGATGTGGTCTCGGGAGAGACTGACACATTACTGGGGAAAAGTGCCCAGAGTTCTAACAGAACTAGGAGGATTGATTGACGTTTCTTCTTAGAAGGATGGTCTTAGGATCCTGTTGGGGAGAAATGTTCGGGCTTACGATGATGGCCGAAGAGGGATTGTTGTGCGGGCTTATCTTGATGGACGCTGAAGTGGGATGATCGGGCTTACGACTGGCGGCCGGGGAAGTGGATGTTCACTCGCTGGAGTGAAAGGGTATTCGGACTTACGAGGATGGCCGAAGAGGGATTGTTGTGCGGGCTTACCTTGATGGCCGCTGAAGTGGGATGATCGGGCTTACGACTGGCGGTCGGAGAAGGGAATGTTGGTGAAAACCAATGAGAATTTTGACGTCTGGAGATGGAATTGTGATTTAACGTCCGAAGACGATTTGAGATTTAACGTCTGTAGACGAAACGTTAGTGAAAACTAACTGGAAATTTAACGTCTGGAGACGAAAATGGGTGTTTGAATGTCAAACGTCGATTTGGGACGGAAATGAGCATTTGAATGTCAAACGTCGGTTTGAGATTTAACGCCTGGAGATGAAACGTTAGTGAAAACTAACTGGAAATTTAACGTCTGGAGACGAAACGTTAGTGAAAACTAACTGGAAATTTAACGTCTGGAGACGAAAATGAGCGTTTGAATGTCAAACGTCAATTTGGAACGGAAATGAGTGTTTGAATGTCAAACGTCGGTTTGAGATTTAACCTCTGGAGACGAAACGTTAGTGAAAACTAACTGGAAATTTAACGTCTGGAGACGAAATGTTAGTGAAAACTAACTGGAAATTTAACGTCTGGAGACGAAAATGAGCGTTTGAATGTCAAACGTCAATTTGGGACGGAAATGAGCGTTTGAATGTCAAACGTCGTTTTGAGATTTAACGTCTGGAGACGAAACGTTAGTGAAAACTAACTGGAAATTTAACGTCTGGAGACGAAACGTTAGTGAAAACTAACTGGAAATTTAACGTCTGGAGACGAAAATGAGCGTTTGAATGTCAAACGTCAATTTGGGACGGAAATTAGCGTTTGAATGTCAAACGTCGGTTTGAGATTTAACGTCTGGAGACGAAACGTTAGTGAAAACTAACTGGAAATGTAACGTCTGGAGACGAGATTGTTATAAAGGTCTAACTTGGGGAAATTTTACACTTTTGGGGGCCAAAAGGGGTAAAATTGAAATTGTGAGAAGCTGAGGGGCCAAAGTGGCAAGAAATCTTTTTAGCTGCAAAAGAGTCCGGTCGAACTTGGACTAAATTTGACCAGGTTCAAATTAGCAACAGGCCGACATAAACCAGTAACATTTTCACCATATTTTCAGGCGAGAGAGAGAGAAAGGAGAGAAAAAAATCTTTCCCATTTCGCGAGTTTTGTTCGAATCTTTGAGGGAAAATCATCATGGATGCCGGTTTGGAACCAAGGGCTCGCCATAGGAGGACCGACAACGAGAGAACGAGGTTGGTGAGGACCATTCGAACCACCGCTCTTCCCATGGATCCAACGAAGTTTTATCCGGCTCGGGATACCCACAAATCCAAGGAAGGGATCGAAAGACAGGTAAACATCCTCTAAATTCCATTAATTTTCAGAATGTGCATTCTTTAAATTTTAGGAATTTGATTAGAAATGAGTTAGGGTTCTTTGGTGCCCGAATTGGGGCTTTTGACTTTGCGATGTGCTTTTGTCGAAATTGACTAGAGTTTAGTTCAATTGACATCATGGGTAGATAACATAAAAAATTTTGGTTGCAAAATTCCATGTCTAGAGGTGTTTTCCGAAATTAAAGTAAGTTTAATTTGGGACGGAGTAATTTTTCGAAATGTTCGAAATGATTGAAAGTTCCGAATTCGACGGATTTTTCGAAAGGTTTTGAAAGTTCCGAGTTCGACGGATTTTTCGAAGTGTTTTGAAAGTTCCGAGTTCGACGGATTTTTCGAAATGCTTTGAAAGTTTCAAATTCGACGGAGTTTTCGAAATGTTTTGAAATTTCCGATTTCGACAGAGTTTTCGAAATGTTTTGAAATTTTTGAATTCGACGGATTTTTCGAAATGTTTTAAAAGTTCCGAGTTTGACGTAGTTTTCGAAATTTTTTGTACCTTCTTGGGATTTCGGACCGTTAATACTCCAACCGGGATGGACATATTTTAGGAAAATTAGCTATATCTGTGTTTCATCATTTCGATATGCGTTCGTGCATTCTGTAGATGTTACCTCTGTAGTAACGTACTTTTGCCGTGTTCACCTGCAGGGGCGAGGGTCGGTTAATGTCCGTAACTTGAAGAGCAGGGGAGACTTTGAGGCGGTTCGAGCGCTGTGGGAGATGCTCCCAGACGAGGCTCGAGACGGAGAGAGGAGTCCACAGCAGTTTGTGGTTGACTCTGGTTTGGCTGGATTTATCAGCGCAGTAGCCGCGGTGGCTTCGACGTAGAGGGCGAGGGTCTTGAACGTTGCTTTGAGCGAGTATTGGTGGGACACGACCCACACGTTTCACTTCAGGTGGGGGAAGGCGACTGTGACTCCCACTGACTTTGCGGCAATTACGGGGTTGCCATTCTGGGGCAACACACTTGTGTGGGTGGATGGCTACACCCCGGGGCAGTTGTTGGAGCTGCTGGGTTTTGATATTACCGATGCCAGGGGCTTGGGTATTCGGTATGGGCCGATGGAGGCTCATCTGAGGAGGGGTATTGAGGAGTATTTGGAGGGGTCTTTGAGGATGACAGCAGAGCGCCTGGCTCGGGGGTTCTTATGGTTCGCTTTGTCAGCTACCCTGTTTCCCACTGCTGACACATCATGTCACCTCCCTCTACTTGGCTCGCTGACTGATTTGGACGTCGTGAGAGGATTTGCATGGGGAGAGGCTGGTCTGGCCGAGCTCTACCATGCTTTGGATAGGTTCTCGCGGGGAGAGGAGAACACTATGTGCTGCTTTGTGTTTGCCTTGGATGTAAGTTCCCATCTTTTTCTCTTCCTTGTCTCATTTGTACTCGTATGTATCTGCTTTGTAGCTGACATAACTTTCCATGTGTTTGACAGGTGTGGTTTTTGGAGGTGTTCCACCCGCATATGTGGGAGACCAGGGAGGAGTGTCCGTCCTTGTTCCCTGCCATGTTGATTTGGCAGAAGGCAGCAAAGAAGCCAACAACGTCGAGGGAGGGTACTCAGCTGACTTATGAGGAGGTGTCTCTGGCCATGAGCCGAGAGTTTTCTGGGCGGATCCAGCTGACCTGGTGGAGTCGAATTGATGTTTTTGTGGTCCAGGCTGCTAGGGACGTGACTCGTCGGCGGAAGCTGTCGGTGGGGCTTCATTGCGACGCGATGTACTTGGGTGAGAGGGTGACCTATCAGCATGGTCCGGGGTCCCTTCCTTTGGTTCCGATGGACCATCCTCCACACATGCAGCATCCTAGGTTGATGTCGATGGAGGATCTGCAGCGGTACATGCAAGGCGTGTTTTACGCTGAGTTTATCATAGATGGTGCCGACTATGACATCTTCGTGAGGACGAGGCTGAGGAGCCCGCAGGTGCTGCACAGGGAGGGCAAGGGCTCTGCATATCCCCGGGACTACCCGCTCCCTCACGCTCGGCTGGCGTATGAGGGACTTGATGGTCCTCGCAGGCGATTGGTGATCCCTATTCTGGAGGAGGTGAGGCCTCGGTACAGAATAGATCCCAATGCTTCGGTGAGTGTCTTGATTTGATTTTCTGTACTTGATAGTAGCATTTCGCAAATGTTGCATCTGTACTGTCTGTTTATCTTTTGACGGCTTTCCTGATTTGCAGGTGTCTGGCCGTACGTACCACCAGGTCGTGAGATGTATGGATGGGTGGGACAACTACGCCAGGAGACTCGTGGAGTTCCTGCGGTGTAGTTCTCGGAGGAGTGCGGCTGTGCATGAGCCGGTGCCGTCTAGGCCGTCTGCAGCGAGAGACTCGTCTACCTCCACGACTGGTGGGGTAGGCTTTACGCAGGGGTTTGGCCAGTTCTCTGGTGAGAAGGTGGGGTTCGGAGAGCGTCACTCTTCGTACTCGGGGCACGAACAAGGAGAGTCCTCGGAGTCACATGTGCGGAGGCGGCCTTTCTCGTATTCCCGCCTTGAGGAATTTGGAGATTACCTGTCCTCGGTGGATCCGGCTGCTGCGGGGCAGTATTTCGAGTGCTCGGATGACGAGCAGGACTCTGAGTAGTCCTCTTTCTTGATTTATTTTTAGACAAAATGTGTGTATTGTCCAAACAATTTGATTTGTACTTGAAAGGGCCTTTGAGGCGGAACCTTGTATTTTGCATATTTATTTAGTGATTACCTTCTGTTATTTTTGGCAAATAAGCAAGTAGGTTGATCAAAAATAAATAATAATGAAACATGCACAAAATTTGAACTGGTCAAAATTTATATCTATATGCACTGTTATTTAATTAATTGCACTATTGCACGAGCCCGGAGCGGAGGTGGTGTCGGCAGTGGTTGATTTAAACTATGGATGCACGTAGTTTAAACAAGGCTTGAACAGGATGTGGTATGGAAATGTTCCTGCATTTGAGGCAGCTGGCTGCAGAGTTGACCAAGTCAACTTGAAAAACAGTCCGGCCGGACTGGGATTCAATTTCCAGATTGTTTTAAATTGCAGTCCAGTTTTTGCAAATTTAAAACATCACGTTGGCTTTTGATCAAACACTGAATTTCTCTCTTAAATTTTTTGAGGTTTTCTTTGTTACGGGATGAAATTGGTTTGGGCTTTGAAGAAGCTCATGCCGGATTGGGATCTCCTGAGAGCTGCGGCTCGCTTCTGGGACGTACGGAGGCACGTGTACAGCTTTTCGTACAACGAGATTATGCCTACATTTGAAGATTTATGGGCCATATTAGGAGGACCTGAGACGGAACAACTGGTTCTTCCTTTGACTGGTGGCATGGCCACTGTTGAGAAGTTGGTGTCTTTGCTTGGTATCTCGGCTGAAGAAGCATACGGGATGCTAATACTGAACATAGATTATGTTGACATTTCGGGGCTGCCCGATTTGCCGGTGTTGAGGGGAGCATTTTTGCGTGGGATGCATTTGCTCTGTGCGCAATTGCCACTTTATTCACGTTCACGTCCCTGGGTGTGTGCCATCACAGTGTACTGGACCTGGTGAGGCAGTGTCGGAACGGGGGAGACATCGTGCCTTTGATCCTGGGCGAGACGTTCCTTGGCATAGGTCGGATGGCGACCGGCAGCCGATACATGTGAGGAGGGAGTCCCACTATGCTCACTCTGTGGTTGAGGGAACAACGATTGCAGATGGTGCCCGAGGTGCCAGTGTCTTGTACCCTTGGTCATTTCCTCGACGTCCTTTGGTGATAGGGGGCAATCAGGCTGAGCTGGAGCTCTGGATGGCCAGACTCCGCACGCATCACTTGCGATGGTGGGTTCCTCATTGGAAGCTACAAACTTGTCAGACTGCTCAGGAGGGTCTTACGGTTGTCGAGTACAGGGGTTGTCCCATCGCTTTCTACATTCCATCATTGGTCTTTGCGACGATGCAGTGGAGCGGAGTGCCATTGACGGGTTTAGGTCATGCTGTTACCTTCGAGGTGGGATCTCTTTCGATGGAAGATCCTTCGATGCTATTGCTTCTCACGCGGTTGTGGCAATACATGTCCTTTCCTACCAGGGTTCTCTTTCACCGGAGAGGGAGCATTGTTCTGTCTACGCAGTATTTGAACTGGTATGAAGAGTGTATGGGGGAGACACGGATGGCCATTTTGTGGAGACGGAGGGAGCTGTTGGGTCTTGATTACCCTGACGGCTCGACTTTGAGGAGGGCCGAAGCAGTGGCTAACCCTCAGGATCGTACTGGGGACGACATGGATGATTATGAGGCCAATGCTAGTCGGGCGGCCGATCAAAGCATGGATATGATGACTCAGAGAGAGGCAGCTCAAGATAGAGCTAGGGAAAGGGCTGCGTTGGCAGCTGCCGGTCTGACGGAGGCATTGGGAAGGGTCCCAGAGCCAGGTAGAAGGACTACGGGAATATTCCCTGTGAAGGTGAAGAATACTCGTCGTGGGAAAGGGAAGGGGAAGAAGGATGAAGGATGAAGGGCCAAGTACGGGGGACTAGGTTGATCTTGCTGTCCGGAGTATCCACCCACTGTCATTGCAGACACATTAATTGATTAATGTTTTATTGTAGTTTTGCTAGCGTGTAGCCAGTCAAGAGTTGACCGTGCTTGAACTCATCTGTAAGTACCCAAATCCGGATCGTCCAAATCCGTCAGAAAGTTAACCGAAATCCGTTAACTGGCCCGCTCCAGGTTAACCGGAACTCGTTAAACTCCCCGTTGTCGTGCCAACGAGACGTCCCGGGACTGCCCCGTGCATCCCGACGTCGAACCGTACTTAGCACGTGACATCTCACGTAAAAGTATGGCTTTCCCTGAAAAACGCATTTTCCGGCACTTTTCGGGGGCGTTTCGGACATTTCCCGGACTGTTATTTTAAAAAACGGACAAAACCGGGACCGGGGAACGAATTCCCACACTTCTGGTGAGTCACAGGACACGTGTCCTGCATGCCACCTCCCTCTAGTCACTCGTCAATCACAAATCAAGGCCAAAAGACCAAAATGCCCCTGGTTTGCAAGCCAAGTCCGGCCGGACTCACTGTGCACTTTTCCTGAAATTGCCAGCAAGTCCCCCAGATTTCCAAAATCCCCAAAACCCCCTGAAATTCAGTCCAAGTCCGGCCGGACTCCTACTGCAATTTTCACCCTATAAATAGAAGTTGCTGTCAAAGGCAAGAAAAAGGGATTTTTACACCAAAAATCACCACCCCCCACGGTCCAAACTGGTTTTCACCCCTCCCGAGCTCCCGTTCTGTCTCGATTCGCGTGAAACCTTCGTATTTCGATCAAATACGCACCCTACAACTTCGAAACAACCTTTCGAATCACTTTTCGTGTCCCGTACACACCTCCCGAGCCAAAGGAGTCGACCCTAGCCATAGGTATAACTCCCTCTCTCTGAATCTCCCGTTCCGTCTCGGTTTACGCGCCAGTCGCTATAACTGTTTCGAACGTTGTTATCAAAATGTAGACGCCTCCGTCTAACGGGGTCCGATACGTTTTAGCCCCTCGATCCTCTTCTCTTTCCGTAAGAGAAGTAATCACGGGTTAAAACGGCGTTCCGACCCCGTTCCGTTTACTTTCATGTCATTTACAATTCCGAGCCGTTTGGCCTCGTTGATCGTCATTTACAATTCCGAGCCGTTTGGCCTCGTTGATCGTCATTTACAATTCCGAGCCGTTTGGCCTCGTTGATCGTCATTTACAATTCCGAGCCGTTTGGCCTCGTTGATCGTCATTTACGAATCCGGATCATTTGATTCCGTTGACACCGCTTTAAATACTGTCATTTACAAGTCCGATCCGTTTGGATTGTGATAGTATTTACTTTTCAAAGTCCGAGTCGCAACCCGATTCGTTGATCGCATGTCATTTAATACGCATTTTTCCCGTAAAAATCGTTAACAATGTAATGCCCGGTTCAAAACCGGAGTTCGTCCGTCGAACTCTCTTTCAAAAACGCGCGAAATGACGTTCGGCCTCCGAACGCTCATCTTCAAACTCAAAGCCGCCATTTGACACTTAAAATCATTTAATACGCATTTTTCCCGTAAAAATCGTTAACAATGACTCGTACGGTTCAAAGTCGACGTTTGCCACGCAAACGCTCATTTCAACTCAAAGTCGACGTTTGCCACGCAAACGCTCATTTCAACTCAAAGTCGACGTTTGCCACGCAAACGCTCATTTCAACTCAAAGTCGACGTTTGCCACGCAAACGCTCATTTCAAACTCAAACCGACGTTTGTCATTCAAACGCTCGTCTTTTCAAAAGTCACCTAATCAACGTTTGTCATTCAAACCAAGATTAAGCTTGTCATTCAAGCCCCCATTTCAAAACACACACACACACACACGCACGATTTCGAGAAAGGTAGAAAGACTCGTCATGCGAGGCGTTTCGGGCGATCTCGTCATACTCTACCTGAAACGTAACCTGACCTCCGAACCTAACAATCTCTGGTACAAAAAGCTTTTTACTCGTTTTTGCTGCCAATAAAAATGATCCCCTTTTTCAAAAAGCCTTTTCCTAAGTTTTTGCTACCAATAAAAACGACACCTTTTCACAAAAGCCGTTTCTCAACGTTTTGGGCTCAAAATACAAAAACCGCGTGGCGACTCCTCATTTTGTTCCTTCCCATGAAGCGAGGTCTCAGACACCAAACCTCCGCGAAAGACAACCGCCTTTTCCGCGCCCCCCGCCCGCGCGCGAAAAAGATCGGGTAATTTCGCTGGCGACTCACTGGGAAAAGATACTTTTTTCAAAACTACCGATGTTTTCAAAAAAGCCTTCCGTGGGTCAAACTTTCGTTTACCCTTCCTCGTTTTCATGTGCGTGTGTTCCTTTAAACCTCGAACGGTTTTGTTTCAAAGGCATTACATTGTCAACTTTCCAAAATCATACCATGTTTGTGCATCCCCATTCATGTTTGATTTTCATGCTGTCTTTTGAACTGTGCATCATGAATTCTTTAAGACACATTCGAAAAATCTCTGTTTTACTCGTAAAAGAATTTTAGTGACCGCACACTACGCGCACTTGCCGCCTAACACCGCACTTCACGTGCACTTGCCGCCTCGGTACACCGCACACTACAACCCCTAACCCGGATGGCCTTATCGCTGCACTCCGATTGGTCCGCGTACACCTTTCGGGGGCGCACGGGGTCGTCCCAAACATCCCATCCTAGCCCGTGTAAGCCATGCACTCTTTGTGTCACACTTTGTCCAAGACCCCGGTTGGTTTTTGGCTTAGCTCGTGTCATAAAGCCTAAGTGTATGTTTTTCACGCCGGGCCCCGCTCCGAGTCAAGCTCGAGAGTTTTAGACCGAAGGTCGCTCCCGACCCGAAGTCTTGAGCTTTTTCAGCCTTGACTTTGACGCGGAGCTCTGCCGAAAAATATACCCGAAGGTTCAATGTGACGCCGTGTCACCAAACCTCGCCGTATGTATCATGCCAGCCACAACTTGGCCAACGCTAAAAAGCTAAGGTCTCTCGCACAAGCGAGTCAGGAGAGGTCATGCCCAAATTTTGGCACGATCCCCGCCTTAACTTAAGGACGTTGACTTCGACCGTGGCCCGTACGTCACATACGTTGAAAGTTTGCGTGATCAGCTAGCCTTAAGTTCACTTTTTCCTTTGTCGGTGGAACTCGCTTGCCTTATCAGACCTCGCCGATAGTCCGTCCTGAGAAAGATGATCTACAATGGAAACGAGGGGCTTATAAGCGTAGTGACGAGATCCACTGATTAGAGCTCTAGGATTAGTTGCGAAAAGAAGACACGCTCTTTTCCAACCAATTAGGACTCGAGAAAACGCGCTTTAAGTAAACTTTAATCGGTAATCGCACATTGCACAAGCCCGAAAACCTTGAGCCAAATACCCTTTTCCGAAGCCTAAACCCTTCCTTTCGTTCCCCGCAATGGAGCGTAAAGTGGTTCGCATTTCCGGCCGCCGCCTTGCCAGATCACAAGAACGGCAAGCCGTACAGCTTCTTCGGTTCCCTCGCCTCCTCAAATTTCCGACATGTCTAGCTCATCGAGAAATCGTGGACGGGAAGGACCCCCGCCACCGGTAATGTATATGACATTGGAAGAAGCCATCCGGGCTTGTGAGGTTCACAAGAGGCGTAAAGAAGATCGCCAGAATTTCGTGGTACAGCCTTCCGAATGAGCGAGGTATAGCAGCCTATCCCCGCCGACGGTACTTTTGTCCCGGTCGAGGATGACGATTCCCCAAAACCAGCTTCACCAAACCTTCAATCAGTGTTCCTCCCCGCCAACTTACGGATGCCTTCCAACCAAGGAAACAAATACCTAGGCTCCATGTTGCCACCTCTCGTGGCAACCCCGTCAATTTTGGTCACCAAAGGCTACACCCATCACTCAATATCACCAAGCACCGCCGACCATCTCAGGATGCCAATATCCCTCAATATCCTCCCGGGTTCGTCCCGTTGCCTATACACGAATCTCTAAACACCGGGACAAACCCCGATACAGCTCGTAAAAGGCTCCCGTATATGCTCATATACCAAGCCTTCCACCTCCAATCACTACCGCTCACGTGGTAGCACCCGCGCCGAGCCTCACAAACCCACCACCGGACCCAACCTTAGCCTGGATGGTCGAGCAAATGAAAGACCCGAAAGCCACCATGAGCAGCTCAAAGCAGAAACGCTCAAATCCACGTATCCGGAATGGTCACGCCTCTCCCCGCCAAGTTCGTAATGCCGGAGATGGACCGATTCGATGGAACCGAATGTCCTCAAACGCACGTCGACACTTACGTTCTCGCATGAGAGCAAAAGGAGCAACCCTCCAAAGAAATGGCCGACCACTTCCAAAGATACGCTCAAAAGTTCAGCTACGATGGTTTCGAGGGTCAAGCCCAGGATCGCCACACCCGGGAACAGACGCAACATCTTCCCGGAACGGCATGCATCCAACTTAGAGTGGGAAACAAGTCGCGAGGACTTAATCACCACCGAGCGTAAAGCGGATGAAAGTGTTGGGGAATTCTACAAGAGATGGAGCCGGAAACTCTCCGAGATCATGGAGCCACTCTCCAAAGACGAACGTATGCGGATCTTCAAGTCCCGCTTAAGACCGTCCATCGAACTCTCATCGGGCCACAATTTCTTCCTGCATCTCCGGCCATGGTCAATGCCGGCCACAGCTCGAGAAGGATCTCAAGGAAAAGTTGGCTACCGCACGCCCATACGTATACCGCTCAACAAGCCGCATTCAATCCCGCACCGGCCCCTAAGCAAAGGGAAAGATACGTCTGTCAACTACGCCCATCGTGGACAACAAGCCGGGTAATGTAAAACCCTGGCCCCGCAAAGCAACAATTCTACTCGTAAGGTACTGTCGTACACTTCGACAAGTTGGACATGCCACCGAGCAAGATGTCGGAAGGGTTAATCAAGGAAGGTCTCCTTAAGCCCGTGGCCAATTACAAACCCAAAGTTCCCGTAGCCAATGCGGACAAGAGCAAATACTGCGCCTTCCATCGCATCACGGCCATACCACCGACAACCGTTTGGGGTTACGATACGAAATCCGTAACTTGATAGAAGAAGGCAAGTTAGAGCGCCCCGTGGGCCCAATACAAGTCGGGAATCCCTTTCCGAACAATAACAAGTGAATTCCATTGAGCGGGTGCCCAAGAAGAGTGCCACGTAACCCGTTTCTCCGCCTCTCTCACTGATCCTCCTCTAATGTCCACATCGCCTACGATGTTTGCGATCGCTCCGCCTCGCCCGGAGTACGAGTCTCGAGAAACCGTCCGAGCAATCCTCCGAGAAAACAAGAAGAAATCCTCTCAACAAAGAATCGAGAGAAAGATACGAAGCCGAGATACCAAAGGTAGGTACACTGGGAGAACCCTCCGGAGGTTCGACTACTACGCATCGTACTCCACCACCCTCTTTGCCTCCGTGCCATGCAAACTTTAGAGCAAACAAAGGGAAAGCCGAAAAGTCCAAACCGAAACCGTAACTGCACTCGGGACACCGTAATACCTCGCATCTTGGTAATCTTATCGCGCCGAAGCCTAACCTCCGCGGATCGCCCAAGATTCAATTTGTCCAGCTTTCCGAGCTCGGACCGGCAAAGGAAGATCAAGGTCGCCTGGCAATCGCACTCGATCAATGTGCTAACCAAGGGCGGCAACCGCCACAGTGCAGCCTCAACACACTCCCGAGGTTCCACCAAAGGCTTTACCTCGCAAGAGGAAGACAGAAACGGATGGCCGGATGACTCTCCTTCTACGGATAGAGACGAGATCTACGACTCCCGCCTATATGGCAAAGATGATCACGTTCGTGACGAAGACTTACCGAGAGACGCCTGGCACAACGAAGCTCGTACATCACTCTCAAACTCAACACCATATCACTCCCCGAGTATTGGTAGATAACGGGTCAGCCGTTAATGTCCTCCCTCTCAAAGATGATGCGAGCTCTCCGCATCCATGAAAGCCATCTCGATACCGTCTACTCTGACTATCAAGGCCTACGACAACTCGTCCCGTCCCATCCCGGGGACAGCTGACTCGAACTCGGTTCGAAACCCAAATGGTGCCAAGAAATTCCACGTGATGGACATTCCATCCGAATTCACAGCCTCTCTTGGGACGCCTGGCTACACCACATGAAAGCCATAGCTTCCACTCTCCATCGCAAGGCCAAGTTCATTAACCGGCAGGGAGATCTTGAAGTCATCCGAGGGGATAGTTTCCTCATAGGAAACGAAGCCGAGACAAGAGCTGCCGTGTCCGCACTCGTGCACCGGGTTACCTCCTTCGAATCAACCAAGGGACTACCGGCAAATCTCATCGAATCCCTCGTAGTCCTGAGATGCTAACTATGTAAACGTACTCGAGCAAAGTGCACTCGGCAGCCCGATACATCAAGTTCAACCGTCGTTTCCAACATTTGGAGGCAGATTGGAAGGAAACGCCGAACATCGCCATGATGCGGGCACATAAACCCCCGTCTCCGCTCGAGATTTGTCGCATTCTCCAAACTCACTCTGCCCCGCCAAAGCGAAGAGATCTTTGTGATAAAGGTCAACAAGCACCGTCATTCTCGTGATGAATGCATGGAAGTCGTATGGGATGTCCTCCACGAGGAACTACCCGCCGCACCCCTTTTCTCCAACGAAGAGCATGATGTTTTCCTAGCCGCTCCAACAACGCAACCGGACGCAATACGTCCCTACACCGGATTGAGCGATCGATGACGATGAATCTGACTCTCCGGAGTCGAGGACGCGGCACCCGCAAGCGCACCTCCGCATTCACATGCTCGCTTTGAGGACGGAACTCCTTCCGATCGTGTCACCTACGACCAAGGTTCCAATACCATGGAAATTGTCAAGCTCAATGTCCAAGACAGTGCAAACTATCCGATAATTGGAAGCACGTGATTCACGCAACGAGGAATCCCTCTCGATCAAGTAAAGGACGACGACTTCGTCAATATCATCTATTCCAGTATATCCCGATGAAGCCAAGGATCCGGTCCTTGTTATCGATTCTCGTAACACCAAGGTCACCCTCGATGACCGCCCGCTCACGGTAAACGAGGCTCGCCAAGCGAGCTCGTAGCTCATCCCTACTTCCGAGTACCAGCCCCAGCTGCAACCGGCCCGTGCCGTCGCTCAAGCTTATACCCTCAAGCGCCGCCAAGGCCAAGGGCAACAGCCGAAGGAGACCAAGCTCCTTACCCCGCTACAAGTCGATCAACCTCGGGAACGCTTCCGGCCCACCCCGAAACATCTCGCGAAAGTCTTCCCCGCAAGGCGTAGCCGCCCTCCGACACAGAAATGACCACCTCAAAGATCAACATGCTTCGCTCGATTCTACTCCCGCCGTCACGGCCCCGGATTCGACATCCCGCGCCGATCGCTAGCTTTGATAGACTTGGCGATCGAGCGAGATCACGAGACCGTCAACATTGCAGATTCAATACCCCCGGGGTCAATCAAGCGTATATGGGCAAACTTCTTGGTGATCGAGATCAAGGAAGGCCGCATGGAATGTCCTGGCCCGACTTCCTTCGTCAATGTAATCCAAGTGTTCCGCCATTCGGCGATTTGAATGTAATCACGGTTCTGGACACTAGCCGACGATGCGCACCTACGGAGACCGCCTAGGTCTCGCAAGGAAAGCTCTCATGGAGCTAGCCGCTCAAGAAAGTCGTCTTTGGGACGAAGACCAAGCTCGAAAGACCTACAGGACCAAGCCCTTAAAGTGTCACAGCAGCCTTCTGCAGAAAGCTAGAGGCCACTCTAGACCAGCTCGACCTCAAGAGTTTTGCTCATGGCAACTTCCCCGACTACCGTCTGTTCTCATCCAACCCCTCTCGCTGTGCAAGGGTGGTCAACGGTCCCAATGACCTAGGAGATGGAACGACACAAGTAACGAATCCCGCCGCTTACCTTCCCGAGGAAAGCAAGTTCTCTCGTGAAAGCGACGATGAAGACGATGAAACCATTCTCTTCCAAGCCGGCATGAAGTCAACAAAACCGGACTCCCAAGGGTCCCGGGAGGATGGGAACGGATCATTACCGCACTCAAATTGAAAGGCCAACTCAGGGAGGAAGGTCTATTTAAAAACAGGAGGAGGATGGAAATTCGCCTCGAGCAACTACTCGTGGAAATTCCACAAACTACGCCTTCGTTTACGTAAACGATCAACTCGGGACAAAGAACTACCACATGGGCAGATGTTCGGGAAGCCGTGTACTCACCTTCCGACATACCCGCCACTCGTATAAAGCAGGAGAAAACTCTCCCGATGGAGGTTTACCTAGACCGCCGCACGCAGCTCAAAGAAGCACCGGCTATTCTCACATGGGAAGAAACGCAGCGCTAACTCTCGACGCAGCTCCGCCGCAAGAAGGTTGATCTCGGGGCCTGCAGTGGAGGAAAACTAGCCAACCACGAGTATCGCTGCACCCAACTCTGCATCGCCCCGAGTATGCTCAAGAAGAAGGAAAGGAACGCGATATATCGTGAAGAGATCAAGGAGACCGTTCGCTTGAGCCGAGAACTCTCCAACCTCCCCGAGGGTTAGCAACACACGCCCGGGCCAGCAACCATCAAGTGCACCGACATTCGAACAATCAAGCGCCAAACCGTAGGCTACCTCCCCGCAGAGGCACCTAAGCGCATCCCGGGACGTAATCCGTCAAGCCGCCGAAGCTCCCGGGAATTCATCCACAATCAATGAGTTGAGGGAAGACATATGGCCCTATGCTACGAGGAATCCTCCTCTAACTATGGCTCAACTCGTAGCACTGCTCGTAAGGGACCAAACCCGATGTCGCTGTTCTAACCCGATCGGGTCAAATCCATGCATTACCACCTAAGGCCACCAAAAAGCCGACGGAGCCGTAATTGCAATCCGGCCACCCGAAGACGCAAATTCCTTGAAAGAGGACCCGATCCTCACTCACCAAGCACTGTGCGAACATTTCCCTTTGGTCTCTCGCTCACCTCCTCTTATCCTCACAAGCTCAAGCTAGAGGAAAGCCTCGGCCCGTACCATGGTCCCCGTGGACGCAACCCCGTATGAAGTCATTCGATGATTGGCAACATCCACTATGGCAACATTATCACCTTCACGTATTTGGACCTTCCGAAATTTGGGGCCGATCACAACGAGCCGCTCTACATCACAAAGCCCCACGGACGAGCGTCGCCTTCCCCGCGTGTTGGTAGACGGAGGTTCCGGAATGAATGTCTTGCCCGCCAAGATGATGGACTCCGCTTGATATCAAGCCCACGTATCTTAAGCCTTCACCCACACTGTCAAGGCCTATGACTCTACTTCCCGTACAGCTTCTGGGGTTGCTACTCTCAACATCCGGTTCGGCAAGCGGGTGATCCCCACCGAATTCCAAGTGTTGGACATTCCAATCACTTTCACAGCCCATCCCGGGGCGTCCCCGGCCGCATCAAATCAATGGCGTGGCATCCACCCTTCACCAAAGGCCTCAAGTTCATGCAAGGCAACGAGCTAACTACGCCTACTTACGACGTTGTCACCACCGAGGGGACCAAAGACCAACGACATTCCAAAGATTGGAAATCAAGCATAATGACGACATGCCATTAACCTGGATTCACTCGAGACCTCCAAGATCCAAATATGCAACGTGGACCTTCCACTGCCTCACGACTCGCATTCCTCCCGCCATGAGGATGATGAAACTCATGAACTTCATCCCAGATCGGGGCTCGGCAAAAGGCCGCAAGGCCAACACCAAGTTATCGAAGTCAAGGACCACACCACGGTCCAGGCTTGGCTACGTGCCAACACCGCCGACATCAAGGAAGACAAGAGGCTCGCCCGCTCCAAGGCAGCAGCCCGCAGAAGGGGAACCTTCGACGGCACACCCAACCTTCGACCTTACAGTTTTGACCTCGCTCATTACTTCACCAAGGGAACCGACAGAAGAACTGAGGGGACCGACAAGGGAACCGACAACAGAACTGAGGGGACCGACAGCGGAACCGACATCAGAACTGAGGGGACCGACAGTGGAACTGATGAAGATGAGAAAGAAGCAGGATAGTCAACACCAAGACTACAGTAAAGAATGGAACAGCCTAGCACGGACCTCAAGCGTTTCGTAGGACTCAAAGCTAATCCGATAAGGGGAGCGTTCCTCGACATCACAGCCTCTACCTGACCAACCGCCACCACACCAAAGATGAGTACACATTCAAGGGAATCCTGCACTTGGAGGAGCAACTCAAGGTACTCTCCATGGGAAACAAGTTGTTCGGATCGCCCGCCGAGGCCACATTCGAGACAAGAAATCCAAAGCGTAAGGAACCGTAATTCATAGAAAACGCTCTCAGTGGACCAAATCTACAGTAGTCCTGTTTGAAGAAGTCATGGAGTTGCCCAACTTGATCGATCGGGGCTCCGACAACAAAGATAATCGCCATGATAGGGACAGCAGGAGCCAAGCCTCTCGATCCCCGCACCCTCATCAAGCATCCAAAGAATGCCACCGAAGAATTGGGTAACTTTCACCGGACCAAGGGCAAGCCAAAGTAATTGGAAGACAAGCCGGGCCCGCACCCACATCTCCCTAAACCCGGTCTCAAACCCTCTCGAGCCGCCTCCTGTCGAGTCCAGCCCTTCCGAGTCATCCAACGGCCTTACGCCGGAGGACTATAATGTTGTAGCCAATCATGTATTCCCGTTCTTGTTTAATGAAAAGTCTCGACCTTTCTGAGTATCCTCTCATTGCCACTTTAACAACCGATAAGTTAACAAACAACTTAAAAGACGTTAATAATTCAATTGATAAAGAAGCGTACACATTAAACGAACAATACATTAAAGAAGTTCTCGAGCGTGTAGTTGACCAAGAGGACAACCGGCCCAAGCCGCCGAAGAGGTTATGACCAAAGTGAACCCGGGGTCGCTGCAAGAGCCTAAAGAGACACAAGTGGGCGCTTCTTCGCCGATGCGCAAAAGAAGCCCCGATAAGCCTCCTCCGGAGTATGTTGACGTGTTCGCCTCGGTCATACCAGACATGCCAGACTCGATCCCTCAATCGTGGAGCACGTAATTCCCCCGGATCCCGAATCCAAGCCTCGCTGCGTAAGCCGCGCAAGATCAAGCCAGAGTGGTCCTTGCAAGTTAAAGAAGAAATTGAGAAAATGCTCCGAGTTGGTTTCATCGTGAGTGATTGAGTACCCGACTTGGCTCTCCAACATCGTGACGGTCACCAAGGCCAACGGAAAGGTCGATGTCGCGTAGATTTCCGGGATCTCAACAAGGCCACCCTAAAGATGATTTCCCACCGCCTAACATCGACATGCCGGTCGACACCACGGCAAATTTCGAAGTAAAGTCCTTCGTGGACGGGTTCGCCGGATACAACTGCATCAAGATGTCCGAGGAGGATCGTGCCAAGATCGCCTTCACCACTCCACGGGGACATACTGTTACACCTGGCCATGCCGTTCGGTCTAAAGAACGCCGGGCTACTTACTACTGGCCGCAATGTACTCTCTTCCATGACATGATACACAAAGAAATCGAAGTATATGTCGACGACATGATCATCCACTCCAAGGGATCGACATGCAAAGACATGACAGATCTCGAGGAAGTTCTTCAAACGTACTCGTAAAACACTCCATGAGGTTGAACCCGGCAAAGTGCACCTTCGGCGTCAAGCGCGGCAAGGTACCGGGGTACATGGTTACGTAAAGAGGTATCGAAGCCGATCCTGTGAAAATCAAGGCCATCATCGACATGAAGCCGCCTCAAACCCCGACAGTAAAGAGCTTCATGGGAAGACTTCAAGCACATCGCCGCTTCATCAACCGCTGACATCTCTCTCGCGAGCCCATGTTCAAACCGATGAAAAAGAATGCCGACATCAAATGGGACTCCGAGTGCCAAACAGCCTTTCGAGAAGATCAAGACCTACTTGGTTAATCCCCCAATGTGCCCGCCACATGAAGACAAGCCACTACTCCCGTATCCGACAAAATGTACACGTCAATCGGAGCAATGTCGGCACAAGAACAGAAAGATTCCAAGGTTGAGCATGCAATCTACTTCGTAGCCGAAAGCTTCAAGGAAGTGAACTCACTACTCAAAGATCGTGAGAAAACTTGTACCGCCTTGGTATGGGTAGTCGGGAACCGAAACACTACATGCGCCGCATTCGCTCCCGGTCTCCAAAGTGGACCCCGTCCGATATCTCTTTGACAAGCCATCCTCGTCAATGCGGCTAGCCAAGTGGTCATTCTTCCCGGGCCGAGTTCGACATCAAGTACATGGTCGAAAATCAACAAAGGGCGTAGTAATGGCGCATCAACTTGCCGACTTCCCGAGCAATGAACCTAAGGGTCCCGATCCGCAATTTCCTGACGATGGAATCTTTTCACTTGACAAACGCAAACCGCCGGCAACTCTTCTTCGATGGGGCAGCCAACAAGAAGGGGAATGGCATTGGAATGCTCCTTGTCGATCCCAAGGACGAGCATACTCCCATAGCCATCAAGCCGAATTTTGAAGCAACCAACAATGCAAACAGAATACGAAGCCTCGTGCAGCAGGTTTGGAAGCCGCCTCGAGCGCAACATCTTAGAGCCGGATGTATATGGAGACTCAAAGATTGATCATCAATCAAGTATCCAACAAATGGAAGACGGTAGATTCCGGCCTTCGAAGTACCACGCGTACATGGAGGAGCTCATTGCTCGCTCAAGGACATCTCTTTTCACTATTTGCCAAGAGACAGAAACCGCTTCGCGCACGCCCGGCAACCCTCGCCTCTTGTCGAAATTCCCGAAGGGAAAGCAAGAAACCCTCGTAATAGGCAGACGGGAAACACCCGCCTATTGCCGTGAGATCGAAAAAGAAAAAGAAACGATCGACGAACCCCGGTACAATCAAATTTACCAAGCACTCTCCAAAACGGAGAAGCTTCCTTCACAAGTGAAGATGGAAAATACAAAGAAGGGATCAAAGCCAAAAACATGATGGCATTAAAACGCCCGGCATCCCATTTCGTCATTCCTGGGGTATGTTATACAAGAAGCGCCACCAAGGGCCACTCCTTCGTGTAAACAAAGAAAAAGCCGCCGAGCTAATGAACGAAGTTCACAACGGAACCCGCGGTCCGCACATGAACGCCCGAGCATTGACACGCATCATTCTCCGTATGGGATACTATTGGATATCAATGGAAACAGATCGCATCCAGCTTCGTCCGAAGCCGCGACAAATGTCAACGGTTCTCCAACCTCAATCACATCCCTCCTCATGAACTCTATTGCATGACTACGCCACGGCCTTTCGCCACATGGGGAATCGACGTCATCGGCAAGATCACTCCTCCAGGGAGCAATGGTCACGAGTTCATTTTAGTCGCCGACTACTTCACCAAATGGATAGAAGCCAGATCGTACAAGGTACTGAATTCTAAGAAGGTGGCCGAGTTCATCCGAGAGAACATCATGTGCCGATACGGAGTGCCCAACGAGATCATCTCCGACAATGGGACCCACTTCGAAGGAGATTGTGACCAACTACCGACCGAATTCGTAGTCACACGTCACAAGTCTTCTCCTTACGTACCACAAACCAATGGTGCAAGAGAGGCACCAACAAGACTCTCGCCATGATAATCGAAAGATGACCACCGCAGGTCGGGACCGGCCCGAAAAGCTACATCTAGCCCTCCGGGGATACCGAACATCGCCGAACCGCCACAGGGAGACTCCGTTCGCACTTACCTACGGAATGGAAGCGATGTTACCCGTGGAATTAGAAATTCCATCCCTCCGAGTCCTCTTGGAAAACGGGATCAATGAAGTCGAATGGCTACGCAGCCGTCACGACGAACTTGCTCTACTCGACGAGCGCAGATTGAAAGCCATGGAACACACTCGAGCCTACCAGAGCGTAATGGCACGAGCATTCGACAAGAAAGTCAAGATCCGAGACATCTTAGAAGGCGACTTGGTGCTAAAGGAATAGCCTCCTACGCCGACCAATCCCCTCGGAAAGTGGGAGCCTACCTGGATAGGACCGTTCGTGGTACAAAGAATCTTCTCCTGAGGAGCCATGAAGCTAGCAGACTTGGACGGAAACCCTTTCGTTAACCCCGTGAACGGAAGCAAGCTCCGCAGATACTTCGTTTGAGGAAGAGCACGAGTCAACTCACCTTCCCCATACACCGTCCCTCGCAAATTAAAGTGCTAAAAGAGTAATACCCAACCGGATACATTCCCGCTAATGATCCAGGTAAAAACAGTGGTCGCACTTCTTTTGTCTTTGTTTTTCTCAAATTCACCTAAAGTGTCGAACTACGGTGACTCGAGCCCCTTAGTCCAATTGTAAAAGGGGAACGTAGGCAGCCATCTTTGGTTCGGTCTAAAAAAAAAAAAAAAATACAATAAGCATCAATTGCTTCGTGTTTCGAAAAACTCTTTTCATTTAACCTACAAATTCATAACGGTTAAAACATTCTTTGATGAGTTCAAGCACGGTCAACTCTTGACTCGCTACACGCTAGCAAAACTACAATAAAACATTAATCAATTAATGTGTCTCGCAATGACAATGGGTGGATACTCCGGACAAAGAAGGTCAACCTAGTTTCCCGTACTAGGTCCTTCATCCTTCTTCCCCTTCCCTTTTCCCCCGGCGAGTGTTCTTCACCTTCGCAGAAATATTCCGTAGGCCTTCTACCCGGCTCAGTGGACCCTTCCCGACGCCTCCGTCAAGCCTCGCGGCCGTCAACACAGCTCCTTTCTCTAGCTCGTCTCGAGCCGCCTCGCTTCGAGCCATCATCATAGTGCTTTGATTGGCCTCCCGATCGCACTTGCCACATAATCGCCCATGGCATCGCCAAGCACGATTCCTGTGGTTAGCTCCTCGCTTCGTCTCTCCTCAAGGTCGAGCCGTCTGTGTGATCAAGCACCCAACACCTCACTCCGTCTCCACAAGATAGCCATCTCGTGTCTCCCCCATACACTCTTCGTACTCGCCTCGTATATCAAGGCCGACGTAACAATGCCCTCTCTCCGCGAAAGAGAACCCCGGGCAGAAAGGACGTATATTGCCACCACCGGTGATCGCAATAGCGTCGAAGGATCCTCCATCCGCAGAGATCCCACCTCAAAGGTAGCAAGATAACTCGATCGCCGCTGGCACCCGCTCCACCCATACCGCCGCAGTAACCAATGATGGAATATAGAAAGACGCCCGAGACAGCCCCGCACTCGACGATCAATAGACCCTCCCGAGCGGTCCCGCAAGTCTCAGAATCTCCAATGGGGAACCCACCATCGCAAGTGATGCGTGCAAAGTCCGGCCATCCGTAGCTCCACTCACCGATTGCCTCCTATCACCGTGAGGACGCCGCGAGAAAGACCAAGCGTCACAGACATTGGCACCTCGTGCATCATCTCGCAGCCTCTCCTCAACCACATGGTCGCATAGCGGGACTCCCTCCCCACATGTATCGGCACGGCCGCCATCCGGCCTATGCCCAGAACGTCTCGCCCAAGACCAATGGCACGATGTCTCCTCCACTCCGCAAGATCGCTCACTGGTCCAAGACACCGTGATGGCACACACCTGCAGACGTGAATGTGAACAGAGTAGCAATCGCGCACAGAGCAAACGCGCCCCACGAAAAGACGCTCCTCGCTCCGGCAAATCTCTGGGCAAAGCCCCGAAATGTCAACGTAATCGGTATCCCGTACCAAAGATCCCGTATGCTTCTCCAAATGAGATACCCAACAAAGACACTAGCTTCTCAACAAAGGGCCATGCCACCAAAGATACGGAAGAACTAGTTGTTCCGTCTCAGTCCTCCTGCACGGCCCGAAAATCTTCAAACGTAGGAGTGACTTCGTTGTACGAAAAGCCGTACACGTTCCTCCGTACGTCCCGTAACCGAGACGCGGCTCTCAAAAGATCCCAATCCGGCATGAGCTCCTTCAAAGCCCAAACAGATTTAATCCCGTAATGCCTTCGAAAACCTTTTGTTCTCGCCTCGTGTGGTTCCGTACCCACGACCGAAAGTTGTCCAAATATCGCTCTTGCATCCGAGACGATAACTTGGGAAAGGGAGCCATGTCGAAGGTGAAGAAAACCTTAAGAAAGGGAAAAGAATTCAGCCGATGAGCAAAACAATGCGTTAGCTTCTTAAACAATTGCAAAGCCGAAACCGCAATTTAAAGAATCTCGAAATTCAATTCTAGTCCTACGGACTCCCTCTGCAGCTGACTTGGTCAACTCGCAGCCTACCGCCCTAAAGTTGGAAACATTTCCAAACCATGCCCGTTCACTCTTATGAAATCTCGCGTGCTCGCCCATGATTTCATTCAACCAATGTCAATATCCCTTCCGCCCGGCTCGTGCAACAAGGCAAATAATTAAAAATTAGTGCATACATGCTTAATTTTTGACCCGTTCAATTTTTAATGCATTTCTCCTTTTTATTTATTTTTGATTAACCTATTTGCTTATTTGCCAAAAATAATGTAAGGTGATCACGTAATAAATATGCGAAGTATGTGTTCCCGCCCCACGGGCGCCTTTTTGCAAATACATTTCAAATCAAAATTTGTTCCCGACAAATACATGCATTTTGTCTAAACAAAATAGTAAAGAAAGAAAGCAAGAAAAGGGGACTACTCGAGTCCCGCTCGTCATCCGTACACTCGACGCACCGCTCCGCCGCCGCCGGATCCGTCGCAAACAGAACTCGCCGAACTCCTCCACTGAATAGGCGAAGGGCCTCCTGAGTACGCGAACTCGAGGACTCCCCTCTCGCGCCCGAGTGCGCAGAAGAAGGAGCTCCAAATCCACTGCCGTTCCGCCCGCGAACCGGCCGAACCCCGTGTGAAGTCCTCCCCACCGCCCGTGGAGCAAAGTAATCCCTCGGCCTAGGCGGCCCCCGATCACGGACGTCCACGCTCCTCCGGGAACTGCACCGCATGAACTCCACGAGTCTCCTAGCGTAGGCGGACCACCCGTCCACCAGCCTCATGGCGTCATTATACGTACGGCCAGACACCTGCGAACCAGGAAAATCATCGGAAGACAAGCAGAAAGTACAGATGCAACATTTGCAGAATACTACTATCAAATGCAGAAAATAAAAAAAAAGGTGCTCACCGAAGCATTGGGGTCCGCCCTGTATCGTGGTCTCGGCTCAGCCTACGCGAACCATCCAGCCCCTCGTACGCTAGCCTAGCTCGCGGGACCGGAAAATCTCGAGGACCTCCAGGGACCTCGCCCTCTCTATGCTGCACCTGCGGTGTAACGACCCCAACCCTAGGCACTAATTTTAAATATTATATTATATCCTTTTAATATTTATGTTAGCTTTATGTGTTCAATTTTGTCTTTAAATTCTTAATTTAAGATAAATTGGGTGAGAAGTAAATTTAGGATCTTTTAAAAATACATTAGATATTAAATAAGAACTTTGGGGAATAATAAAAATAGAAAATAGATAAGTAGTAAGAGGAGGTTAAAATGGGTAGAATAAATAATTAGGGGGAAGTGTTATATTAATTTGGGTGAAAGCCTTTAGTTTTTAGATATTTGTGGGGGGGCCAAAGTCTTACTCCTTCTAGACACTCCAAGTGTCACCTCCCCTTACCCTCCCCTCTTTTACCCCCCTTACTCTTACTCCCTTATCCCTCCTTCATTCATTCTACTTCTTCCTAGAGAAAGCTTAGAACTCCATTGAAGCTCCCTTTTTCCCAAGCTTTGAAGCCAAGCCATTTCTCCACCAAATTCAAGTCTAAGGGTATTTTTGAAGTTGGGTCATCTAGGAGAAACAAGCAAGTTAGAAAGATCAATCTCCCATTTCAAAACCCTAAGGTGAGTTGTTATGATTCCCTTCTTCTATTTGTTCATAAGTTCTTTGATTATTGTTCTTGGCCTTGTGATGTTGATTTCTTGTTTGAAAACCTAAATGGGAGTTGAATGGTTAGAAAATGACATTTGGTGAAGTTAGGGTTCAATGAAGATGATCTAAAAGGTTTGAAATGGGTAGAAATTGTAGTGATAAATAATCTAGGGTTACTTGGTTTTGGAGTTTACATGTTTGTATGGGACTTGGAAAGATTGAAGTATCCTTTGGTGCTCTTGAATTAAGCTTTGTTAGAAGGAATGGAAACCTAGGCTTCAATGGGTAAAAATCTGGAAATGGGCTGGAGGAGGCTTGGGCAGTCGCCCATGGGGGCTTGGGCGGCCGCCCATCATGGCAGGAATTCACTTTGGCTTTAAAACCCACTTGGGCGGTCGCCCAAGTGGTGAGGGCGGTCGCCCATAGTGGCAGAAACAATAATTGCCTTTGAAGTCCACTTGGGCGGTCGCCCAAGTGGTTAGGGCGGTCGCCCAAGACCCCTGAACCAGTTTTGAATTTTGAATTAGAATTGTTTAGTCAGTTTGTTGTCCTCTTATAAATGGTGACACCCAACCAATATAAATTAGTAGAACCTAATCAACCCAGATACGAATTGATCCTCTTTAACCTGAGTTAGAGTAGGATACCTTGGCTTGGCCATGACGTCTTATTTGGTCGAAATGGAATTGTGGGAGCAGTTAAATATTGTTCGGAAAGTGGTCCAAACTTGGGAAGTAGGTCTTGCACTTTTATTAAGATTATTTAAGGTTGGGTAATGACTTCGTAGGATTGGATTATAGTATTTGGTGACTTTACTTGTTCCCATATCCTTGGTAGTTAGCTTGAATAATGTTAAAAACTATAGGTTACACTATTTTGTTACATGTATATTGTATCCCAATTGTGGATTATCTGGCATGTTGATTTCATTGTATCCCAATTGTGGATTATCTGGCATGTTGATTTCATTGTATCCCGGTGTGGATTATGTGGTTATATTGTTACCTTAATTGAACTCATATTCATTGGTGATGTTATGCATAGTGTATATAATGGTTGTTGCACTATGGTATTGATTGGCATGAGCATACATTACCATGTTGATATATGATTATCCCTTTTTGTGGATTTATTTCAAGTATCTATTATGTGCTTGAACGTGTTTATGTTCGGGTGGGTATGATGGAAGTCAATCAATTATTGATTTGTTCTATAAGTGATTGAAGGTTCATCATACCGGTGACCCTTCCCCTCTCTGTGGCCACAGAGTGGGGCTGTGCAAGCTACTGTATTGAGAAATAAGGAGCCTTTACATACCGCTGCGATTGGTGTACGGTGGAATGCTCGTATGAAGCTAAGCTTTACAAAGAGCGATGATAGTATGTGATACTCTAATTTAAGGGTCATATATGTATCCTATTTTCTTATATGGATCTGGGGTATGAGACCTATAAGCGGTGAATGTGCATGGGGGCAATTCACCAAAGAGTGGAGTTTTACTCCCATGTTGTACGACTTATTGTTCAGACGGGAAAGGTAAAATGAGGTAACGTAAGGTGTTTACCGCTTTAATAATGTGCTATGTGAAACCATGCTATATGTTGCATCTTACTTGGCATATTGCTGCATTCATAATAGCTTGCTGAGATTTATTCTCACCCCTCTCCCTTTAATGTTTTAGATCCCGAGACAGTGACCCGAACCAAATGAGGCGGGGATATCACTGTGGACTTTTGCTTTTGGGGCTTGTCAGGTTAAGTATAGGAGTTGGTTATTAGGAGTATCTACTAAGTATTCCACTTTTATATTTGTATGGAAACCACTTTTGTTAAACAATGTTAATCAGGGCTTTTGTGTAATTAATCAGATTTCGGTTTATATAAGTTGTGGTTGGATTTACTCTAAGTAGAGATATTATCAATTGATTTTTATTTGGAAGTTTGAAAAGTGGTTTTCTTTTAAAGGCAAATAAATGTTTTAAAAAGTAAGATGGTTTTTCTTAGATTGAGCCTCTCCAGCTCGGGACACGCGTTAGGTTTCGGGTTGGGGTGCTCACAGTTGGTATCAGAGCTTAGTTTAGAGGTCAAGGGTAGATGTCTAAACTAAGGGGGAATGTGTGGAAATTGACGCCGAGTGTTTAATGCAGGAGTTCGTTCTAATGGCCGGAAGCGAGGATGATCAGCGAAAAGTTCTAGAAATTGAAGGAGATATGGGTATAGGTGGAATTCAGAATGAAGAGATGATGAAGTTATTCAGGATGTTTGTACATAATATGGAGATTAGAGGATCAGTTCCGAATCAACCTGAGGAAGGTCAAAGTAATGGATTGGAAAAATTTGTGAAGATGAACCCACCGAGCTATAATGGAGATCCGGATCCGTTAAAGGCAGAAAAATGGCTAGCAGAAATAAATAGGATTTTTGAGGTTATAGAAAGTCCCAACGAAGAGAAAGTTAGGTATGTCGTGTTCAAACTTGAAGGTCCAGCTGATCAGTGGTGGCAGATTTTGAAAGGAAATTGGGGGCGGGATCATACGCCCCAGACTAAGGATAATTTCACCAAACAGTTCGAGGATTATTTCATTTCGATGGTTACAAGGGACAAGAAAGAGATTGAATTCTTAGGACTAGAACAAGGGATCATGACGGTGAATCAGTATGTAATCAGGTTTGAGGAATTAGCTAGAAGTTGCCCTCATTTGGTATCGTATGAAGCGAAAAGAGTTCATAGGTTTGTAAAAGGTTTGAGGATTGAGTTTAGGAAGAAATTAGTGATTGATAGCTTCACCAATTATCAGACAGTCTTAGAGAGAGCATATAAGATCGAGAATAGCATTGAGGAAAATAATAGAAGATCGGAAGGTGAAATTGGGGATAAGCCAAAGTATCTAGGACAAGGATCCAGAATCATTAGAGGACAGCCAAGGGCTTTAACTTCAGGAAGTGTGAGAGAGGAACTTGTGGTAGCTTCTTCGTCTAGGCCAATACCCAAACAGTATGGGATGATTTGTAAATATTGCAAGAAGATGGGTCATTCTGAAGACAGGTGTTGGAGTAAGCAAGGAAAATGCTTGAGTTGTGGAGAAACTGGGCACTACAGGAAAAATTGTCCTGCATTTCGTCAGAGGTTAGCTTCGGGTGCCGGTCAAAGGGTTCAAAGAGGTGGTATCAAAAGAGATAAGGAAGGGAAACCAAAAGAGAAGGTCCAAGGTCAAGTATGTGTTTTGGGTCCAAGAGAGATGGATTCCCCAGAGGTCACTAGAGGTATATTCCCTGTCTCAGAAGTTAGGGGTCATATTTTATAGATCCCGTTTCATATCATTATGTGTAGCATAGCGTTTTACTTTTATGTGGCATACATTGTTTGAAATTTTGTTTTATTGTTAGAGGATTACGCTTCTTATGAGAGAATACCTCGAACCTTCTTTGGTTTACCACGATGGTGATGTGGTTATGGCCGAAAGGTGTATTGCCAGTTGAATTGGTATAATTATTAATTTATGATTTTGAGATATACTTGATCGGGAAGGTTAAGTAGTTGTTGTATAATGGTAGACTATCATAATAAGTGAGTCTCCTTTTTCCATGCCTAAATTGCTTATATTGGTATTTGATATAGGTAAATCTTAATGTGAAATTCTTGTTATATATGGGTATTTAAGGTGAAAATTTTGAATTAAGATGTGAAGGGTAATTGGTATATGTTAGACTTGCATAGGAAGTCTTTTCAAAATTTTTATGTGCTAGTTGTGAGTAAATGGTAAATGTGCTTCCGTCGGTATATTTCATGTGTTGGCTCTGAGTATGATAAGCAAAATTTTAAACCCTTATTTTGATGACTTTAGGGTAATTAGAATTGAGGATCTCTTTGTTAAATAAAGTTCCTAAGGATCATTTGAGAATTAGGTTAATGATTCCTTGGGAGGAGTCCTGCATGCAAGTTTGGCTAGTGGAGTTGGCTCGAGAGGATTGCAAATTTTGGGTTCTATAGTCTTAAACTCGGATGTTACCAAGGATCTTGTGAGGATTAAATCCGTGATCTTTGAGTTGGCAAGTGCTACCGAAGAAATTTAAGGAATTCTTAAGAATTGTAAAGTCGTTGCTTTGGTTGACTCTAAGGGGCGTATAAATGGTGTAGGATGTGTTGAAGATGAATCATATTGTTAGTAATGGAGAATAGGTTGGAGTCGGACCCGATCCTTACCTTACCTTGTGGATGTGAGGATCTTGTGAAATTTTAAGTGTGTATTAAAGGAAGATCAGGGTGTAGTGTTATGCAAAATGGGAAAGTGATAGCGTGTGTTCGAGGAAGTTAACTTAGATAGAGCGGAATTTTCTTATCATTTATCGAGAGTGGTTACAATTGTTTGTGTGATTTAAATGGAATCTTATCTTTTGAAGCTCTCTTTTGGGGTTGGTTACCGATCCTAAGAGTTGGAGGATTTAGTTAGTCGAAAGGAAGAGTTTGAAGACTATCCAAATTCTGGAAGAATAGGTTGTGTTGTGTGACGGATTTTCCTTCGACTTGAGAAGTTTAATTAACCTTAGCGGGTTTGCGTATAATAGCAGTTATCATTCTAGCATTGAGATAAAACCGTATGAGGCGCGGTTCAGGAAGAAAATATCGATCTCCAATTTGTTGGGGTGAGGTTAGTGAAGCTAGGCCTAAGGTAATTTAGCGCCAAAGTTTGTTAATCCATTTGAAGTTTTAGAAAAGGTCGGTGATTTGACTTATAGACCGACTTGGAGCAATTTTATAGAGTATTAGAAGTTTTAAATATAGTATCGTAATGTATTTGGTGACATAAGTTGTAATACTTTTATTTAATTGTACTTCTTGAGGTCGTGAAAATTTGGGTTAGTGATAATTGTATGGTATTCTTGAAATATTGCGTTGTAATATCGTATTATTAATGAAATTAGAAATCTTGGAAAGAATCATAGAATTGAAGAGACTAATTGGGGAGTGAAGTCCTAGAGTACTCGGGTTATGGGAATGTATAACAGAATCATGCCATTAAGGAATCTAATTGAAATTTTTAAGTTAGAATGCGTGAAAGGTAACTTTGCTATTTGAACCTTAGGGTAAGTGACGTCAAATTCGGGACGAATTTTCTTTAAGGGAGTGAGTGTAACGACCCCAACCCTAGGCACTAATTTTAAATATTATATTATATCCTTTTAATATTTATGTTAGCTTTATGTGTTCAATTTTGTCTTTAAATTCTTAATTTAAGATAAATTGGGTGAGAAGTAAATTTAGGATCTTTTAAAAATACATTAGATATTAAATAAGAACTTTGGGGAATAATAAAAATAGAAAATAGATAAGTAGTAAGAGGAGGTTAAAATGGGTAGAATAAATAATTAGGGGGAAGTGTTATATTAATTTGGGTGAAAGCCTTTAGTTTTTAGATATTTGTGGGGGCCAAAGTCTTACTCCTTCTAGACACTCCAAGTGTCACCTCCCCTTACCCTCCCCTCTTTTACCCCCCTTACTCTTACTCCCTTATCCCTCCTTCATTCATTCTACTTCTTCCTAGAGAAAGCTTAGAACTCCATTGAAGCTCCCTTTTTCCCAAGCTTTGAAGCCAAGCCATTTCTCCACCAAATTCAAGTCTAAGGGTATTTTTGAAGTTGGGTCATCTAGGAGAAACAAGCAAGTTAGAAAGATCAATCTCCCATTTCAAAACCCTAAGGTGAGTTGTTATGATTCCCTTCTTCTATTTGTTCATAAGTTCTTTGATTATTGTTCTTGGCCTTGTGATGTTGATTTCTTGTTTGAAAACCTAAATGGGAGTTGAATGGTTAGAAAATGACATTTGGTGAAGTTAGGGTTCAATGAAGATGATCTAAAAGGTTTGAAATGGGTAGAAATTGTAGTGATAAATAATCTAGGGTTACTTGGTGTTTGGAGTTTACATGTTTGTATGGGACTTGGAAAGATTGAAGTATCCTTTGGTGCTCTTGAATTAAGCTTTGTTAGAAGGAATGGAAACCTAGGCTTCAATGGGTAAAAATGCGGAAATGGGCTGGAGGAGGCTTGGGCGGTCGCCCGTAGGGGGGCTTGGGCGGCCGCCCGTCATGGCAGAATTCACTTTGGCTTTAAAACCCACTTGGGCGGTCGCCCAAGTGGTGAGGGCGGTCGCCCATAGTGGCAGAAACAATAATTGCCTTTGAAGTCCACTTGGGCGGTCGCCCAAGTGGTTAGGGCGGTCGCCCAAGACCCCTGAACCAGTTTTGAATTTTGAATTAGAATTGTTTAGTCAGTTTGTTGTCCTCTTATAAATGGTGACTCCCAACCAATATAAATTAGTAGAACCTAATCAACCCGGATACGAATTGATCCTCTTTAACCTGAGTTAGAGTAGGATACCTTGGCTTGGCCATGACGTCTTATTTGGTCGAAATGGAATTGTGGGAGTAGTTAAATATTGTTCGGAAAGTGGTCCAAACTTGGGAAGTAGGTCTTGCACTTTTATTAAGATTATTTAAGGTTGGGTAATGACTTCGTAGGATTGGATTATAGTATTTGGTGACTTTACTTGTTCCCATATCCTTGGTAGTTAGCTTGAATAATGTTAAAAACTATAGGTTACACTATTTTGTTACATGTATATTGTATCCCAATTGTGGATTATCTGGCATGTTGATTTCATTGTATCCCAATTGTGGATTATCTGGCATGTTGATTTCATTGTATCCCGGTGTGGATTATGTGGTTATATTGTTACCTTAATTGAACTCATATTCATTGGTGATGTTATGCATACAATAGTATATATAATGGTTGTTGCACTATGGTATTGATTGGCATGAGCATACATTACCATGTTGATATATGATTATCCCTTTTTGTGGATTTATTTCAAGTATCTATTATGTGCTTGAACGTGTTTATGTTCGGGTGGGTATGATGGAAGTCAATCAATTATTGATTTGTTCTATAAGTGATTGAAGGTTCATCATACCGGTGACCCTTCCCCTCTCTGTGGCCACAGAGTGGGGCTGTGCAAGCTACTGTATTGAGCAATAAGGAGCCTTTACATACTGCTGCGATTGGTGTACCGGTGGAATGCTCTGTATGAAGCTAAGCTTTACAGTAGCGATGATAGTATGTGATACTCTAATTTAAGGGTCATATATGTATCCTATTTTCTTATATGGATCTCTGGGGTATGAGACCTATAAGCGGTGAATGTGCATGGGGGCAATTCACCAAAGAGTGGAGTTTTACTCCCACGTTGTACGACTTATTGTTCAGACGGGAAAGGTAAAATGAGGTAACGTAAGGTGTTTACCGCTTTAATAATGTGCTATGTGAAACCATGCTATATGTTGCATCTTACTTGGCATATTGCTGCATTCATAATAGCTTGCTGAGATTTATTCTCACCCCTCTCCCTTTAATGTTTTAGATCCCGAGACAGGTGACCCGAACCAGTGAGGCCGGGGATATCACTGTGGACTTTTGCTTTTGGGGCTTGTCAGGTTAAGTATAGGAGTTGGTTATTAGGAGTATCTACTAAGTATTCCACTTTTATATTTGTATGGAAACCACTTTTGTTAAACAATGTTAATCAGGGCTTTTGTGTAATTAATCAGATTTCGGTTTATATAAGTTGTGGTTGGATTTCCTCTAAGTAGAGATATTATCAATTGATTTTTATTTGGAAGTTTGAAAAGTGGTTTTCTTTTAAAGGCAAATAAATGTTTTAAAAAGTAAGATGGTTTTTCTTAGATTGAGCCTCTCCAGCTCGGGACACGCGTTAGGTTCCGGGTTGGGGTGCTCACAGTTGGTATCAGAGCTTAGTTTAGAGGTCAAGGGTAGATGTCTAAACTAAGGGGGAATGTGTGGAAATTGACGCCGAGTGTTTAATGCAGGAGTTCGTTCTAATGGCCGGAAGCGAGGATGATCAGCGAAAAGTTCTAGAAATTGAAGGAGATATGGGTATAGGTGGAATTCAGAATGAAGAGATGATGAAGTTATTCAGGATGTTTGTACATAATATGGAGACTAGAGGATCAGTTCCGAATCAACCTGAGGAAGGTCAAAGTAATGGATTGGAAAAATTTGTGAAGATGAACCCACCGAGCTATAATGGAGATCCGAATCCGTTAAAGGCAGAAAAATGGCTAGCGAAATAAATAGGATTTTTGAGGTTATAGAAAGTCCCAACGAAGAGAAAGTTAGGTATGCCGTGTTCAAACTTGAAGGTCCAGCTGATCAGTGGTGGCAGATTTTGAAAGGAAATTGGGGGCGGGATCATACGCCCCAGACTTGGGATAATTTCACCAAACAGTTCGAGGATTATTTCATTTCGATGGTTACAAGGGACAAGAAAGAGATTGAATTCTTAGGACTAGAACAAGGGATCATGACGGTGAATCAGTATGTAATCAGGTTTGAGGAATTAGCTAGAAGTTGCCCTCATTTGGTATCGTATGAAGCGAAAAGAGTTCATAGGTTTGTAAAAGGTTTGAGGATTGAGTTTAGAAAGAAATTAGTGATTGATAGCTTCACCAATTATCAGACAGTCTTAGAGAGAGCATATAAGATCGAGAATAGCATTGAGGAAAATAATAGAAGATCGGAAGGTGAAATTGGGGATAAGCCAAAGTATCTAGTACAAGGATCCAGAATCATTAGAGGACAGCCAAGGGCTTTAACTTCAGGAAGTGTGAGAGAGGAACTTGTGGTAGCTTCTTCGTCTAGGCCAATACCCAAACAGTATGGGATGATTTGTAAATATTGCAAGAAGATGGGTCATTCTGAAGACAGGTGTTGGAGTAAGCAAGGAAAATGCTTGAGTTGTGGAGAAACTGGGCACTACAGGAAAAATTGTCCTGCATTTCGTCAGAGGTTAGCTTCGGGTGCCGGTCAAAGGGTTCAAAGAGGTGGTATCAAAAGAGATAAGGAAGGGAAACCAAAAGAGAAGGTCCAAGGTCAAGTATGTGTTTTGGGTCCAAGAGAGATGGATTCCCCAGAGGTCACTAGAGGTATATTCCCTGTCTCAAAAGTTAGGGGTCATATTTTATAGATCCTGTTTCATATCATTATGTGTAGCATAGCGTTTTACTTTTATGTGGCATACATTGTTTGAAATTTTGTTTTATTGTTAGAGGATTCTGCTCTTATGAGAGAATACCTCGAACCTTCTTTGGTTTACCACGATGGTGATGTGGTTATGGCTGAGCAGGTATTGCCAGTTGAATTGGTATAATTATTAATTTATGATTTTGAGATATACTTGATCGGGAAGGTTAAGTAGTTGTTGTATAATGGTAGACTATCATAATAAGTGAGTCTCCTTTTTCCATGCCTAAATTGCTTATATTGGTATTTGATATAGGTAAACCTTAATGTGAAATTCTTGTTATATATGGGTATTTAAGGTGAAAATTTTGAATTAAGATGTGAAGGGTAATTGGTATATGTTAGACTTGCATAGGAAGTCTTTTCAAAATTTTTATGTGCTAGTTGTGAGTAAATGGTAAATGTGCTTCCGTCGGTATATTTCATGTGTTGGCTCTGAGTATGATAAGCAAAATTTTAAACCCTTATTTTGATGACTTTAGGGTAATTAGAATTGAGGATCTCTTTGTTAAATAAAGTTCCGGAAGGATCATTTGAGAATTGGGTTAATGATTCCTTGGGAGGAGTCCCTGCATGCAAGTTTGGCTAGTCTGAGTTGGCTCGAGAGGATTGCAAATTTTGGGTTTTATAGTCTTAAACTCGGATGTTACCAAGGATCTTGTGAGGATTGAATCCGTGATCTTTGAGTTGGCAAGTGCTACCGAAGAAATTTAAGGAATTCTTAAGAATTGTAAAGTCGTTGCTTTGGTTGACTCTAAGGGGCGTATAAATGGTGTAGGATGTGTTGAAGATGAATCATATTGTTAGTAATGGAGAATAGGTTGGAGTCGGACCCGATCCTTACCTTACCTTGTGGATGTGAGGATCTTGTGAAATTTTAAGTGTGTATTAAAGGAAGATCAGGGTGTAGTGTTATGCAAAATGGGAAGGTGATAGCGTGTGTCCGAGGAAGTTAACATAGATAGAGCGGAATTTTCTTATCATTTATCGAGAGTGGTTACAATTGTTTGTGTGATTTAAATGGAATCTTATCTTTTGAAGCTCTCTTTTTGGGGTTGGTTACCGATCCTAAGAGTTGGAGGATTTAGTTAGTCGAAAGGAAGAGGTTTGAAGACTATCCAAATTCTGGAAGAATAGGTTGTGTTGTGTGACGGATTTTCCTTCGACTTGAGAAGTTTAATTAACCTTAGCGGGTTTGCGTATAATAGCAGTTATCATTCTAGCATTGAGATAAAACCGTATGAGGCGCGGTTCAGGAAGAAAATATCGATCTCCAATTTGTTGGGGTGAGGTTAGTGAAGCTAGGCCTAAGGTAATTTAGCGCCAAAGTTTGTTAATCCATTTGAAGTTTTAGAAAAGGTCGGTGATTTGACTTATAGACCGACTTGGAGCAGCTTATAGAGTATTAGAAGTTTTAAATATAGTATCGTAATGTATTTGGTGACATAAGTTGTAATACTTTTATTTAATTGTACTTCTTGAGGTCGTGAAAATTTGGGTTAGTGATAATTGTATGGTATTCTTGAAATATTGCGTTGTAATATCGTATTATTAATGAAATTAGAAATCTTGGAAAGAATCATAGAATTGAAGAGACTAATTGGGGAGTGAAGTCCTAGAGTACTCGGATTATGGGAATGTATAACAGAATCATGCCATTAAGGAATCTAATTGAAATTTTTAAGTTAGAATGCGTGAAAGGTAACTTTTGCTATTTGAACCTTAGGGTAAGTGACAGTCAAATTCGGGACGAATTTTCTTTAAGGGGGAGTGAGTGTAACGACCCCAACCCTAGGCACTAATTTTAAATATTATATTATATCCTTTTAATATTTATGTTAGCTTTATGTGTTCAATTTTGTCTTTAAATTCTTAATTTAAGATAAATTGGGTGAGAAGTAAATTTAGGATCTTTTAAAAATACATTAGATATTAAATAAGAACTTTGGGGAATAATAAAAATAGAAAATAGATAAGTAGTAAGAGGAGGTTAAAATGGGTAGAATAAATAATTAGGGGGAAGTGTTATATTAATTTGGGTGAAAGCCTTTAGTTTTTAGATATTTGTGGGGGGGCCAAAGTCTTACTCCTTCTAGACACTCCAAGTGTCACCTCCCCTTACCCTCCCTCTTTTACCCCCTTACTCTTACTCCCTTATCCCTCCTTCATTCATTCTACTTCTTCCTAGAGAAAGCTTAGAACTCCATTGAAGCTCCCTTTTTCCCAAGCTTTGAAGCCAAGCCATTTCTCCACCAAATTCAAGTCTAAGGGTATTTTTGAAGTTGGGTCATCTAGGAGAAACAAGCAAGTTAGAAAGATCAATCTCCCATTTCAAAACCCTAAGGTGAGTTGTTATGATTCCCTTCTTCTATTTGTTCATAAGTTCTTTGATTATTGTTCTTGGCCTTGTGATGTTGATTTCTTGTTTGAAAACCTAAATGGGAGTTGAATGGTTAGAAAATGACATTTGGTGAAGTTAGGGTTCAATGAAGATGATCTAAAAGGTTTGAAATGGGTAGAAATTGTAGTGATAAATAATCTAGGGTTACTTGGTTTTGGAGTTTACATGTTTGTATGGGACTTGGAAAGATTGAAGTATCCTTTGGTGCTCTTGAATTAAGCTTTGTTAGAAGGAATGGAAACCTAGGCTTCAATGGGTAAAAATCTGGAAATGGGCTGGAGGAGGCTTGGGCGGTCGCCCATGGGGGCTTGGGCGGCCGCCCATCATGGCAGGAATTCACTTTGGCTTTAAAACCCACTTGGGCGGTCGCCCAAGTGGTGAGGGCGGTCGCCCATAGTGGCAGAAACAATAATTGCCTTTGAAGTCCACTTGGGCGGTCGCCCAAGTGGTTAGGGCGGTCGCCCAAGACCCCTGAACCAGTTTTGAATTTTGAATTAGAATTGTTTAGTCAGTTTGTTGTCCTCTTATAAATGGTGACTCCCAACCAATATAAATTAGTAGAACCTAATCAACCCGGATACGAATTGATCCTCTTTAACCTGAGTTAGAGTAGGATACCTTGGCTTGGCCATGACGTCTTATTTGGTCGAAATGGAATTGTGGGAGTAGTTAAATATTGTTCGGAAAGTGGTCCAAACTTGGGAAGTAGGTCTTGCACTTTTATTAAGATTATTTAAGGTTGGGTAATGACTTCGTAGGATTGGATTATAGTATTTGGTGACTTTACTTGTTCCCATATCCTTGGTAGTTAGCTTGAATAATGTTAAAAACTATAGGTTACACTATTTTGTTACATGTATATTGTATCCCAATTGTGGATTATCTGGCATGTTGATTTCATTGTATCCCAATTGTGGATTATCTGGCATGTTGATTTCATTGTATCCCGGTGTGGATTATGTGGTTATATTGTTACCTTAATTGAACTCATATTCATTGGTGATGTTATGCATAGTGTATATAATGGTTGTTGCACTATGGTATTGATTGGCATGAGCATACATTACCATGTTGATATATGATTATCCCTTTTTGTGGATTTATTTCAAGTATCTATTATGTGCTTGAACGTGTTTATGTTCGGGTGGGTATGATGGAAGTCAATCAATTATTGATTTGTTCTATAAGTGATTGAAGGTTCATCATACCGGTGCCCCTTCCCTCTCTCGTGGCCACAGAGTGGGGCTGTGCAAGCTACTGTATTGAGCAATAAGGAGCCTTTACATACTGCTGCGATTGGTGTACCGGTGGAATGCTCTGTATGAAGCTAAGCTTTACAGTAGCGATGATAGTATGTGATACTCTAATTTAAGGGTCATATATGTATCCTATTTTCTTATATGGATCTCTGGGGTATGAGACCTATAAGCGGTGAATGTGCATGGGGGCAATTCACCAAAGAGTGGAGTTTTACTCCCACGTTGTACGACTTATTGTTCAGACGGGAAAGGTAAAATGAGGTAACGTAAGGTGTTTACCGCTTTAATAATGTGCTATGTGAAACCATGCTATATGTTGCATCTTACTTGGCATATTGCTTTGCATTCATAATAGCTTCTTTGAGATTTATTCTCACCCCTCTCCCTTTAATGTTTTAGATCCCGAGACAAGGTGACCCGAACCGGTGAGGCCGGGATATCACCGTGGACTTTTGCTTTTGGGGCTTGTCAGGTTAAGTATAGGAGTTGGTTATTAGGAGTATCTACTAAGTATTCCACTTTTATATTTGTATGGAAACCACTTTTGTTAAACAATGTTAATCAGGGCTTTTGTGTAATTAATCAGATTTCGGTTTTTATAAGTTGTGGTTGGATTTCCTCTAAGTAGAGATATTATCAATTGATTTTTATTTGGAAGTTTGAAAAGTGGTTTTCTTTTAAAGGCAAATAAATGTTTTAAAAAGTAAGATGGTTTTTCTTAGATTGAGCCTCTCCAGCTCGGGACACGCGTTAGGTTCCGGGTTGGGGTGCTCACAGTTGGTATCAGAGCTTAGTTTAGAGGTCAAGGGTAGATGTCTAAACTAAGGGGGAATGTGTGGAAATTGACGCCGAGTGTTTAATGCAGGAGTTCGTTCTAATGGCCGGAAGCGAGGATGATCAGCGAAAAGTTCTAGAAATTGAAGGAGATATGGGTATAGGTGGAATTCAGAATGAAGAGATGATGAAGTTATTCAGGATGTTTGTACATAATATGGAGACTAGAGGATCAGTTCCGAATCAACCTGAGGAAGGTCAAAGTAATGGATTGGAAAAATTTGTGAAGATGAACCCACCGAGCTATAATGGAGATCCGAATCCGTTAAAGGCAGAAAAATGGCTAGCAGAAATAAATAGGATTTTTGAGGTTATAGAAAGTCCCAACGAAGAGAAAGTTAGGTATGTCGTGTTCAAACTTGAAGGTCCAGCTGATCAGTGGTGGCAGATTTTGAAAGGAAATTGGGGGCGGGATCATACGCCCCAGACTTGGGATAATTTCACCAAACAGTTCGAGGATTATTTCATTTCGATGGTTACAAGGGACAAGAAAGAGATTGAATTCTTAGGACTAGAACAAGGGATCATGACGGTGAATCAGTATGTAATCAGGTTTGAGGAATTAGCTAGAAGTTGCCCTCATTTGGTATCGTATGAAGCGAAAAGAGTTCATAGGTTTGTAAAAGGTTTGAGGATTGAGTTTAGAAAGAAATTAGTGATTGATAGCTTCACCAATTATCAGACAGTCTTAGAGAGAGCATATAAGATCGAGAATAGCATTGAGGAAAATAATAGAAGATCGGAAGGTGAAATTGGGGATAAGCCAAAGTATCTAGGACAAGGATCCAGAATCATTAGAGGACAGCCAAGGGCTTTAACTTCAGGAAGTGTGAGAGAGGAACTTGTGGTAGCTTCTTCGTCTAGGCCAATACCCAAACAAGATGGGATGATTTGTAAATATTGCAAGAAGATGGGTCATTCGAAGACAGTGTTGGAGTAAGCAAGGAAAATGCTTGAGTTGTGGAGAAACCGGGCACTACAGGAAAAATTGTCCCGCATTTCGTCGTAGGTTAGCTTCGGGTGCCGGTCCAAAGGGTTCAAAGAGGTGGTATCAAAAGAGATAAGGAAGGGAAACCAAAAGAGAAGGTCCAAGGTCAAGTATGTGTTTTGAGTCCAAGAGAGATGGATTCCCAGAGGTCACTAGAGGTATATTCCCCTGTCTCAAAAGTTAGGGGTCATATTTTATAGATCCTGCTTTCATATCATTATGTGTAGCATAGCGTTTACTTTTATGTGGCATACATTGTTTGAAATTTTGTTTTATTGTTAGAGGATTACGCTCTTATGAGAGAATACCTCGAACCTTCTTTGGTTTACCACGATGGTGATGTGGTTATGGGCCTGAGCAGGTATTGCCAGTTGAATTGGTATAATTATTAATTTATGATTTTGAGATATACTTGATCGGGAAGGTTAAGTAGTTGTTGTATAATGGTAGACTATCATAATAAGTGAGTCTCCTTTTTCCATGCCTAAATTGCTTATATTGGTATTTGATATAGGTAAACCTTAATGTGAAATTCTTGTTATATATGGGTATTTAAGGTGAAAATTTTGAATTAAGATGTGAAGGGTAATTGGTATATGTTAGACTTGCATAGGAAGTCTTTTCAAAATTTTTATGTGCTAGTTGTGAGTAAATGGTAAATGTGCTTCCGTCGGTATATTTCATGTGTTGGCTCTGAGTATGATAAGCAAAATTTTAAACCCTTATTTTGATGACTTTAGGGTAATTAGAATTGAGGATCTCTTTGTTAAATAAAGTTCCGGAAGGATCATTTGAGAATTGGGTTAATGTGGTCTCGTTGGCAATCTGAACAGCGACGGCATCGAACCTACTCCACCAGGCCAGCTGGATCCTCTCAGAGAACACCCGGTTCAGTGCCAGAGATATCTCCTCGTATGACACTCGAGTGCCAACTCTCGAAGAAACCGCCCTCTTCGCTTTCTTCTGCCAAACCAACATGGCAGGGAACAGGGGACGGTACGGCTCCTTGGCATTGGTAATATCAAAACCCAGCCCCGACATAACCGCTGCTCCGGGTGTAACCATCAACCACACCCGCCGTGTTGCCATAAGTCGGCAACCCGGTGATAGCGGCAAAATCCGTGGGAGTCACCGTCGCCTCCCCATCTCGAAATGGAAAGTGTGGGTCGTATCCCACCGCACTCGCTCGAGCAACATACATGGACTCTGCTCCCTCGGCGTATCGGTCGCAGCTACAGCACTGATAAACCCAGCCAACCCGGAGTCAAGCACCAGCTGCCGCGGACTCCTCTCTCCCTCTCGAGCCACGTCCGGGATAATGTCCCACAATGCTCGCACCGCCTCAAAGGCACCCCGACTCTTCTGGTTATGAGTATTAACCGTCCCTGTCCCCTGCAGACAAACAGCACAGAAGCAACATCAACAGAAATGCACCAACGCATGTCAAAAGGATGCAATGCAGATACGGTTCTCATTCATTTCCTACGTATATTCTCATTCATTTCGAAAACTCCGTCGAATCCGGAACTTTCAAAATATTTCGAAAACTCCGTCGAATCCGGAACTTTCAAAATATTTCGAAAACTCCGTCGAATTCGGAACTTTCAAAACATTTCGAAAACTCCGTCGAATCCGGAACTTTCAAAATCTTTCGAAAACTTCGTCGAATTCGGAACTTTCAAAATCTTTCGAAAACTCCGTCGAATCCGGAACTTTCAAATCTCTTTCGAACATTTCGAAAATTTACTCCGTCCCGAATTAAAGCTACTTTAATTTTGGAAAATGCATCTAGACATGGAATTTTGCAACCAAAATTTTTATGTCATCTACCCATAGTGTCAATTGAACTACATCCTAGTCAATTTCGACAACAATTCATGGCAAACTCAAAAGCCCCAATTCGGGCACCAAAATCCCTAAGTTTATTCCTAGCAAATTTCTAACATTTAAAGAATGCACATTCTTAAAATTAATGGAATTTGTAGGAAACTTACTTGTCTCTTGATCCCATCCTTGGAGTTGTGTCTATCCCTCGCCGGATAAAACTCCGCCGGATTCAATGGGTGCACAATGGTTCGAATGGTCCGAACCAACCGTGTTCTTTCGTCATCGGTCCTTTCGTGGCGAGCCATTGGTCCTCCTTCACCCTCCATAGCAAATTTCCTTCACAAATTCGAGCAAACCTTGCAATTTGGGTTGGAATTTTTCTCTCTTTTCTCTCCTCTCTCGCCGACAACAATGAAAGAAAATGGCTTCTTCTTCCTCGGCCTCGGCGCTGAATAGGACTTTGTCAAATTCAGTAAAAGTTCGGCCGGACTCTTACTGCACCAGAAAAAGATTCCTTCCATTTTGGTCCCTCAACTTTTGGCAATTCCAATTTTACCTCTTTTGGGCCTCCCCAAAAGTATAAAATTCCCCAGTTAGACATTTCTAACGCCCATCCCCCGAGGATAAATTCCCAGTTAGTTTTCACTAACGCTTGTCTCCTGACGTTAAATTCAGTCCAGTTGACGTTTGACATTCAAATGTTCAATCATGTCTCCGGACATTCCAGTTACTATTCCGTCTCCCGACGTTAAAATTTAATAATGGTCTTCACCATTAATTCTCAAATCGCGACCTTTCACGGTCCGATTTCAAGTCTCAATCGCGACCTTTCACGGTCCGATTCCAATCCTCAATCGCGACCTTTCACGCTCCGATTTCAAATCCTTAATCGCGACCTTTCACGGTCCGATTCCAAATCCTTAATCGCGACCTTTCACGGTCCGATTCCAAATCCTTAACCGCGACCTTTCACGGTCCGATTTCAATCCTCAATCGCGACCTTCCATGGTCCGATTCCAATCCTCAATCGCGACCTTTCACGGTCCGATTTCAAAGTCTTAATCGCGACCTTTCACGGTCCGATTCCAATCCTTAAACGCGACCTTTCACGGTCCGATTCCAATCCTTAATCGCGACCTTTCACAGTCCGATTCCAATCCTTAACGCGACCTTTCACGGTCCGATTTCCAAGTCTTAATCGCGACCTTTCACGGTCCGATTCCAAATCCTTAATCGCGACCTTTCACAGTCCGATTCCAAATCCTTAATCGCGACCTTTCACGGTCCGATTCCAAGTCTTAATCGCGACCTTTCACGGTCCGATTCCAATTCTCAATCGCGACCTTTCACGGTCCGATTTCAATCCTTAATCGCGACCTTTCACGGTCCGATTCCAAGTCTTAACCGCGACCTTTCACGGTCCGATTTCAAGTCTCAATCGCGACCTTTCACGGTCCGATTCCAAATCCTTAATCGCGACCTTTCACGGTTCGATTTCAATCCTTAACCGCGACCTTTCACGGTCCGATTTCAATCCTCAATCGCGACCTTTCACGGTCCGATTCCAATCCTCAATCGCGACCTTTCACGGTCCGATTTCAAATCCTTAACCGCGACCTTTCACGGTCCGATTCCAAATCCTTAATCGCGACCTTTCACGGTCAGATTCCAAATCCTTAATCGCGACCTTTCACGGTCCGATTTCAAGTCTTAATCGCGACCTTTCACGGTCCGATTCCAATTCTCAATCGCGACCTTTCACGGTCCGATTTCAATCCTTAACCGCGACCTTTCACGGTCCGATTCCAAATCCTTAACCGCGACCTTTCACGGTCCGATTCCAATCCACAATCGCGACCTTTCACGGTCCGATTTCAATCCTCAATCGCGACCTTTCACGGTCCGATTTCCAAGTCTTAATCGCGACCTTTCACGGTCCGATTCCAAATCCTTAATCGCGACCTTTCACGGTCCGATTCCAAATCCTTAATCGCGACCTTTCACGGTCCAATTCCAAGTCTTAATCGCGACCTTTCACGGTCCGATTCCAATTCTCAATCGCGACCTTTCACGGTCCGATTTCAATCCTTAATCGCGACCTTTCACGGTCCGATTCCAAGTCTTAACCGCGACCTTTCACGGTCCGATTTCAAGTCTCAATCGCGACCTTTCACGGTCCGATTCCAAATCCTTAATCGCGACCTTTCACGGTCCGATTTCAATCCTCAATCGCGACCTTTCACGGTCCGATTTCAATCCATAATCGCGACCTTTCACGGTCCGATTTCAATTCTCAATCGCGACCTTTCACGGTCCGATTCCAAATCCTTAATCGCGACCTTTCACGGTCCGATTTCAATCCTCAATCGCGACCTTTCACGGTCCGATTCCAATTCTTAACCGCGACCTTTCACGGTCCGATTCCAATCCGCAATCGCGACCTTTCACGGTCCGATTCCAATTCTTAACCGCGACCTTTCACGGTCCGATTTCAATCCTCAATCGCGACCTTTCACGGTCCGATTCCAATTCTTAACCGCGACCTTTCACGGTCCGATTCCAATCCGCAATCGCGACCTTTCACGGTCCGATTCCAATTCTTAACCGCGACCTTTCACGGTCCAATTTCAATCCTCAATCGCGACCTTTCACGGTCTGATTCCAAGTCTTAACCGCGACCTTTCACGGTCCGATTTCAATCCTCAATCGCGACCTTTCACGGTCCGATTTCCAAGTCTTAATCGCGACCTTTCACGGTCCGATTCCAAATCCTTAATCGCGACCTTTCACGGTCCGATTTCAAGTCTCAATCGCGACCTTTCACGGTCCGATTCCAAATCCTTAATCGCGACCTTTCACGGTCCGATTTCAATCCGTAATCGCGACCTTTCACGGTCCGATTCCAAATCCTTAATCGCGACCTTTCACGGTCCGATTTCAAAGTCTCAATTGCGACCTTTCACGGTCCGATTTCAATCCTCAATCGCGACCTTTCACGGTCCGATTCCAAATCCTTAATCGCGACCTTTCACGGTCCGATTTCAAGTCTCAATCGCGACCTTTCACGGTCCGATTCCAAATCCTTAATCGCGACCTTTCACGGTCCGATTTCAATCCGCAATCGCGACCTTTCACGGTCCGATTCCAAATCCTTAATCGCGACCTTTCACGGTCCGATTTCAAAGTCTCAATCGCGACCTTTCAGGGTTCGATTTCAAACCTCAATCGCGACCTTTCACGGTCCGATTCCAATTCTTAACCGCGACCTTTCACGGTCCGATTCCAATCCGCAATCGCGACCTTTCACGGTCCGATTCCAAGTCTTAACCGCGACCTTTCACGGTCCGATTTCAATTCTCAATCGCGACCTTACACGGTCCGATTTCAAGTCCTCAATCGCGACCTTTCACGGTCCGATTCCAACTCTCAACCGCGACCTTTCACGGTCCAATTCCAATCCTTAACCGCGACCTTTCACGATCCGAGTCCAATCCTTAATCGCGACCTTTCACGGTCCGATTTCAATCCTCAATCGCGACCTTTCACGGTCCGATTTCAATCCTTAATCGCGACCTTTCACGGTCCGATTTCAATCCTCAACCGCGACCTTTCACGGTCCGATTTCAATTCTCAATCGCGACCTTTCACGGTCCGATTTCAAGTCCTCAATCGCGACCTTTCACGGTCCGATTTCAAGTCTCAACCGCGACCTTTCACGATCCGATTCCAATTCTCAATCGCGACCTTTCACGGTCCGATTCCAACTCTCAATCGCGACCTTTCACGGTCCGATTCCAATTCTCAATCGCGACCTTTCACGGTCCGATTCCAACTCTCAATCGCGACCTTTCACGGTCCGATTTCAAAGTCTTAATCGCGACCTTCCACGGTCCGATTTCAATCCCCCATCTCGACCTTTCACGGTCCCATCTCAAACAGTCAATCTCGACCTTCGCGGTCCGACCTCCACTCTCCTATCGAGACCTTCGCTGTTCGTCTTCTCGGCAACAGCAATAAGCCCGAACCCCAAGGCACGAACGCCTTGCAACAATCCCTCTTCGGCCATCCTCGTAAGCCCGAACACCTTTTTCACTTCAGCAAGTGAACATTCATCTCCCCGGCCGCCAGTCGTAAGCCCGACCGTTCCACCTCAGCGGCAGCTGCAATAAGCCCGCACAACAATCCCTCTTCGGCCATCCAGGTAAGCCCGAACGCCCATCCCCAGTAGGATAAAAACTGGCAACAGCAATAAGCCCAGCACCCAAGGCACGAATGCCCTCGTCAGCATCGCAACTCCGGTTTGAGGCGCCACACGCCCTCGAAGGTTTCAAGTCCTGTGTTCGAGACGCCTCCCAACAGTCCATTCAGGTACAGGTACCTCGCGAATGGTCTCATCCAGGTTTAGACGCCTCCTAACAGTCTCGCTCAGGTCAAGGTCTCCATGCGCGGCCCTTGCCCCCTTTCGAACTACGATCGGCTTGATTCCCGCTCGGGATACATAGGAATCCTTTTCGCTAAGGGTCCAGCCAGCTGACCGCCCAGGTCTCTTTCAAAGTAAGGCATCCCGATTTGGATCCTTATCTTTTTCAACGACCCCACCTCCTTCGGAGGAGACGTCGCTGAGGGGCTAACTGTAAGTACCCAAATCCGGATCGTCCAAATCCGTCAGAAAGTTAACCGAAATCCGTTAAGCTGGCTCGCTCGGGTTAACCGGAACTCGTTAAACTCCCATTGCTTTGTGCCAATGAGATGTCCCGGATCGCCCGTGCATCCCGACGTCGAACCGTACTTAACACGTGTCATCTCACGTAAAAGTATGGCTTTCCCTGAAAAACGCATTTTCCGGCACTTTCCGGGGGCGTTTCAGACATTTTCCGGACTGTTATTTTAAAAAACGGACAAAACCGGGACAGGGGAACGAATTCCCATAAGGCTGGTGACTCAGAGGACACTTGGCACGCATGCCACCTCCCTCTAGTCACCCTTCAATCACAAATCAAGGCTAAAAGACCAAAATACCCCTGATTTGCAAGCCTAGTCCGCCGACTCCCTGTGCACTTTTCCCGAAATTGCCAAAGAAGTCCCCAGATTTCCAAAATACCCAAAAACCCCCTGGATTCAGTCCAAGTCCGTCCGGACTCCTACTGCAATTTTCACCCTATAAATAGAAGTTGCTGTCAAAGGCAAGAAAAGACCAAAATCACTCCAAAAATTCACCACCCCCTCGGCCCAACTGATTTTCACCCCTTTCGAGCTTCCGTTCTGTCTCGATTCGCGTGAAACCTTCGTATTTCGATCAAATACGCACTCTACTACTTCGAAACAACCTTTCGAATCACTTTCCGTGTCCCGTACACACCTCCCGAGCCAAAGGAGTCGACCCTAGCCATAGGTATAACTCCCTCTCTCTAAATCTCTCGTTCCATCTCGGTTTACGCGCCAGTCGCTACAACCGTTTCGAACGTCGTTATCGAAATGTAGACGCCTCCGTCTAACGGGGTCCGATACGTTTTAGCCCCTCGATCCTCTTCTCTTTCCGTAAGAGAAGTAATCACGGGTTAAAACGGCGTTCCGACCCCGTTCCGTTTATTTTTATTGTCATTTACCAATTCCGGATCGATCGATCCGTTGATCGTTACTTAATTTTCGTCATTTACAAATTCGAGCCGTTTGGCCTCGTTGATCGTCATTTACAATTCCGAGCCGATTGGCCTCGTCGATCGTCATTTACGATTCCGGATCGTTTGATTCCGTTGACACTACTTTAAATACTGTCATTTACAAGTCCGACCCGTTTGGATCGTGATAGTATTTACTTTTCAAAGTCCGAGTCGCAACCCGATTCGTTGATCGCATATCATTTAATACGCATTTTTCCCGTAAAAAATAGTTAACAATGTAATGCCCGGTTCAAAACCGGAGTTCGTTCGTCGAACTCTCTTTCAAAACACGCGAAATGACGTTCGGCCTCCGAATGCTCGTCTTCAAACTAAAAGCCGCCATTTGACACTTAAAATCATTTAATACGCATTTTTCCCGTAAAAATCGTTAACAATGACATTCTCGGTTCAAAAAACCGGAGTTCGACCTCCGAACTCCCTTTCAACTCAAAATCGACGTTTGCCACGCAAACGCTCATTTCAACTTAAAATCGACGTTTGCCACGCAAACGCTCATTTCAAACTCAAAACCGACGTTTGTCATTCAAACGCTCGTCTTTTCAAAAGTCACCTAATCAACGTTTGTCATTCAAACCAAGATTAAGCTTGTCATTCAAGCCCCCATTTCAAAACACACACACACACACACGATTTCGAGAAAGGTAGAAAGACTCGTCATGCGAGGCGTTTCGGGCGATCTCGTAATACTCTACCCGAAACGTAACTTGACCTCCGAACCTAACAATCTCTGGTACTAAAAGCTTTTTACTCGTTTTTGCTACCAATAAAAATGATCCCCTTTTTCAAAGCCTTTTCCTAAGTTTTTGCTACCAATAAAAACGACACCATTTTCTAAAGCCGTTTCTCAACGTTTGGGCTCAAAATACAAAAACCGCGTGGCGACTCCTCATTTTTCCTTCCCATGAAGCGAGGTCTCAGACACCAACCCCCCGCGAAAGACAACCGCCTTTCCGCGCCCGCGCGCGAAAGATCGGGTAATTTCAATGCCTAAATCGTGTTCTATTGATATTGAATTAAATCAGTTAAAAGTAGTTTACATGATTTAATTGCTCTGTGATTTAGAATTGATTGAATTCTGCAAATCTGCAAAACTGGCTTCATGGTGTCACGCGACATAGTATGTCTATGTCACGCGACAGATAATGTCTGATAGCCTTTCTAGGTCGTGCGACATATCGTGACTCTGGGAGTCTCTGTCACGCGACAAACAAGCCCAATCTGGGCAGAATCAGTTTGTTGAACAATCCTGCTAATCTGTGAAAGTGTTTACAATCTGATATGTTTATGCATTAATCTGGATGCTATAAAATTAAAGTTTATAGGGCTATGCTAGATTAATTCATTGTTTATGCATGCTTAGTTAATTAAAATTATGATTTTATTAATTGTTGCGATGCATGATTTATGTGTTCTTAAATGTTAAGAATTTTAGATGTTTAGTTGAAACAATATATTGCGATTTCCTGAATGTTTAGATTGAAACATTAAAATTTTGGTTTTATGATTGTTTATGAGAAACATGTCATTTTACGCGAAATTTAAAAGGAAACTGATTGTTTATAAAAGGTAGTGATTATGTTGCCAAATCAGAGCTGATTTCTAATTGTGCATGTCTAGGAGAGTTCTGTCGAAGGAAGATTTGGTACTTAAGTAGTCCTTGTAGCTCACCTATCTTCCTGGGAACTTACCTGGTGCACGATTATGACTATCTTTGCTGATATGCTTATAATCTACCTTAAAGAACCTTTATTTAACTTTTAAGTTCTTTATGCCAATTCATGATTAAAACACTTGAAACCATTCAGATAGTTTTGGGTGGGCTTGCCATAGCAAGGTACTTTGATTCTATTCGTATGCGAGCAAGATGAGGAAATGGTGGTTCCTATACGTTTAAAGTGAATGAACTTAATTGGGTTATCAAAATGGTTTTGGACCCAAGGCATAAGATGAGATTAAAATATACCTAGACATATGATGTATTGAATAAGTCTCATAAAAGATCTAAGAGTCATATATGTGATATGATTGATGTTTCTACCTAATTAATTTAATTTTGAGCGGTTTGCCATAGCAAACATGAAATTAAATTAAAGTTAGATCTTAGCCCATTAAATGTATATTATGCTTATTTGCATTGGAAGGTGTATAATTTAGTGAGAGAATTTTATGTAAATGCATTATACTTCTCATATGATATGTTTACTTATATGTGTTCATATTTTATGTGTATCTTTTTGTAGAATAAATGGCATCAAACAATAATCACTTTTCACTGCGATCTGTCCTTGAGAAGGAAAAGTTGGAAGAGAATGGTACAAACTATATGGATTGGATCCGTAGTTTGAGAACTGTTCTCAAACAAGAAGAAAAGTTGTACGTTCTCGAGGAACCTATTCCACCTGAACCTGCTGCCAATGCTACTAGGGTAGTGAAGGATCAATATCTGACACACAAGCGTGATTCTGTAGATGTTGGTTGCCTCATGCTCTCCGCCATGTGCAAGAACCTTCAGAAGGATCTTGAGCACTTGGGGACAGTTGATTTGAACAATCGACTGATGGAAATGTTTCAAGTTCAAGCTAGGCAAGAAAGGTATAACACAGTTAAGGTCTTAACCTCATGCTCTTAAGTTGAAGGGCCACATTGAGCATCTTGAAAGGCTCGGTTTTCCAATTAGCCAAGAGTTGGCTACCGACATAATATTGAATTCATTGCCCAAATGTTTTAGTAATTTCATAATGCACTATAGCATGGGAGGCATGAATAAAAGCCTTTCCGAGTTAGTTCAAATGTTGAACACTGCGGAAACCAATATTGTCGAGAAGAAAACCGATCAAGTGTTGATGGTTAACAAGGGGAAGGGTTTCAAGGGTAAAGGAAAGGCAAAAGTTGCTAATCCTAAGGCAAATGTTGCTAAACCCAAAGAGACTTCCAAGCCTAAAGAGGCTAAGCCCAAGTCCCAAGAGGACGCAGTCTGCTTCCATTGCAATGAGATTGGACATTGGAGGAGAAAATGCGGAAAATACAAGGAAGCACTGAAGAAGAGCAAAGGAGTTGCTTCGACTTCAGGTATCTTTGTTATAGATATATTTCTATCTACTTCTAGTTCTTGGATATTGGATACCGGATGTGGAACTCACATTTGTTTAAATGTGCAGGGTCTAAAGAACAGAAGGATGCTTGAGGAAGGTGAAGTGGACCTACGTGTGGGGAATGGAGCAAGAGTTGTTGCATTAGCCGTAGGAACTTATGAAGTTACTTTACCTAGTGGATTAATACTTGTTTTGAACAATTGTTATTACGTTCCAGCTTTAAGTAGAAATATTATTTCGATTTCATGTTTGGATAATGAAGGTTTTAATTTTCTTATATGTGATAAGAAATTTTCCATTTACAAGAGTGATATGCATTATTGTACTGCTGTTTCATTCAATGGCCTTTATATTCTTGATGTTGAAAATCGTGATAATGATGTCTATAACATTAACAAGAGATCTAAACCCAATGATGTAAACCACACTTACTTATGGCATTGTCGTCTTGGCCACATAAATGAGAAACGCATCTATAAACTCCACAAAGATGGATTTTTAGACTCACATGATTATGAATCTTATGAGACATGCGAATCTTGTTTACTTGTGTAACGATGTGTTGCCATTTTTCGAAAGATTGGATTTTTCTTTTCTTTGAAAATCAATCGAAAACACGGAGTCGCCACGCCATTTTTGTTTTAAGGGCCAAAACTTTGAAAAATGACCGAAATGAGAGATTTGGGTTCGGAGGTCACGTTACACGCCGGGAAGAACGTTAGTGTTCACCCGGAATGCCTCGTAAAACGAGTCTTCCAAGCTTAAAAACCATTTGTGTGTGTGTGTGTGTGTTCCTTTGGCCAAAATAAGTTCAAACTGAGAAAACTAAAAATTGGGAACTCTTTATAAGGCATTAAAAAAGTCCCATGATTTTTGGTAGGAATTTAGGGTTGAGTTTTGGTACTCAAAAGATTTCTTGAAGTTGGAAATCAATTCTGCCAGAATGAAAAAGGCAGTGAACACTTGATTTTAAAATGGATTTAAGAGCTTTAAAACTTCAAAATCTGGGGAAAGTACGAGAATGAAAGTTGTTGAAAACATCTTAAATAAGGTTTCTGAAAAAGTATTTTTCATTTGGAGATGATTTGATGGACCAAAAACTTCTGGAAATCTCAGATATGAAATCTGGATTTCCAGAGACTGTTGAACTGACCTTTGGAAAATAATTTGAAAAAGGGAGTTATACTCACCCAAAAAATAAAGTAAAAATATGTATAGAAAGCTACGGATGTTGGATACAAAAAGTATTTTGTAGTCAACATCCAATTCCAAGTTCTTCTGTGTCCAAAAAATTAGACAATGGACTGAGGTCTTAGAACAATGCTACTGGACAGCAAGATGTTCTTGAGGAAAAATGTGATTTTAAAGGGGGTTTTGCATCCATGCTTGTCCCCATTTCCTTAGGCTTTGATTAGTGATCACTATACATTTTAGTGGTGAATCTACTATATCAAGTCATCCTTAGGGTACATTAGGACTTAAGCACTTCATTTGCTTGGGAAGGGGGAGATTTAACTTTGAAATCAAGATTTTATGTATGAAAATGGTTTTAGGGTTTTGAAAATATGTTTGTAAGAAGTAAAAAAACAATTTTGAAAGAAATTTTGATCCTTGTAGAGGATCATCCATGGAGATAAACTTCCATGGTGATCCTCTTGGATCTAGGGCAAGAGAATAACAAGTTACATCTTCAAAGTATGAGATGCATGCATGGATGAGAGAGATTTAGGGTAGGGAGAAGGAGGTTATACCTATCTTCTTTTGTGTTTGAGTTTGAGGCTTGGATTTAAGAATGTTTGAGGCTTGAATTTGAGAGTGATTAGTGAGTGTGATTTGGGAAAATAATCCAAAGAAAAAGGTGGCAATTCAAGAGAATTCCCACTGTTTTCTCTAGTATTTTCGCCAAGGTGTTGCTGTGAATTGTTGTTGTGGCTACTTATTTCTGAGACTGAGGGGTTCAATTTATAGCCCTCTGAAATCTTCAAAAGTATCCGCGCGGATAAGAACCTCAGCGTGCACTGTTCATTAAATGCAGCTGCAGGCTTTGGACACAAGGAATATTTTTGAAAATATTCAAACTGGCCATGTTTTTCAGCTTGCCAATTCGGGTTTTTTACAATCTCTTTTCTTTTTGAGATTCTTTTCTTGGCTTAACCTTAAATAGCAATGCCTACTCTGCTCTTGCTTTGTTATAATTGTTAGGAATTGTTAGAAATGTTAGGAATGTTAGGGCTTTCGTTAATTTTCTAACGAAAATACTAACAACTCAAATTGGAGCACTTACAGTAGCCCCTCGGCGACGGCGCTTTCGAAGGAAGCGGGGTCGTCGATAAGAGTAAGGCTCCATATTTGACAGGATGATCAAGTGATCGAGTGGCTGAACTTGGCGATAGGCTACCTACGTATCCCGAATGGGAATCAAGCTGGCCATAGTTCGGGTCTTTGACCCTGGAGTGACTGTTTTAGGATGTCAACCTGGCGAGCGAGTTCTGCAGTCGATTGCTGAAAAGTCGATTGCTGAAAGAAACTCTGCTGAGGATGGGAAATGACCATTTTGGTCTGGTGGCTAGAGTTGTATATCCGCTCTGCTGGGGATAGGAATGACCATTTTGGTCTGATGGCTGAACCTAATGGTAGGCTACCTACGTATCCTTAAGAGGAATCAAGCCAGTCGTAGTTCGGGTCTTTGACCCTGGAATGACTATTTTGAGGCGTCAACCTGGTAATGATGGCGTTTTAGGTGCCTCAGACCTTAATGATGGCATTTTAGGTGCCTCAAACCTTGATGATGGCATTTTAGGTGCCTCGAACCTTGATAACGATGGCGTTTTAGGTGCCTCGAACCTTTGGTGATGATGGCATTTTAGGTGCCTCGAACCTTAAAGATTTGGGATTGATGGTCCTCTGGTGGACTTCATTTGAAGGGATCGGTCTTACGTCTGCTGCCGAAGGAAAGGATGACCGTGCTGGTCGAGTGGCTGGACCTATGGTAGGCTACCTACGTATCCCGATTGGGGAATCAAGCCCTTACGTAGTTCGAAAAGCTGCTGGAGGTGGAATGGGATTTCGTTGGCTTTTGCTGGGGAAGATGGGCTTACGTTTTACGGCCGTTGGTGATAATGAGGAAAGAACGGGATTCCGTTATCTTTCTCGGAGAAATCGGACTTACGTTTTACTGCCGTTGATGATATTGATGAAAGAAACGGGATCCCGTTAACTTTCTCGGGGAAATCAGACTTACGTTTTACTACCGTTGATGATATTGATGAAAGAAACGGTATCCCGTTAACTTTCTCAGAGAAATCGGACTTACGTTTTACTGTCGTTGATGAAATTGATGAAAGAAACGGGATTCCGTTATCTTTCTCGGAGAAATCGGACTTACGTTTTACTGCCGTTGATGATATTGATGAAAGAAACGGGATTCCGTTATCTTTCTCGGAGAAATCGGACTTACGTTTTACTGTCGTTGATGATATTGATGAAAGAAACGGGATCCCGTTAACTTTCTCGGAGAAATCGGACTTACGTTTTACTGCCGTTGATGATATTGATGAAAGAAACGGGATTCCGTTATCTTTCTCGGAGAAATTGGACTTACGTTTTACTGCCGTTGATGATATTGATGAAAGAAATGGGATCCCGTTAACTTTCTCGGAGAAATCAGACTTACGTTTTACTGCCGTTGATGATATTGATGAAAGAAACGGGATTCCGTTATCTTTCTCGGAGAAATCGGACTTACGTTTTACTGCCGTTGATGAAATTGATGAAAGAAATCGGACTTACATTTTACTGCCGTTGATGAAATTGATGAAAGAAACGGGATTCTGTTATCTTTCTCGGAGAAATCGGACTTACATTTTACTGCCGTGAAGCTCTTTTGAAAGGGGGGGTTAACTTTGGTTAACTCTGGTTAACTCTGTTAAGTTGAGGACTAAACTGCAGGGTCTGAGATTTTTAAAGGGCAAAGATGTCATTTTGACACCTCGGTTCTGTCCGCGCGGAGGGGAATGACGTCCAAATTGATTTTTAAAAGGTCGTGGCCTTTTCTTCTTCCCCTTTACATTTTTTTGAACGCAGACGAGGGTGAGAGAGCAGAGCCGCCATTGTCAACCCTAGGAGCTTCGAAATCTTCCGATTTTCTTCGATTTTCGAGAAATGGAACACGCGGGAGTAGCTATTCAAGGCCAAGGACGTGGCCCGGTCGCGGAGAGGCGATTAGAGCTCGTTCGAATGAGGAGGCATTACTCTCTTTCGCAATCGATTGCGGAGGAGCCATACCCCGATGCGTGGCAACATTGGGCCACTGTTCCGAGTCTTCGCACGGTATACTTCAAATCTCTCCATTTTCTTTGTTGATTTTTCATTTGAAATTGATTTTTGTGATTTTTCTTTTCTTTTTTTTTTTGAAAATTTGGAAAGTCATGTTCTTGGGCTTGAAATTCGATTTTGATGATTTGCATGTTGTAATGAGTATGTGGGTAATCAAAATGTGCAATTTGTTTTGAAAAAGAATGGACATTTTGCCTTTTTTTTTTTTTTTTAATTTCGAAAATTGTAGTTAAAATTCGAAAAATGTGTTCTTGGACCTTGAATCTTGACTTTGATGATTTGCATGTTGCAATGAGTTTATGGGTAACCCAAATATGCATTTTGTTTGAAAAAAGAATGGGCATTTTGCCATTTTTGAAATATGAGATGATGAAAATTTTTCCGAATCCGGGACGGACTCTCTTTTGCATGTAGGATTTTTGCAACGAGATGATGCTTCCCTGAATGATATGAATGCATGCATGCATGTTTTTTTGTAAAAATATGATTTTTTGTGAAAAATGGGACGGATTTTCGTTTCCGTTAATTGGATGAATGAATTGTGGAAAATTGCTTATGCATGCTATTTCATGAAAAATGGGACGGAGTTTTTACTTCCGTTTGACTCAATGTTATTGACATTATGAATGATGAATGGTGGTTGTTGGAAAAATCTTTTCTTTTGTGGAAGAAAAATGGGGCTGAGTTCATTATATGCCGTTATGCTGCCGAATTCTTCAAAACTTTGTGATGCATGTGTATGCTTTTAAATGCAAATGCAAATTTTTTTTTTTGACATTTTTGTTTTTCCTTCAATCGCAGGGTGGAGATTGTTTTGTGACGGAGCAGCTGAATAAGCTGAAGACTCGAGGATCAGTGGAGGTCGTGGTTGACCTGTGGGACCGGCTTCCAGTCCTGGGCCGAGGAGTTCTGATGAGTCCGAGACAGATCGTCATTGGGACTGGGTTGTATGAGTTCATTGAGTGCCTGAGGGGGTTGGTCAAGTTCCCCAAGAGTAAGGGCCTGATTTTTTCTTTGGCACAGCACTGGTGGGATGCGACCCACACATTCCATTTCTTCTGGGGCGAGGCCACGGTCACACCTTCCGACTACGCTGCAATCACGGGCCTATCCTTTAAAGGACGGAGCATTGAGTGGAGGGATGGCTACAGTGACCTGGAGCTGCAGGATCTTCTGGGCTTTACCCCCATTCCCAAAAAGGGGATGGGTATGGAGTATGCTGTGGTCCACGAGAAGATCGTGGAGAGCATTGAGAGTTACGAGGCTGGGGATGAGAGAGTGGCTGCTGTGCAGATTGCCAGGGCTTTTCTGTGGTTTGCTTTTTCGAGCACCCTTTTTGGACACGTCGAGGGGACGGCGGTGTTTGCTTTGCTGAGGACATTGGAGGATGTGGAGATGGCTGGGGAGGTGTCTTAGGGAGAGGCAGGGCTGGCAGAGCTATATTTTGCTCTGGATCGGTATAGCCGGAAGGCTGTCAGCTCTCTGACGTGCTTTGAGTTCCCTCTGGAGGTATAAGCTTCTGCTTTTTCTTTTCCTTAAGCACGCACTGTTATTTTCGCACTTAGTTGATGTAATCTTCACCTTTCGCAGGTATGGGCTCTGGAGTTCTTTCATGTCACGATGTGGCGGCAGCCGGCGGAGCACATCGGGGCATATCCGGCTATGCTCTCCTGGAGCAAGCATGCTCGGGAGAAGATAGGTTCCAGGGGGCGCACGACCCTTAAGTACAGGGATTGCCTGCCCTTGACGAGAGCTGAGACAGATTAGGGGATGAGGTTCTACCCCTGGGGCCGCTTCGACGTGGAGCAGCTGAAGGGTGCCGAGAGATGGACCGTGCAGCGGAGGATTTTGAGAGGTTTGACCTGCGACGTGTATTATCTGGGGGAGAGAGTGACACGCCAGCATGGCGAGGGTGCGCCTCTGATGGCACCAGTGGAGCCTCCCGCCGACATGATGCACCCGAGTGAAAGATCGGAGACCTGGGGCGACTATCGAGGTGGCCAGCACTTCTCGATGTTTGTGGCGATTGAGGAGTATTCGAGATTTATCTTGAGGAGGCTGAGGATACCCCAGGTTCTTGAGAGAGAGAGGGGGAGGGGATTGTGCGATACCCTCGATTGGACTTTTCGTATGTCAAGGATGGGGTCAGATTGAGGGTGCAGATTCCTGTCCCTGAGCGGGTCCCACGACCTTTTCGGCCTCGTCCGAATACGAAGGTACGACTTTTTACTACTTCTGTCTCTTCTTCTTTTCTTTCCTTTCATCATTTTTCGCATCACTTATTTTTGACGCTTTTGTTTCCGTGCAGTTCCCGGCTGTGGTTGTGGAGAAGCTGACGAAGCAGGTGATTGGGGCCAAGAGTTTCCTCAGGAGGATGGTTGCTTGTGGGGCTGCTCAGGGCAGAGCGAGACATGCACAGTCGGCGCCTGTGGAGCGGGAGACTTCTCCTATTCCTTCGGAGAATTCTACCGAGACTCCCCTTTCTCCTCTCATAGATCCCGGCATGGAGCTTCCTCTGGACCATGTCATCCTCGGGGATTTGCACGGGCAGGGGCACGTTTGGCACCACGGTGGCTCTTCTTCGCACGTCCAGGAATCCGACGCGTTCACGTTCGGGTATGACTTCTTTGCAGATCTCGGCTTGCCCTATCGTGGCGTACTGGTTGATCCAGGTGAGCCCCTCTCTGGAGACGAGGACGATGATTCCGAGCCCGAGGTATTCATGGCTACTGAGGAGGTGGGCCCGAGCCGCAAGAGGGACCGGGGGAAAGGGCCACTGAGGATTCTGACTGATTATCTTTGATCGATTTCTGAGACTGGGATTGTACCTATTTGGACAGACACAATTTATTTTTTATGCACACTTTTTTTTTGTTTTTCTTTTTTTTTTGGGTATGTAATAATCTAGAATTACTTTTCTTTTTTTTTTTATCTATTATGAATGCAATGTTGCATGAGCCCGGGTATTAAGGTTTTGAGCTGTGAACTGTTTGGACAGGCTTTTCACAGGTTTCGAGCGGCTGGGATGAAATATTCCTCCACGGTGCAGCAGTTGGAACTGCTGCAGATTTTTTTTTTGGTGGTGACATTACCATCCGCGCGGATAGGGGTGATATCTGGCAGATTTCATTTATTTCGGTGGTTGGATTTGGTTTAGGCCATAAATCATCTTCTCCAGTTCAAGCTTACTGGAATTTCGGGAGAGAAGGGAGAAAAACCATGGAAATGACCAAAAATTCTCTAAAATTGTCCAAAGAAATCCAAATGTCATTCTTTGAAAAGTTCAAGGAGTGGTGTAGGGAGATTATGCATGAGAGGAGGTCATTTTTTGAAGAAAGGTACAAGGTAAAGTGTTTATGGTCTCTCAAAGAATTGGTTCCGGACTATGATCTCTTGAGGGCCTCCGCTTCTTTTTGGGATACTAGAAGACATGTTTTTTGCTTTTCTTACAATGAAGTTGTTCCGACTGTTGAAGAATTCCGGGCTTTGCTTGGTGATCCCGAGGTGGAGGAGATTGCGATTCCTTTGCTCGGAGGAGCTTCTTTCGTTGATAGGTTGTGCAACCTTCTTCATCTTTCCCCGGAGGAAGCACAAGTTATGATCCGTGGTCCCGATCATTTTGACATTTCTGGTCTTCCTGATAGATTTAGGGGCTTAGTCTTGATTGATGAAGCCTATTGGGATGCTTTTGCACTTTGCTTGTTTGGTACTTTGTTCATGGTTTACTCTTTTGGGATTTGTCATCGGGCTTTGCTGGATGTGGTTGTACACTGCCATTCGGGCCGGGATGTTGTGCCCTTGATCCTGGGGGAGACCCTTCATGCTCTCGACAGGTTGGCTACCGGGAGGCGGTATATTCACGGGGGCAGCCCGTTTCTCTTGACTATGTGGCTGATGGAGCGCCTGGGGGTTCTTCGCGAAACTTCTGATGCGGTCAAACCTTGGACATTTGCCAGGAGAGGGGTTACTGTGGACCTCGATGATCAGGGCTCATGGGAGCATTGGATGGCTTGTCGCCAGACTACAGATATCAGGTGGTTGGTGCCTCATTGGCGGGTAGAGACTCGGAGAGTACTTCAGGATGGGTCTCATGTGGTTCTGCTTCCGGGGCTTTCTCAGTCCAGCTTTTACATTCCGGCTCTGGTTCTGAGGCAGTTTGGCTTGGAGTAGACTCCTTTGGAGGGCTTTGAGGATATAGCCACTAGGGTGGTGGCTTCTGTTTCGATGGATGATCCTTCAGTGTTCCCATTTCTTTCCCGAGCATGGAGGTATGACGTGTTTCCTCCTAGGGTTATCCTCAGGCGTCCGGGACACATATTTCTGACCACTTGGTACTTGGATTGGTACGGGAAGCATTTGGGGGAGACTCAGGTGGCTATTTTGAGACGGCGTGAGGCCATTGTTGGTGTGGAGGACCTGACGGTTTCAGAGAGAAGGAGGGCCGAGGCGAGGGCCAACCCTCATGATAGGAGCGGGGATGCCGTGACTGACTATGAGGCTTATGTCAAGAGACAGGAGAGGAGGATTCCTATGTTACCAGCTCGGCTACAGGAGATGAGAAATGAGGCTAGGGCTACTAAGGCCCTGACAGACGCGGGTTTGATAGATCCTGTCCCTAGACCAGAGTTGGGTAGGCGGAAGATCGACATTTTTCCAGTGCAGAAGAAGAAGACCCGAAGAGGAGGGAAGAAGAGGGGAGAAGCCAGTACGAGTGGCTTGGAGTGACCTTGAGGTTTCCGAGTATCCCTTTCTTGTCGTAGCAGACACATTAGTTGTTATGTATCTTAGTTTCTTTTAGCATGTTGTAAGTCGTAGGAATGAACCGAGCTTAGACTCATCAAAAAGTTTTTTAACTGTAATGAATATGTGAATTGCTTTAGAGTTTTTCAAGACGCTTTCATGGTCTGATCAATGAAAAAGTATGACTTTTATTTGTGTTTTAGACCGAACCGTTTTCGGCTGCCTACGTTCCCTTCGGACTAAAGGGCTCAGGTCTCCGTAGTTCGACCCGGTTAATTTTTTTTGTTTTTTTTTGTTTTCTTTTTGGTGCAACCCTGTTTTTTACCTAGGCCGCCCTTTTCGGGTTTTCAACCTAGTTGGGTATTACTCTTTTAGCACTCTTTTTTTTTGATATATTTTTTTTTGTTGTTTTTTTTTTGTTTTGACTCAGTGTTCTATGCGTAGTATCGACGCAGCTTGTCGCCATTCACTGGGTGTACAAAAGGATTTCCGTCGAGGTCTGCAAGTTGCATGGCTCCTCCGGAGAAGATTTTCTGAACGACATATGGCCCGACCCAAACAGGCTCCCATTTGCCAAGCGGGTTGATGCGGACCGGGGGCTTCTCTTTCAGAACGAGATCACCTTCCCGGATCTCCCGATGTTTTACTTTCTTATCGAAGGCTCTGGACATTCTTCCTTGATAAGCTCGGATGTGTTCCATGATTTTCAATCGGTGTTCATCTAGCAGGGCCAATTCATCATGGTGACTTTGGAGCCATTCAACCTCGTTGATTTGGCTTTCCAACGGCACACGGAGTGATGGGATTTCTAGCTCGATTGGGAGTACGACTTCCATTCCGTAGGTGAGAGCAATCAAGGGATACTCAGAAAGGTTCATCATTTTATTGAGAACGAAAGGAAACACAACATTGGCTACAACTTCGCAGTCTTTAGGCGTGAGGCCATCGGACGACTCTAGCGACTCGAACTAGACAATGAGGGACTCGGAGGACTTGACATGGGTTGACACAAAGGCACGAGGGACCAATCCAAGCTTGGTGATCATTTCCTCTTTGGTCGCGGACGAGCCTGAGAGAGTTTCCCAATTCTTCAATGGCATTGCTGTCAGCGGCCTCATGACTCGGGAATTGCATTGTTTCTGTTCTCCTTTCTCAATCATTGCTATCATCTCTTTGACTGAGCCAAGATCAATTAGGTCCGACACCTGAACTTCTTCCCTGAATAACTGCTGCATAATCGGACCCTCCCAATCATCTGAAAAGACCTCAGTGGCTTTATCTTTTGGCACTGTTAGTTCAAACTCAGGCTTTGAGCCTTCCTGGACAATCGAAATTGTGGTAGTGAGCTTCTCGAACTGTTCTACTAGGCTTGGCACGCCTTTGAAGGCAATCTCACTTTCCATGGTGGTGGTAGCCCCAGGTATCTTGGGCAGATCCGCAAACATCCTACGGACTGGGTTGGCTTTATTTCCCCTAGACTTTCTGAGATCATCTTGTAGCTTCAGCCATCCTTCTGTAGGTTCTTTGACTGTGGCATTACCCTGTTGTGTAGGGCCTTTCACGAAGTAGTCACCCAAATTAGGACTGAAAGGGAGAGATTTAGGGTCATTGACCGGGACCCTTCCTGTGGCAGCTTCTCCCCTTTTTCGGGAAATCTCCTTTTCTTTCGCGGTGTCCACCGAGGTGGCCTCATATCCCAGGCCGTGGCGAGTTTTCTGTCCTTTCACCTTGATGAGTTTGTGAGTTCCTTGTTGGTGCTTCCCTAGACCGAGGCCAGGTAGATAGCTCATCTTCCTCATCATTTTCAAGACCGGAGGGATTTTATCCCGAGTGATTGTCAGATCTACGTTGCAAACTTGGGCCTTAGGGGGCTCGACCGTGAAGCCTGTTAGCATGAGACCTTCCTCATCATGTTTGATTTCCAGAATAGGTATTCCACCTGACCTTAGCAGCGTTGAAGAAATCTAGTCAAGAAGCGACAAATACATCTTACGAGTGACACTTCGTGGGGGCCTGTCCCCATCGGTATTTGACCCGTATTTTCTGGTGGTTCTTCATCGTCGCTTGCTGACAACCAACCATTGTGTCCGGCTCCCATGATATCATTTCTGGCATGATTGTTCCAGATTGATTCCGGATCTGGGGCCTCAGTTGACTCTTCGCTCTCGTCATCATCATCGTCATCGCTGTCATCGGAATCATCTTCCCATACTACTGGGATTTCGATTGAGAGGGAACGCCGATCAAACCCGTTAGGGGAATATGGGTGCGTGCAACCGCATAAATTGTCATGTGCCCCCATTCCTGGAAGTAGTAATTGCGACTCGGCTTCTCCTCCTAGAAACTGCGGGGGAAGAGTGAGAGGGGGTGGCACGTATTTGACTCCAGGAAGGATATAGAAGGAATCCTCCTCCTCTGATTCTTCAGTTTCACTGTCTTCGGGATCGTATTTGGTTTTTCCCAGAGCCAACTTGCAGAAGTGTACTAGCTCCAGATGCTCTTCGGCCTCTTTGCTGATAAGCCCCAGTACAGGCGCCCGTCTGAATCTTTCTTGCTCAATCTTCCTTGACCGCTCTAACCATCTCGTGTAAATGGTTTTCTCATGTTTTGACCGGAACAGCCCCAGCTCTTCAGTGTCAGCTTTCCCTTCATCCGAGAAATAGCGGGCTTCGTATTCTTGCAAGAAACGGGTAACCTGGGACCAGGGAGGATTGGTCTGTTCATCATTCTTGAGGCTGAAAGGGATTCCGAATTCAAGATCCTCGACAAGATTGGTCATAGGTATTTCGTCATTCTCCTCATCTTCCTGAGCATGTGAAGGTTCTCCGGCTTCAATCATGTTTACCTGGTTATGGTTTCTTGGCAGAGGATTTTTGACTGTATTAGGCCCCTCGGGGCCTTCCAACTTTCCTTGCTCTATCAAGCCTTGGATTGCCTTTTTCAGAGTAAAGCAATTATCGGTCAGATGTCCATGAGCTTGATGAAAAGCGCAATACTTTGAATTATCCACGGGAGCATTCGGATTCCTGGGTTGGAAATTCTCCAAAGGCCGCAGCAAGTCTTCTTTCACCAGTCCCCTAAAGATGTCGTTCAGAGGCATTCCGAAGTTTTCGAGGTTTATGATCCTTGGTCTGGGCTCAGCTGGTTTTCTGGGAGCGAAAGGAGTTGTGTTATTACATTCCTGTCCTGTGTAATTAATCACCTCTTTGCCTTTAGCGGGAGCACGAGCGGTGTTGGAGGTAGGAGCCCTGTATCTGTAGGCAGGTGCAGCAGCCAGCTGTTGATTGTGAGCCTTTTCAAATTTAGCTACGGAGTTAACCATGGCCCGTAAGTCTGAGTACGGGAAATGACTGAGGGAGGTTCTCAGATGTGACTTCAGGCATGACTGGAAGATGTCCAACAGTTCCTCTTCAGAAGGAGGAATGGCCATCTCACTGAGTTTCAGATTCCACCGCTTGTAGAAATCCCCGACATTCTTATCACGAATGCTGCCTTTGTTGTCTGCAGGTCAACTCTATTTGTTTCCCATTCCAAATTAGCTTTGTACTTCTCTGTAAAGGCACTGGTGATCTGATCCCATGTTGCCCTGGCCTCGGGTTTTAAGCGGAAGAACCATTTTAGAGCACTGGATTTCAAGGAGAGGCGAAATAGTCGGCCCAAGCTGGCGATTGGTGCATCCTTTGGCCTTCATTGCCAAGGTATATGTATCCAGATGATTTTTCGGGCATGCAGTCCCATCAAAGAGGTCCAGATTGGGCATCACGAATTTGTGGGGCAGGGGAACGATGGAGTCCGGGTCCGTAGGCCGGAAGGCAGACTTCTTAGCAGTCAATTCGGCAATCTGCGCTTTCATTTCCTTATGTTGTTCCATGAACCAAGCCTGATGAGGGTCTTGTGGTGGAACCATGGCATTCAAACCAGCGACTGAGCTAGAGAGAGGAGCTACTGGCGGCAGCGCGGGCGGGTGGAGGGAACGGCCGATCCGGGGACGTAGGTGAAAACCTGTCCTTGGCCCAAATTACCCGGAGGGGCGTGAGTAGGAGCCTGGGCAAAGGGATAGAACCTTGCGGCCTGCTGTTGATTTTCAACTGGCAAAGAGGGTGAAGGCAGTCCTGACGTAGCCGGGTAGCTTGGATTTCCGGAATGAGGCCCATAAGTAGGCTTAAGTGCGGGCTGCTGTCCCTGGTTGTTGAATTGCATGGCTGGCTGCGGCGATGGTGTATAACCCGGGGGGTACTGCGGTCCTGGTGATTCTGATGAAACCGAGATGGAGGTTTGGTAACCCATCGAACCCTGAGTGAGAAATGGGTTTGTGAGAGCTGTGTGAGGAGCGGCTGAGCTAGCATCATTCTGAGGAAGGGCTCCTGACTGTTGTCCTGGACCCAGGCGTGGGGCATTCCAAGCTGTTCTTTGTGGCACTTTGAAGCTGACTAGCTGCGAAGGCCCGGATTGATCGGGTCCAAACTGAGGCGGGATCCCAATTAGCTGTGGCATTCCGAGGTAGCCCCAACCATGAGAAGACATTCCGTACTGATTTTGTCCCCACTGAGGAACTGGGAACTAGCTCGTCCCATCAGGCTGCATGGATCCAGTGGTCTGTGGTTGGGGAGCTGGCTGACCCAGAGACCGAGAAGCATGGGTTCTGGTGGTAGTACCGTAGGAGGTGGGTGGTGGCATCCTGGAGTAATCAGGGAGACTGAGAGTGGGATTGGGATCCTCTTCTTCTTCCACGGTGAAGGTGCCATCAGGATTGAGGCTGGCGGCCAAACCATGGCTCTTAATAGCCTCCATAAGGCTATTCAGCTGTGCTTCTTGTCGCAGTCTCATCTGTTCGGCTAACTGATTCCATTGCTGTTCTGTTTGAGGAGTCCCAGGAGGCGGAGTGATGTTGTCCCCATAGTTACCAGCTGATGTAGACATTCTGAAACCCGGAGTCGGAACAAACGGTGAAGCTGACGATGCGCTTGACTCTTCCCAACTGATCAAACGGTGACCCGGTGCCCGAAACCAAGCTTTGTGCGGAGCTGCGGGGGGAAAGACACGAGGGTTCAGATGTTTGGGAACGAAGGAAGGTAGGTGTTTGGGCTTTGGGCTCATGCAACATGCAGTTATTTGTTCTAGTTTACTTAAAACGTATTTTATTAACCTAATCGGTTGGAAAAGATTGCTCTTCTTTTTCGCAAACTACTCTGGATCCTGGATCAGTGGGCCCCATCACTACGTCTATAAGCCCCTCGTATTCCACCTGTATTTCGACTTCCCAGGGCGGACAGCCCCGGGCGAGGGTCCTATAGGGCAAGCGGGTCCCACCGACCGAAAAGAGAAACGATCCTAAAAGTCTGGCGGGTAATCGAGTCTTAACGAGTATTCGATGTAAATTACGGACAAAGCTGACGTCAAAAGTCAAGATCATGTCCGAGGGCTCGACAAGAAGTCGGCATGATTTGGACTGATAAATGTCCACAATTGATCTTGACCCGTCGTCATTTAGGCCGTAATTAGGCATGGAATGATCGTTAATCCTTGATGACTCAGTGTCATCTTTGGGAGTCGGTGTATAATTTGTGCCGGTCGAGTCAAAGTCAAGGCGCCGGTCAATATCCGGTCAAAGCCCGTGACGGAAAAACCGCAGACTTCGGTGATTAGGGTCCCGAAAGATGCGACTTGGTAGGCCGACTAAGGCTTGAAAGGAAAGGTCTATACAGACGGGGGCATGACACAGACCAGACTAAAAACCAACCGGGTCTCGGACAAAGTGTGTCACGGACAAGTGCATGGTCGACACGAGGCTCCATGGGATGTTTGGGTAGTCCCGTGCTCGCACCGAGAGGCGTAGTAAGGCCAAACGGGCTGCTACTGGGATTTCCCCGAGTTAAGGACGTAGTGTGCAGTGTAAGGCCAAGTGCGCGTAGTGTGCAAGCAGTCTATCTTCTTTTTCTGAGTAAAATAGAAATTTTTATGTGTCTTGAAAAGTATGATACATGCACAAAATGATTTTTTTTTTTGAAAGCCCTATTTTTTTTTTGAAAATCATTTTTTTTTGAATTTTTGATTTTTTTTTTGAAATTTTTTTTTTTTTGAATTTTTTTTTTTTTGAAAGTAAATGAACACATAAGCACATAATTCAAAATTCAAGGCAACGGGTCCGATAGTCAAAATTTTGACTTTTCCGAGGCGGCCAAAACAACACGAAAATGTGAAAAATCAACACACACACGACAAACAGTTTCAAATGCCGGGACGGAAGCTTGACCCACAAAAGCTTTTCCTTTATTTTTTTTTTGAAAAGATAAAACTTATTTGTCCCCAGCGGAGTCGCCACTGTAACGATGTGTTGCCATTTTTCGAAAGATTGGATTTTTCTTTTCTTTGAAAATCAATCGAAAACACGGAGTCGTCACGCCATTTTTGTTTTAAGGGCCAAAACTTTGAAAAATGCCCGAAATGAGAGATTTGGGTTCGGAGGTCACGTTACACGCCGGGAAGAACGTTAGTGTTCACCCGGAATGCCTCGTAAAACGAGTATTTCAAGCTTAAAAACCATTTGTGTGTGTGTGTGTGTGTGTGTGTGTGTTCCTTTGGCCAAAATAAGTTCAAACTGAGAAAACTAAAAATTGAGAACTCTTTATAAGGCATTAAACAAGTCCCATTATTTTTGGTAGGATTTTAGGGTTGAGTTTTGGTACTCAAAAGATTTCTTGAAGTTGGAAATCAATTCTGCCAGAATGAAAAAGACAGTGGACACTTGATTTTAAAATGGATTTAAGAGCTTTAAAACTTCAAAATCTGGGGAAAGTCCGAGAATTAAAGTTGTTGAAAACATCTTAAATAAGGTTTCTACAAAAGTATTTTTCATTTGGAGATGATTTGATGGACCAAACACTTCTGGACATCTCAGATATGAAATCTGGATTTCCAGAGACTGTTGAACTGATCTTTGGAAAATAATTTGAAAAAGGGAGTTATACTCACACAAAAAATAAAGTAAAAATAAGTATGGAAAGCTACGGATGTTGTCTACAAAAAGTATTTTGTAGTCAACACCCAATTCCAAGTTCTTATGTGTCAAAAAAATTAGACAATGGACTGAGTTCTTAGAACAATGCTACTGGATAGCAAGATGTTCTTGAGGGAAAATGTGATTTTAAAGGGGGTTTTGCATCCATGCTTGTCCCCATTTCCTTAGGCTTTGATTAGTGATCACTAGACATTTTAGTGGTGAATCTACTATATCAATCCATCCTTAGGGTACATTAGGACTTAAGCACTTCATTTGCTTGGGAAGGGGGAGATTTAACTTTGAAATCAAGATTTTATGTATGAAAATGGTTTTAGGGTTTTGAAAATATGTTTGTAAGAAGTAAAAAAACAATTTTGAAAGAAATGTTTATCCTTGTAGAGGATCATCCATGGAGATGAACTTCCATGGTGATCCTCTTGGATCTAGGGCAAGAGAATAACAAGTTATATCTTCAAAGTATGAGATGCATGCATGGATGAGAGAGATTTAGGGTAGGGAGAAGGAGGTTATACCTATCTTCTTTTGTGTTTGAGTTTGAGGCTTGGATTTAAGAGTGTTTGAGGCTTGAATTTGAGACTGATTAGTGAGTGTGATTTGGGAAAATAATCCAAAGAAAAAGGTGGCAATTCAAGGGAATTCTCACTGTTTTCTCTAGTATTTTCGCTAAGGTGTTGCTGTGAATTGTTGTTGTGGCTCCTTATTTCTGAGACTGAGGGTTTCAATTTATAGCCCTCTGAAATCTTCAAAAGTATCCGCGCGGATAAGAACCTCAGCGTGCAATGTTCATTAAATGCAGCTGCAGGCTTTGGACACAAGGAATATTTTTAAAAATATTCAAACTGGCCATATTTTTCAGCTTGCTAATTCCGGTTTTTTACAATTTCTTTTCTTTTTGAGATTCTTTTCTTGGCTTAATCTTAAATAGCAATGCCTACTTTGCCCTTGCTTTGTTATAATTGTTAGGAATTGTTAGAAATGTTAGGAATGTTAGGGATTTCGTTAATTTTCTAACGAAAATACTAACAACTCAAATTGGAGCACTTACAACTTGGCAAGATGACCAAGGACCCATTTACCAAAACTGGTGAAAGGGCGGACGACTTATTAGGACTCATACATACCGATGTATGTGGGCCTATGAGTAGCAATGCTTGGGGAGGATTTCGATACTTCATAACATTCACTGATGATTATAGTAGATTTGGATATGTGTATCTAATGAAACATAAAAGTGAATCGTTTGAGATATTTCGAATATTTCAAAATGAGGTGCAAAATCAACTTGGCAAAACTATTAAAGTACTTCGATCCGATCGAGGTGGTGAATATTTGAGCCAAGAATTTGACAGTCATCTTAAGAGTTGTGGAATCGTTTCAGAACTCTCTCCACCCGAAACACCACAATGGAATGGTGTGTCTGAGAGGAGGAATAGAACTTTGTTGGACATGGTTCGTTCTATGATGAGTCAAGTTGAGCTTCCTTTATCCTTTTGGGGACATGCACTAGAAACTGCTGCTTTCACTATAAACAGAGTTCCTACCAAATCGGTTCAAAAGACCCCATATGAGATGTGGCATGGAAGAAAACCAAGTTTGTCTTTCATGAAGATTTGGGATTGCGATGCATATGTCAAGAAGTTAACTTCTGACAAGCTAGCACCTAAGTCTGACAAATGTGTTTTCGTGGGTTATCCTAAGGAAACCAAAGGATACTATTTCTACAACCGAAACGAGAACAAAGTGTTTGTTGCTCGAAATGGTACTTTCTTAGAAAAGGAGTTTCTTCGCAAAGGAACCAGTGGGAGTAAAATAGATCTCGAAGAAATTCGAGAACCCGAAAACAACATTGAACCAATGGTAGAGACTGAACCAAATTCACAAGTAGTTGTGGAACCGGTTCAAGATGCACAAGTTCTTCACCGAAGTGGTAGGTCACGATCCGAACCCGAGAGATATGGATTTCTCGTTACGGAAAGTGATGAAGTGGAGTTAATCGAGAATGATGAACCTACTTGCTATCAAGAGGTGATGTCCGTTCCTGATTCGGAAAAATGGCAAGAGGCCATGAAGTCCGAATTACAATCCATGGCGGATAATCAAGTTTGGAATTGATTGATCCACCCGAAGGTGTAAAAACCATAGGGTGCAAATGGGTCTTCAAGAAGAAGACCGACATGGATGGGAAGGTGCACACCTATAAGGCTAGTCTTGTAGCTAAGGGATATAGGCAGATTCATGGCATAGACTATGATGAAACCTTTTCGCCGTAGCTATGCTTAAGTCTATTAGAATTATAATTGCCATAGCCGCATATTATGACTATGAGATATGACAAATGGATGTCAAAACATCTTTCCTTAATGGGAAGTTACTTGAGGATGCATACATGATACAACCTGAAGGTTTTGTTAATCCGGAAAATTCTAACAAGGTGTGTAAGTTGCAGAAATCCATTTATGGATTGAAGCAAGCTTCTGGGAGTTGGAATCTACGTTTTGATGAAGCAATCAAGGAGTTTGGCTTTATCAAGAACGAAGATGAACCTTGTCTATACAAGAAAATTAGTGGAAGCGTATCACTATTTTTGGTGTTGTATGTCGACGATATCTTACTCATTGGAAATGACATTCCTGCACTACAGACTATCAAGTCTTGGTTGGGAAAGTGCTTTTCAATGAAAGATATGGGTGAAGCTGCATATATCCTTGGTATCAAGATCTATAGAGATAGATCCAAGAGGATGATTGGTTTAAGTCAAAGTACTTACATTGACAAGGTTCTTAGAAGATTTCAAATGAAAAATTCTAAAAGGGGAAACTTGCCAATATTACATGGTATATCTCTTAGCAAGAATCAAAGTCCTAAGACTAATGATGAGCGAAAGAGAATGAATGGTATTCCATATGCTTCGGCAATTGGGTCTATCATGTATGCTATGTTATGTACTAGACCCGATGTCTCGTGTGCTCTAAGTATGACGAGTAGGTACCAATCGGATCCTGGCGAACCACATTGGATAGCAATCAAGAATATCCTCAAGTACTTACGAAGAACTAAGGATGTATTCTTGGTCTTTGGAGGAATGAAAGAAGATCTTGTAGTGAAAGGCTACACAGATGCTAGCTTCCTAACCGACAAGGATAATTTCAGATCGCAGTCTGGATTTTTGTTTATGCTTAATGGAGGCACTGTGAGTTGGAAAAGTTTCAAGCAAAGCACCGTTGCTGATTCTACAACCGAAACTGAGTACATAGCGGCATCTGATGCAGCTAAGGAAGTCGTTTGGATCAAAAAGTTCATTAGTGATTTGGAAGTCGTTCCAAGCATCAAAGATCCTATTGAACTTTACTGTGATAACAATGGTGCCATTGCACAAGCAAAGGAACCAAGGTCACACCAGAGATCCAAACACATACTTCGACGTTTCCACATTATCCGAGAGATATGTGAAAGGGAAGACGTAAAGATATGCAGAGTAGACACTGATGACAACGTGGCGGACCTATTAACTAAGGCTCTCCCGCAAGCTAAGCATGATGGTCATGTTAGGTCCATTGGTATTCGATACATGGGATATTGGGCCTAGTGCAAGTGGGAGACTATTAGTGTTATACCCTAGGCCTATGATTGATAGACTTATATGTTGACATTATTTATTATATGAGATATTTATCATTTGATTACTATACTCCCTCCGTCCCACCAATTGCTTCACCCTTTTCCTCCGGCACGGGAATTATGGTAATGGGAGGAAAAAAAAATGTTGTGAGTGTAATTTGAAAATAGGAGAGAGAATTAGTGGAGGGAATAGTGAATTTGAAAAGTGTTGTGAGTGTAATAGTGTTTTAGGAGAGAGAATGAGTGGAGAGAATAGTGAAGATTCTTTGCCAAAAAAGGAAAGGTGAAGCTTCTAACGGGACGCCCTTTTGGGTAATTAGTGAAGCTTTTATTGGGACGGAGGGAGTATATGTTTTGTATATTTGTTTATAATAATCTCCGTCCCTAATTATTAAGAGAATAATTAGTATAATTGTTAATGGATAATCATACGATGATTATATGCACAGAGATGCACATTGAGATTGTGGGTACTTGTTAGAGAACAAGTGATTGGACTTGACCCGCCTGAGATTTATGTCATGGTCAAATGTCATAATTAAATCTCATAAGGTTACTTCATTTAGTCCCTAGACCTGAGATTATCATGACCTTACATATGATGAAAGTCATGTTTGATTTTAGTCAAACAATATCTTAACACGATATTTATAAAGGCTAATTTTGGCATGATCGGATTCATGATGGGAAGGATGATAAGTCAAAGATGGAATTTGTCCCTCGAAAGAGAGATATTTTTGCTTGGGCCCCTCGATGAGTGATAATGATGAAAGTGTATGGCCGTACCCCAATATGATTGGAATTATCATTATACTCGGAATCGAGAAAGCATTGAACAAAGACAAGTTGACGAGGACCATGACTTGTGTTCAATATAACATCATGAGACAAAGGGAGAAATGGAAGTGTACCATTGGAAACGTGAACTCTTACGTTACATTATTTGGGTAGACATAATGGCTTGCTAGAGTCCGCTTATGTCTTATGAGAGTCGATATGATCGAACTCATTGCCAACATAATGTAATCCTATTGGGTCACACACAACTAGAATGGATTGATTAGACCATGGGAAGAATGATTGAGAAAAACCTGTGGTGGCTCATTGTATCGCGCGACAGAACAAGTCCATGTGACTCGTCTGGTCGTGCGACACTATAAGCCCACAGAGTTATTTTTGGACTGATTTTCTAATTCGATTAGGAAACAAATATTGATGCTAAAGTAGTATAAATATAACAGTCCGTTAGCCCTAAAAAGCTAGTCAAAATTCTGAAAAGAAATTCACAACAATATTCTCAATATTATTACAAGGTTTAAAGGATCTAGCAATCTTCAAGAAATTGTTCTTGGATTCATTCAAAGGTGTGGATACCGAAAGAGGGTCTTCGCTAAGCAATCTGAAGAACGAAGTTTGTGATTCGAAATCACATAATCAAATCGTTCGATAGCTCAAGAACGAAAAGCAAACAAGGTTGGTTACATCTATCTCATAGTTTCAAGTTAATTGTATAGAACGGATCCTAGGATTCTTGGGTTTTGTGTTATTTAGATGCTTAATTTCGCTGCGCATGGACCCATAAAACCCAACAGTTACCCTCAAGTTCAGTGAACAGACTATCGCAGCACTCCCGCAGCCTCAAAACTTTTTTGCCCGCCTGCGAGGAGGGAGATCAAAAGTCAGGAAAGGGTCAGAAATTCAAAGTATTAAGGTAAAAAGATGGGCAGGGCTAAACCTCAGTAAAGGCAAGGCCTATATCCCCCATCAGGGCAGCCGGATTCTCCTTCATCACTACATTTTTGTAGAAATCTGGGGAGTAGAGCCGGTTCAGGAGGCCAATCCCCGCAACTGAATTATTAGCCGTCCTGGTATAAATATCAACCCCGGTGATGTCGGGCATCTCGGACAATCTCTTCCTAACAGCCAATGTCTCCTCGCGAGTGCTGAGGGAGGCCACGGGGTAGGAGGCAGAGCAGAGAGTCCTCCCTTCGAGGGGAGCAGTGGAAGAAATCGTCGTGGAAGCACGAAGTGGTGCCTCTCCAACTTTCTGGGACTTGGAGGCCCTCTCTTTGTGCCCCAAATCCCCATACTTTTCAGTCCTCTTCCTGAACTCTTGGTTATGGCCAGAGGCAATAGTGCGGCCAGGAGAATTGGAGCTGCGAATGGCATGGGCAGGAGGAGGACCCTTTGGGGGTGGAGGCAGCTCCCCGGTGGTAGGGATAACTTTGGGACCGGTCAGACTGGCGCCAGTCTTCCTATTAGCCACGGGCAGATTGGCATCCTTACCCGGGGTCGCTCCCAAGGTAGCTTGCCTCTTCGCAGCAGCATCTTTTTGTGCCCGCATGTTCCGGCCCTTCAGCTCTTTGGCGCTCAGGGGGGCCATCAGAAATTATATTCTTCGGGGTCTACTCTGAAAGAAAAAAGAATGGGTTAATGACAGTTCAGAAAATGAAAAGCAAGAAAAATATACAGCAGTTCTCAAAAGAAATAAGAGACCAATAAGTTCCGGAGGCTCGCATTCAGCACCCAGCATGCAAGTTTTACAGTCGGCTTCAAATTGATAAAACTCGTGCACCCTCCAATTAGGGTCATGAGGCTGGGGCCCTATCTCTACTCTGGGGGCATAGGGAGCGCCCTCCCTTCGAGGAGCCACCCCTGAGTAGACTAACAAGGGCTCAAACTCAACAATGGCACCCACGTCATATACGGGCTCCACCCCATTGGTTATGTGCTTGGCCAGATGGTCTCCAAGGCAATGCGCAGGTCCTCGAACAGAGATGGGTCAGGGTAGTTTTTAGCGGCCACCTTCATTGGAACAGGATTTGGAGGTTTGGAGAAAGCCCAGCCGAACCTAGACTCTATGACCAAAATATCCTTCTGGTATCATTGGTCAAATTTGTTCGAGGGAGGAGAGAAGGTCCGAGCAGAATAGTTCTTAGCCTTCAGGCTCAGGTTACCATTGCTAATTTGGTTCTGATAGTAGGCATATAATCCAGAAAGGGTGGGTTCATAGCCAAAGACCCGGCAAAAAGTTATGAAGGAAACAAGGGCCCTAATGGCATTTGGAGTCAGGTGCATAGGGAGACAGCTGTTGAAAGTGAGGAAAAAGTAAATAAAGGGATCTAGGGGAAGTCTCAGGCCATTCACAAACTGGGCCCCATAGAAAACGCGGGCCCTATTGTCCTCGCGGACATCGGCTACAGTTTCTGGCCGCAGCTTGTCCTTCCTCTTTATTTAAATATGGCCAAGGGTGCGGACACGGAATGCTTTGGGGTCAACATTGTAGAGGGTGTATATCTCCTCCTCCCAGTCTATGGTATCCACCTCCTTGGTTTTTCTCTTGCGGCCTTGGCCAGGATTAGCCTCAACAGCAGGTCTCTTGCCTCTACCTCGGACAGGGACAGGGACCTCCTCCTCGGAGTCAGAATCCTCAAAGGCGTCAACAATTTATGTTGCCTTCTGGGAGGTGCCCGCAGCCATCCGGTCATCTTGGTCGCGGTCATCATCCTCGGTCTCCGAGCTCGTTGAGCCAAAGAGACCGGTGGATGAACTACGGGCAGGGGCCACCTCATGTTCACTCTCCCCGCCTCCGGTCACCTCAAAATTTAGAGGGTCCAGCTCCTCACTGCTACTCAATTCAACCATGGGCACACCAGGGGCCCCAGGCACAACATCGGGAAAAACAGTCCTCAGGGGGAGAACATCCAAGGGATTATTCAGATCCTCCTAACCCTGTGCCCTCTTCTCATTAGCTTGGTTGGGATCCATCAGTTCAACTTTTTCCCAGTCAACTATCACTTCGGGGACGCGAATCTCTCTCCTCACTAGTTTTACGGCGTTCAAAGCCTGATCTCTCTCGCAGGGAAACCTGCACAAAACCCCCATTACAAAATTTCTCAACCTATTTGTATCCCCCAGCACCAATACATCACCGTTCACAATTATTTTCTTCTTCTTGGCCTCCCACAATCGGGGTGGGACAAACGGCCCCCATTGATATTTTCACAGAAATATTGGAAGCACTCCATGGACAACCTAAGCCACCCAATGGCCACCTTCCTGTAGATCCCCCCTGTCCGTTTACAAACGGTAAAGGTATCTGGAGTGCTCCCATCCCCTAGTTCTAACGGACGACGAGGCCCAAATTCACGGGTAGTCATCGAAACCCAAAAGAAATAGAGGAAGATGAAGAAGAAGCAAAACAAAAAACACTTATGAGGGTGGATACGAGGGTGGATTCGAGGGTAGATTCGAAGGAAAGAAAGCACAAAGCACGCAGCAGAATTTTCTCTCTCTAAAGCAGTATGAAGGTTTGAAAATGGTAAAAGGGTTTGGGAAAGAAGGGTTTGGTATTTATAAGGCCTATCAATACGGGTTAACCCGTTTAACCCATATTAATTAGCCCCCAAACCGTTCCTCGAACCACGAATCGTCTCCAAACGTTTGAAATTTTGAAATTCCGCCGGTTAAGCATTTATTGCACCCCTTGGATGGCTGACACGTACCCTCCGTACGTGTCACACGCTGTCTCTTCATCTGTCAAGGGGCCCACTTGCGAACCGGGAGGCAGAGCATTCAAGGCGCCCGGAATCTTCCCCACATGCCTCCCACGTGTGCTAATAGGCACGGGAGGCAGAGCAAGACCAACGAAAAACACCAACACTGGTGCCCGCTCGAGGAGCGATCTGGGCTAACCGAGCTTTACTAGTAGCTCCTCGCTCAGACCATAAATAATCACACTTGGAGCTAGGGGCCACTGATGAGCCCGGACCACCTGGACCGGGCCCACGCTCGGTCTGGTCCAAGGAACCAGTGACGTGGCCTTCCCTAGACCGTCGGAGTCAAGACCTCTGACAGATAGACCCCTGAGGTCAAGACCATGCTCCTCTCCGCATCATTCTACTCCAGACCGGAGGGATCCTGATCGATGGATTGGTGCCCGCAGGAGGTATGACCGCTCCATCCGTGCCCGCGTCAAATACCTTTGACCGCGCCCAAGATATTGACCGCGGGCTCATACCTGCCTCCCGATTATCTCACCTGCCTCCCAGTTAAGGGCAAACCTTACTTAGCAAGTTAGCTTATTGGCTCTGACATGCAAGTTACCGGCTCACTCCCATCGCATTCAATGCGGCTCAGTCAGGCGCCTACAATGGCATTGAATGCGCCGCGCCGGATACACGGCTCCTGTCCACATCAGCGACATCCCTTCTGACAGAGGGTCCTCCCTCCCTGACAGACCCAATCAGATGCGGACACGTGTATGCGGACAAATACCAAAGTACCCTTCAGGGCTGACCTCATGGCTTACGTCAGCGAGCAGCTCCCCATTGCCTATAAATAGAAGACTTTTGTCCCCTTGGACAAGGTAAGTTCCAAATATATATTGTAAGCCATATTGCTGTCAAACTCTAAACACACACACACATTCAAGGCATTCAAAGCCTTATATTACTCAGTATTCTTACTCTCACACCTGAGGGTCTGAGTTGGAGTAACATCCAACTTTGACCTTAACGGTGCTCTTTTGTGTTGTGTTCTAGGTACATCAAGCCACCAAAATATATCCTGCCAGATATCCTTGAACCGCTCAGACCCTAAATAGCTTGGCGTCATCAGAGCTCGACTTGTTAAAAGCTCAAATGATTTTTGTTCGTGAATAATTTGAGTTCGAGATTGATTCAATAAGCTCGTTAACAAAAAAAATTATTGTTTGAACTCGACTCGTTAACCTCGTATCATTATTACTTTTATGATAAATACACATAAAATATATGTATGTACAAATTAAGATATTTAAATTTTCAAATCGGCTCCTTAAGCTCGAACTTGAGCCCGTTTGATTTCAGTTTTTTTTTTAAAAAAATCCAAGCTTGAGTTCGGATAGTTAAAACTCGAGTTCGAGCAGCTTGCGTACAGCTCGTGAACGACTCGCGATTAGCTTGAAAATCGATTCAATTCGATCTCGATCAATCAAGGTGGGCTCAAGTTCGAATTTTTAAAAGAGCTCGAGCTCGAACTCAAAACTCCAAATCTCGACTCTTTTACAACTAGTTATATATCACTACAAGAATCTGGTCAATTGTTGACAAAAATTTTGTCAGTAATCAATTTTATTCCTTTACAAATATAGATTAATGGCGAAGTTATGTGGTGATGTAGCGAAAAGCAACGAAGAACATTGCAGCCAAGGCGACACTGTCAGTCGTGCGACATACTTGGACACGGGGCACGACTCGTGCTTTCAAGCACGACTCGTGAAGAGAACCTGCACGAATGATTTAGTTGTCACGCCTCGTACCACAAATGAAGACTTGGGGGACGACTAGTGATGCATAGAATGAGTCGTGATAGGCGACAGATTTGCAGCAGACGTATTTCTTTTCAGTTTTTAAAAGGGATTTTGTAAGGGTATTTTGGTACTTTGTTTATTTCGTTTTCCTTAGGTTTTTAGGTCATTGTTGGGAGTATAAATACTCTCTTTATCTGTTTGTTTTGGAGAGTTGAATTTTGATAAATTATTTGATTGCTTTGCAATTGTGAGTCTTTCTTGACTTGTTGAAGGTGGATTCTTTCGAGTGGGTGGATTCCTTCTGTTATTCGAGGTTCTCATCTTTTAGGTGTTAATCTTGCCAAACCCTAATTCGTGGATTCGAATTGGGTCAAACAGTTGTTGATTCAATTATTTGCCTATCCGGTTACTATTTCTTTTATTCCGCTGCAAACTATTTACATCAGTTGGTATCAGATAACGGACGATCCAAGGAGTGAGATGGCCAACAATCAAGCAAACCCTGGTGATTTGGCTGCTGTGCTAGAACGATTTCGACATGATTTGGAGCATCACGAAGCAGAGCGTGTTGAACGCGAAGAGCAAAGAGAGGCGGAACGCGCTGAAAGGGATAGATTGTTGACAGAGGCTCTGCAGGCTTTGCAAGTTGGTATTGGCAATCTTGGGCAAAGGCCAGATCGACAAGATGAACGTGTCGAACGTGGGGATTTTAATCGTCGTGGTCAGCCAGTCGGAGGTAATCCTATTTATGAACAATCCCCTAAATTTAAAGCTGATTTGCCTTTCTTTACTGGTGAATTAGATATGATTGAGTTTTCTGATTGGCTTGAGGAAATAGAAAAATATTTTGCTTTAATGAATATTTCTGCGGAACGACAAGTTCCTTATGTGGCTTATAAATTGAGGGGTGGTGCATCTACTTGGTGGAAGCAATTACGCACCCAAAATATTCGTAACAACCGACCTATGATTACTGAGTGGCCTGTGATGAAACAAGCCTTGAGGCAACGATTTTTACCCGCTGATTTTGAACAAAAACTATATCGGAAATTTTTGGAGTGTGTACAAGGTACTAAATCTGTTGGTGCTTAAACGAATGAATTTCACTCTTGGTCTGCACGTAATGATTTGTGTGAGTCGGATGTACAGTTGACTGCTAGGTTTATTTCTGGGCTTCGTGTTGATATTCGTAATCAGGTTGAGTTGACACCTGTTCACTTTTTGGATGAGGCTATTGATCGGGCTTCCACAGTTGAACGTCAGCTTACTACTCTTGGGAGCGTTGTTTCTTACTCTTCTGTTGGTAATACGATTGTGGCCAAAGAGCCAACACATGGTGTGGGTGCTAAACCCGTTGTAGCCGGTCAAACTAATCCGGTTGTTGTTTCGGCTAAAAAGCCTCCTGCTCCTGCTGCTGGTGGTCAATAGAATGCAAATCCTTATGCCAAGAATTATGGCACCAAGTGTTTTAAATGTGGGGAGGCAGGCCATATTTCTAATGGTTGTCCTCTTAGAAAGGATGTGAATATGGTGGCTCGTGAGGATGGTGATGATGATGGTAATGGTGAGATCATTCATATCGATCCTAATGAGGATGATGATGAATGCGGGGACCATGAATCGTATGTGGTTCGTAAACTTTTGTTGCCTACTCCCGTGGAAGAGGTTAATCCTGCTCGACATAATATAATCCGTACAATGGGTAAGGTCAATGATATGGCAGTACACATTATTATTGATAGTGGAAGCAGTGAGAACTTGGTTGCACGTGGTTTAGTAAATAAGCTTAAGCTTGAGGTGCGTAACCATCCATCTCCTTATTTGTTGGGTGGATCAATGCTACGGACTCTTTGAAGGTAACGCATCAGTATATCATTCCTTTTGCTATTGGTAGTTATATGTATGTGATTACTTGTGACATAGTGGATATGAGCGCTTGCCAGTTGTTGTTCGGTAGACCTTGGCATTTTGATGTTGATTCTACTCATAATGGGCGGACTAATGTGATAAGCTTTCTGAAGGATGGTGTCAAGTTTAATCTTAGCCCATTGAAAGCTAAAGGAGCACACGGTAGTAAAGGGGCCATAAAAGGGATTACTTCCTTGTATGTTCCCAAATCTTTTCTTTCAGGTACTGCTGCACGTGGAGCTAAGAGCCGCAATACTACTCGGGTGGAACCATCCGTTCATAAGAAGGCACCGGTTAAGGAGGCGAGAAGTCCCAAGAAGGAAGTTGCATGCTCAAGATATATGACGTTTCTTCCCAAGAGACGTGTTCCTTTTTCAGTACATGATTCAGGGACGAATCATTTTAAAGAAGGGGTGTATGATGTAGCGAAAAGCAACGAAGAACATTGCAGCCAAGGCGACACTGTCAGTCGTGCGACATACTTGGACACGGGGCACGACTCGTGCTTTCAAGCACGACTCGTGAAGAGAACCTGCACGAGTGATTTAGTTGTCACGCCTCGTACCACGAATGAAGACTTGGGGGACGACTCGTGATGTATAGAACGAGTCGTGATAGGCGACGGATTTGCAGCAGACGTATTTCTTTTCAGTTTTTAAAAGGGATTTTGTAAGGGTATTTTGGTACTTTGTTTATTTCGTTTTCCTTAGGGTTTTAGGTTATTGTTGGGAGTATAAATACTCTCTTTATCTGTTTGTTTTGGAGGGTTGAATTTTGATAAATTATTTGATTGCTTTGCAATTGTGAGTCTTTCTTGACTTGTTGAAGGTGGATTCCTTCGAGTGGGTGGATTCCTTCTGTTATTCGAGGTTCTCATCTTTTAGGTGTTAATCTTGCCAAATCCTAATTCGTGAATTTGAATTGGGTCAAATAGTTGTTGATTCAATTATTTGCCTATCCGAATACTATTTCTTTTTTTATTCCGCTGAAAACTATTTACATCAGGTGGTGTGTAGTGGCCTTTTATATTTGTGTGTGTGTGTGTGACTTTAATAAAAGGTGAAAGTGATAATAAATTAGAGTAAAAAAAGTTAGATAGTACTCTCTCCGTCCCGGTTCACTTGACATTAAAATGAATGGCACAATAACTAAGAAAAAAGAATAAAATAAAAGAAATGTGTGGTAAAAAATGAAGAGAGAGAATGAGTGGGATAAATAGTAGTGTTGGTTGAATAAATTGAGTGGTGGAAAATGAAGAGAGAGAATGAGTGGTGGGGTAGAGTGAATATAAAATTATAAAAAATTTGCCATTTTGGATAGTGCCAAGTGAAGTGGGATGGACCAAAATGAAAATTAGTGCCAAGTAAAGTGGGACGGAGGGAGTATGTGTTAATTAGGGTACGATATTCCATTTTTGATAACTTAGGCTCCAAAATTGACTAGTTAGTAAGTTAATGATATTTTGATGAAATTGTAGATTTTTTTTTTTTTTTAATTTAGGGTCCAAAATTTTGGAGATATTGTCAATTTAGGGTAATGTTTAGGTGTTATGTATTAATCGGGTACTCAACGATTTTTTTAACACTTTCATTAAAAAAATATATATAATACCCTAATAATTTTAATTTTGGACATTAAATTGAAATCTCACAACCCCAAAACTTTGGACTCAAAATGAAAAAAAAAACAATGCTCTCAAACAAAGTAACAAATTGAAAAAATTGGAGCAAAACACCCTAGATTCATTGAAATAAAATTAAATTAAAAATTTCAAGCATTCGTTCGCCCTAGTTTAATCGAAATAAAATTAGATTAAAAATTACTTGCATAATCACTCACCCTCACCCTCACCCTCACCCTTGTTTGACGAACAAAATGAGAAGGTTTGGTTGAAACTTCTCAATTAATATCATAGATTTCGAGTTTGAGTTAGGAAAATAATGAGAACATGTACATGTGTAGATCCTATTAAAAAAAATATTCTTACCCTATTTGTTATTACTTCATCTAATAGATTTCATAAATAAAAAATTAGCACACGAAGATGAGGCAAAAAGAAGAGAATAAACACATCATGCAGGGACAAACAGTTGTCTCTAAAATTTATGAGAAATTAAATAAAAGTAACATCGGTTATTTTTCATTTTCATCTTTTATTCAGATTTGAATAGATGGATACATCAGAAATAACACAACTGATACTGTTTTTTTTCTCAATTAAAATCTGAATGTCTCTTATTTTTCACTTAATTTCAGATGTAAAACTATATTTATTTACCTCTTAATTGATTTTTTTCATATATATCTATTAAATAAACTTGTAATTCCAAAAATATTCAACCCAAACACTATATTAACAATCATTCATTTCATCTATCTACTCTATTAAATGTCTTAACCCTAATTTCAAATGTGAATTTAGATGAATATTCAAAAAGATTGAGTAATTCAGACGCTATATGTTATTAGTTCAGCTAAAATTAAGCATGAAATCATATTTCAGCCTTGAAAAAAATCAAATGCCACCTACCTAAAAGTAGAGGTACGTATTAGATTTTAAATACATAAACTTTAGATCCTTACTCTTTATAAATAAACCTGCGATTAGCTCGAAAATCGATTCGATTCGATCTCGAACAATTAAATTGAGCTTGAGTTCGAGAAAAGCTCGAGTTCAATAATTTGTAAAGGAAGAGAGAGAATGAGTGGAGAATAATGAGTGGTTGTGAGGAAGAGAGAGAATGAGTGGAGAATAATGAGTGGTTGTGAGGAAGAGAGAGAATGAGTGGAGAATTATAAAAATAATAAAAAGTTTCCTTTTTTGGTAATGTTGCAACTTAAGTGAAATGCCAAAAATGACAAAATGTTGCAACCTTAGCAAAGTAGGAGTATATATATATATATATGTGTTAACATTACTATTAATAGTATTAGTTAATCATAATAACTACTATATATGTTAACTATCACTATTACTATAATAGTTACTATATAGATTAACTATTACTATTAGTACTATTATTAATTTATTATAATAGTGACTATATATGTTAACTATTATTATTAATAGTATTAGTTAATCCTAATAATAACTATTATTAGTAAATATTATCATTAAGTTTAATATAAGCTAATATTATTAGTTAAATATAACAATTACTATATATGATGACTCTTAAACTTACTATTTAAGAATTAGATATCATTATAGTAAAATATAATTAGAAACATTAATTTTTAATATATTAGAATATCTTAGATTAGATAATGCTTCAATATTAGTTACTAATATACTCCGTATTTGGTAAATATTAGATGTTAAACTTACTATATTAAATCAATATTCTCAAATAACTTTCTATTTAAGAAGATGATTACTATATTAGTTAATCATAACTAGAAAAAATATTTTTTAAAAACATAATAAAAATATTATTCTACTAATAGATTAAATGTAAATAATGGGTTTCGCTAATTATATTTACTAATCATAATATGTGCATATATGTAATATAAAATCATTAATATCAAAGATATCTAATATTATTAATTCAATCATCTATAAAATTAGAAGTTAACTAATAACAACAACAATAATTCATTGCTATTATTCAAATTTCAATTGTCATAATAATAAGTAAAAACTATACTCCCTCCGTTCCACACCAATTGATACTTATTTCCTTTTTGGTCCGTCCCACACCAATTGATACTTACCCAAAATGGAAAGAAATCTTCACTATTTACCTCACTCATTCTCTCTCCTATTTTACTTTTTCACTCACAACATTCTCTCTCCTAACTATTCCTCCCACTCATTCTCTCTCCTATTTTACTTTTACACTCACAACATTCTCTTTTCACTTTTTCTCTCTCTTACCTTTCTGATAACGCGAACTGAAGGTTAAGGATTAGACCGAACAAGAATTAAAACAGGATTCCATGGAAGAAAGCCGCAGCCTCTCTTTTAATTCAATTCATAAAAAACAAAGTCCCCTAAAACTATTACAATGAAAAACTTAAATAAGCCTTATTTTCTTGTTGACCAAGAACTTCCTAAAATACGATAATCCTACCATCTAAATAAAAGATCATTCCAGAAATACTAATATTAATAAAACTCTAATTAAATATTAAACTACATTTAATATTAAATAAATAAAATAAAAACTGAAACTAAAATCCAAAGCTAGCCAGACCCCCAGCGCGGCCGCTCCATCAAGCAGCGCGGGCGCGCCAACGTCCAGAAAGTCCTCTTGCGTCTACACTGCATCATTCTCCCCTTCTTAGAAAAAATTCGTCCTCGAATTTGAGTTGTTGCTCTTGGAAACTCATCAAGAATTTTACGCTTCACTTGTCGACGAACTTTATACTTCAGAAAACTTGTCATTACATCCATCCAATCAGCCCAATGAACTTGGGTAAAGGCGTCAACAACTAATTTTCTGATGTGAAAAGATGAAGAAAAAACTGACTTACGAACAGCAAAAGGATCATCATACAACAGACCTCTTCTTGTTGCCTCAAATCCTAACAACCACCCGTCACTTGAAAAATAAGACCCAAGATCAGCAAACGGATCTTCATACAACAGAAGAAAACACTTAACGAATTCCAAATCCCTCAACAAATCCCAAGGTGGGAATTTAAGACAAGGTGTTTCCAGACCTATCGAGTATGAAGAATTCCATCGACAAATCTCACAGTCACATTTATCGAAAACCGGAGGTTTTGACCAATCAACGAACTGATCAAAACTGTTTGATAACACAAAGGGCGATGATGGATCATCAACAACCCTATCAATATTAACGATAGATAAAGGGATGCGAAATACATCTGGATATGCCATACCTTCAATCTCCGGACTCTCAATTTTTGCCTCGATATCCCATGAAGGAGCTGCTGCATATCTAGACCCAATTTCGTGACCCTGACCAAAGGGAGTCACCCCTTCATGCAACTCCATGTCCTCGGATGACAAATCCGAATCTGAACCCATCGGTGGATGCTCCACACGCGCCTGAAAGTTCTGAAGTTGTTGAATCTGTCTTCTCAGATCGTCTATCTCAATATCGCGTAGATCACGCTCGTGGTGATGATCGTCTTCCGGAGGATCCGCCACACGACCCTTACCACGACCAACTCTACCTCCACGAACTCCACGCCCTCGTTCGGCCATCAAATCGTCCAGACAACTGATACCAAATGATAACGCGAACTGAAGGTTAAGGATTAGACCGAACAAGAATTAAAACAGGATTCCATGGAAGAAAGCCGCAGCCTCTCTTTTAATTCAATTCATAAAAACAAAGTCTGCCTAAAACTATTACAATGAAAAACTTAAATAAGCCTTATTTTCTTGTTGACCAAGAACTTCCTAAAATACGATAATCCTACCATCTAAATAAAAGATCATTCCAGAAATACTAATATTAATAAAACTCTAATTAAATATTAAACTACATTTAATATTAAATAAATAAAATAAAAACTGAAACTAAAATCCAGCAGTTCCGTAATCGGCCCAGCGCGGCCGCTCCATCAAGCAGCGCGGGCGCGCCAACGTCCAGAAAGTCCTCTTGCGTCTACACTGCATCACTTTCCTTAATCCGCATGCCCATTTTTTGGTATCAAATGGTGTGGGACGGAGGGAGTATACAACAAAAGTTACAGTAAAAAAATTCTCCTGAATTTATAAATGTAAATATTTTAATCGATATAAAATAGATTTAAATTACCAAAAGAATAATATGCTACTTTATCAAATAAAAACATAAAATTATAAGCAAAATACAAAAAAAAAAAAGACAAATTAATTTTTCGTGCAAAACACGGACTACCCACTAGTTAGTACATGAAGTTGAGGCAAAAAGAGAATAAACACGTCATGCAGGGACAGTTGTCTCTGAAATTTTGAGAAATTAAAGCTAATAAAAGTAACCTCGTTTATTTAGTTTCAGCTCTTATTAATATATAAATAGTTGGGTGTAGCAGAAATGACACAATTCATACTATTGTTTTTTTTCTTCATTTATATTGAATGACCTTTATTTTTCATTTAATATTCAGATGTAAAATTATTATTTATTTGCCTCTTCATTGATTTTTTTTCATATACTCTCTCCTTTCCTGTCGAGTGGATACTTATTTCCTTTTTGATCTGTCTCACCCAATGGAGACTGTCCAAAATGGAAGGGAATCTTTACTATTTTTCCCATTCATTCTCTCTCCTATTTTATTTTTACACTCAGAACATCAATCAAATCACTATTTCTCCCTTTCATTCTTTCTCCTATTTAATTGTTCATACTCATAACATTTCCTTCCATTTTTTATCTTTCTTACTTTTTTTAATCTGTGTGTCCAAATTTTTGGTATTCACTCGACTGAAACGGAAGGAGTATATCTATTTAATAAACTCGTAATTTAAAAAATACTTAACTCAATCACTAGATCAACAATCATTAATCATTTCTCTCTACTTCATTAAATGTCTTAACCCTAATTTCAGATATTAATTCAAATGAATATTCAAATATCATGAGTAATTCGAAAATCAGTACTCAGACGATATCTCTTATCATCAGTTTAGCAAAATTCAAGCGTGAAATTAATAGTTTTTCAAACAATTTTCATTAAGCACATTTAATCAGATATTTTCTTCTATAATTACTCTAGAGGGAAAAATAATTGAGGGAGCATGCCAATTGAAAACGTGAGCAAGTTTTGGAATTTTCGCCATTTCTAAATAAATGGTCCTTTGAAAAGGATCAATCCATCAGTCCTTTCAACTTGTGATGGGTGAGTTGACAACCAAATTACACAGTTGTTCGACGTAACATCAACGATCTTTTTATTATTATTATTATTATTATTATTATTATTATTATTATTTTTTATTTTTTTTTTTTTTTTTTTTTATATCAGGTTCAGCTCCCGAATTAGTCATGGACCATCAGCTATCGGCCTCTCAGTGACTGGCGGAGGTAAATCGAGGGATATGCCCGAGTTAGTAAGGTGGCAGCACCCCTTATATTCCTGACCCAAGGAAACCCTCCTACAAGGCATTTACATCGAACTTCCCACGCTGAGGTTGCAAGCCCAGCAATCCTGCTTCCTTAATCGCTCGGCTGTGCCGAGGGACATCATCAACGATCACTTTATTAAGATACAAAGAGATGGCTCTATCGGTACGAAGGCGGGTCATAAAGACAATTTTATTGTTAGAGAAAGATCAAACAGCCTAAAAAAAAGTACTGTGTTCCAGTATTATTGCGGATCATTCAACTTGAGATTTGTGGTCTATATAAACCATAGCTTTCTCTTAACATTTTCCTCATCCAAACACATCCTTCTCTAGTCTGCATATCCTTTCCAAAATGGGTTTTGAAAAGACATTATTGTTTTTCATATTTTTTTTGAGTCTGATTTCATTGGCTTATAGTGAGCCTCATTTTCCTTGTTACTTCATTTTTGGTGATTCTTTGGTTGATAATGGCAATAACAATGACCTCGTTACAGAAGCTAAAGCCAATTATCCACCCTACGGTATCGACTTTCCCGGTGGTCCAACTGGAAGATTCACCAATGGTCGTAATATGGCCGACATTCTTGGTACACATTCTCTCTCTCTCTCTCTCTCTCTCTCTCTCTCTCTCTCTATATATATATATATATATATATATATATATATATATATTTAGTGGAATATAGTATGTTGTACGGAAATATTTAAATGAACAGAAGTGAATGACATACTCCTTCGTTCACAAACATTTATGTCAAATAAAGATTTATTTTTTATATTCATGTGAAAAATAGATAAATTCACGCTCTTTATATATATATATATATATATATATATATATATATATATATATATATATATATATATATATATATATATATATGTGTGTGTGTGTATCGTGTAGCTGAACTCCTAGGATTTCCTGAATACATTCCGCCGTATGCAACGGCAAGAGGCAAAGCTATCCTTAGAGGTGTGAATTATGCATCAGGCGCCGCTGGAATTCGTGATGAAACTGCACAACATATGGTAATTACTACACCTCTCGCTCTCCTCGCGTCTTTTTTTTTTTTTTTTTTTTTTTCAAATACCATTACCCTAAAGAAAATGTCCAAAAATACCTTTCAGGAAAATTAGTTTGGCCCTTTACTTTTTTAAAGAAAATGATGTTTTGCCTGCCGGGTTTAATAACACGAGGACCAAACTGTCCCTGTTGTTGTGTAACCATCAATTTATGATTGATGTTGACCAAACTCTATATAGAAATAATTTATGGGGGCTAAAATTTGCAGCAAGAAAGCCACAACAACAGTTTGTATGGAATATTACCTAGCTTATAAAATTTAGTCCCCATAAATTATTACATTTGACGGGAAGAAACTGTTGTTGTGGCTTTCATGCTGCAACTACAACAAATATTTTATCTTTGTGCAAAACATTCTAAAATATTTTAGGTATAGTGTTGTATAGCAATCACTTTTTCTTTCATATCACGAACTATATATGATCGATCAATCTTATCTTTGTCGTTACAGGGTGAACGAATCAGTATGAATCAACAACTGAGGAATCACAAAATGACATTGTTACGGCTAACTGGCTTACTTGAAACTCCAGTCCATGAATACGTACAAAAGTGCCTCTATACAGTCGGAATGGGTAACAACGATTACATTAACAACTACCTTATGCCTCGGTATTACATTACAAGTTACGTATACACTCCAGAACGTTTTGCAGTCGTTCTTGCTCGTCAATATTCAAAGCAGCTAAAGGTCAGTTTCGTAACTTCGTTATTCTTAAACAGACGGAAAAAAAAAAAATATCGTTTTCGTTTTGAAATTATTGTTATTGTTTTGGTTCTAGACTTTGTACAAGTATGGGGCAAGAAAGGTGGGAGTTTTCGGAGTTGGATATTTAGGTTGTATTCCAGCTGAGCTTGCAATCTATGAAGCCGATGAATCTTCGTGCGTGGACAAGATTAACAGTGCGACCATACTATTCAATCAGCAGCTAGTAAAGCTTATTGATGATCTGAATAAGGATCTCCCCGATGCGAAATTCATCTACATTGGACCACCCCTTGGCTATAATGGTAAGTTCGTTATTCTCAACAATATGATACCTAAAATAAATTAAAAAAAAATCAGTCTGGTGCATAAAGCAGCATGAAGTGAGTATTCGGAGAAGGGTTAGACGTGTCCAAACGGTTATAACCGCCGGCTAAACAAATCGTTAAATCTTAACCGTAACCTAACAGTTAACCGTGTACTAACGGTTACGGTTATCCGGTTAACGGTTATAACCGGTTAACACGGTTTATCCGGTTAAAACGGTTAACTTAAGCATTTTTTTTAGATTAGTCCTTTTAACGGAATTTTTAACAGTTTCTGTTAATTGAAATTCTGAAAAACTAACTGGAATTCTGAAAAACTAACTGAAAACGTTAAAAAACTGACTGAAATTTCAAAAAACTAACTGAAATTCTGAAAAAATAACTGAAAACGTTAAAAAACTGACTGAAATTCTAAAAAACTAACTGAAATTCCTAAAAACTAATTGAAAACGTTAAATTTGGCCCGTTAATCCGGTTATAACCGCCGGTTATTTAAACGGTTATAACCGGTTAAATAACCGACGGTTATAACGGTCAGTTAGCCGGTTTGAAAAACCTATAACCTCAAACGAACCGGTTAACCGCCGGTTTCGGTTAATCCGGTTACAGTTAAACCGGTTAACGGTTTTGACCGGTTAGTTGAACCATTAAAAATCGCCGATTAGCCGGTTTCGGTTAGATTTTGGACACGTCTAAGAGTCACCACCGCATATGTGAAATATAAGATCTTTTGACGTATAGAATGTGATACATAAATGTGAGGTAGGCATTAGGCCAGTAATTTTGACCAGTTACTGATTCACGTGGCTGCCTGTGGTATACAAAATAAATCAAATGATATTAAATAAAAATGTATCAATAATCTTGTGTCAATATTGTACATGTTGGTTTCAGGTTTACAAATAACAGCTAGTCCATGCTGCCCAGTTTCAAACACAACCGCAGCGGGTCAATGTGCTATGAACTCAGTCCCATGCACCAACAGAGATGACTATGTGTTTTGGGACGCTTTCCACCCTACCGAAGCAGCATCTGTTCAAGACGCTGCAACCGCTTATTCAGCTATGGCACCACTTTATTCTTCTTCCTTTTCCGACATTCCTATTAGCGGATCATCGGAGGTTGGAATCGAGTATGTATAGCCCCATCTCAATTATACTCCTTCCGTCCCAAAATGAATATACAAAAAAATTTCAAACTTATACTCTACTCGGTAATATGTGCAAGTTTGAAAATCTTTTGGACATTCATTTCAGGAGAAGGTAGTGTATATCTCTCTCTCTAAGCTCCGACCTTTCAGAGAAGCAAATAATTAATGTAATTAGTATGGGATTTTGAAATAAATGATGTATTGGTCTCCCTTGGTTATATGAATAAGAGTAAATCTATCTATATCTTATAACAAGATTGCATTCCATAAATGGAAAAAGCCCGCTCAAAAATGTCGCTTTCAATGGCAACAAAAATGGAAAGTTTCATTAAGGGTATTTTCGGAAATGGATAATTCATCTCTTTTTTTTTAAAAGGAAGGAAGTGGTAAATGTTGTCACAATCAAGGGCAAATTTGTCATTTTTCATTGCTTTGAATAAGACAAAAATTTAGTCTACCAAGAAAAGATGCTTTGTTTTATTTGGCAAAGAGAAAATGACACGTATATGTAAAACTTTGACAATTGTATGTATGCACACTCCACGAGAAAAAAAAATACTTGCTCCCTACTCTTTCTTTTCTCTTTATCATTTTTTGTGATTAAAAAAAAGTACTTTCTTCCATTGCTTTGAATAAGACAAATATTTATCAATTTTGATGGATGAATTTTCTATTTTATTGATTTAACTTGCAAGAGAAGCTCTACATTAGATTAGCTTGCTGAATACATTTTAGATTGTTGACCAGATCATTTTTTAAAAATTTGCATGCATTTTGATTGGATTAGGCAACGGTGCACATTTCTCATTGCTTTGAATAAGACAAATATTTATCGATTTCCATGGATGAATTTTCTATTTTATTGCTTTAACTTGCAAGAGGAGCTCTACATTAGATTAGCTTGCTGAATACATTTTAGATTGTTGACTAGATCATTTTTTTAAAATTTGCATGTGTTTTGATTGGATTAGGCAAATGTGCACATTTTCACATAAGAGTCAGCCTATTCCTTCTTTCTTCTCTCCTCATACTTTCTCAATATAAAAAACACACACAAACACACAGACACACAGAAACTGAAGGAAACATAAACACACACACAAGCACATAGTTACACACCAAAACACGCAGAAGCTCACACTTTCACACACGAAGTTTATTACTCTCTCTGTTTGATGAGTAGACTCAGGTAATCAGGGTTATTCGTTTCTTGGCTTGGCAATCTCCGGATGTAGATCTTTGATATTGCAACCGAGGGCTTTGGGCACCGTGGCGGAGTTATCTTCTTACCTGATCACTTACAGATCTGAACCTTGCTTTACCCTATAATGAAGTATTCAAAGGGTGGTGTAGGTTTATAGAAAGTGGTCATGGAGAGGATTGGAGAAAATTTTTGATTTGAAGAAAGGATTAAATTGGCGAAGGAGAGTGTTAGAAAAAATGAAATTTGGCTAGGAATTTTGACTTTGGAAGGATGAGAGGGTTGGATTTGAATCTTACCGGAATGAGGATTGAGGAAGCCGGTCGGGAGTAGTTTGGAGAAGGAGGGATAAATGGAGCCGATGGGCGGCGGTGATGATGGTGGTGGGAGGCGGTAGTGGGTTTGGGTTTGGTCGTCAGATTGAGATTGGGAGTCTTGATTTTCTTGAGAGTTTTTAAGGATTGGAATCTCTTTCGGTAACGAGTGATGCTGACGTTTTTTAAGGTGTGGCGGTGGTAGGGCGGCGCCATTGATGGGTAGAGAAAGAAATCAAGAGATTGGGTAGAGATGTAGATAGATAGATAGATGAGAGAGAGAGAGAGAGAGAGAGAGAGAGAGGAGAAGCAATGTTTGAAGGAAAGAGAAATAAGGGAGGCAGAGAGAGTTTTGAAATTAAAAATTAAAATGTAAGAGTATTAAATTAAATGCAGTGATTTAACAACTTATTTGAACACTCACCCTATTTAATCGTCTAAAAAAATGAATAAGCAAAAGAAAATTTAATTTGCATTTGAAATATTTTTTTTGAGAAATATACTAATTTTAGTAATTATATTTAATAATTATTTAAATGTTTTATCTTTTTTCTATTTAGTGAAAATATTTAACATTTGACTAAAAGAGACAATTGAATAAAAATAATTATAAAAATTTCATTTTGAATAATAAAATTTATCAACGAGACTCCCAAAATAAAAATGTGTGCCTCTTATTACAGATTGGAGAAAATATTCTTTTCTTTATTTATTTCACTTAAAGGTAAATATCGTATTTTTTTAAGTAGAAAGTGTATGTTTAAGTAAGAAATAATATTATTACTACATCTGTCTCAAATAAATAACCAATTTTGGTTCATATTTGATTGATCTTTTGGTCCACAAATGTTATCGGATGTTGTATATAAGAAAGTAGTTGAGAATGTATAATAAGAGACTTTTATTTGAGTCGTGTGTAATTGAATTACAATGTATTTCAAAAAATATTTCATTTTCCATTATCACTTATCGTTATATTTTGATCATCACAAAATCTGGGGAGAAACGCGTTTCTCCGTCGCGTACGGAGAAACGGGTTTCTCCCTATAGAGAGCATGAATCGATTCATTACGGAACTTGACCCAGAGACGCCTAGCCATGCCTTGTTCATTGTCAGACAACGACAAAGATGCCTTCGTACTTGCCGCCATTGTTGAACAACAACTAACTCCACTGAGTATTGTCAAAATCGAATTCTGATTGGGGATTAATGATGGGAAAAGGTGTTTGAAACAGGAAAAAAGAGGAGATCGGAATCGAATTTTGAGTGTTGGGTTTATGAATAGGCGCATGAAATTGGGATTTGGGAATGATTTCGCCGGAGGAGATGTTTTTCCTGCAGCAAGTATGAACTGTAAGGTATTTATTTTGCATAGAATGGTTTGTTGAATAAATGGTGATGATTTTGGTCGTGGACAAAGAACTTAAAGAGCTCGGATGTATTTGGCTATGTGATATCCAGAACCTTTTAAAAGGATATCCAGAACCTTTTGAAAGGATATCCAGAAATTTATTAAATGTTTCTGGATATCATTTTCTAAGTTTCTGGATATCAATTATAAAGCTTCTGGATATCCAGAACTCTTTGAAAGGATATCCAGAACCTTATGTAAGTAATATCCAGAAATTTAAAATTGGCTTCTGGATATAAGTTTTAAGGTTTCTGGATATCCATATTCAATGTTCTGGATATCCAGAACCTTGTGAAAGTGATATTCAGATCAGAAATTTGGTCTTGGCCTTGGATTTGGTCTCAAATCTTTTTTCTGGATATCCGTCCCAAAGCTTCTGGATATCAATCCTAAAGCTTCTGGATATCCAGAAACTCGTTTCTCCATAACTTATGAAGAAACGCGTTTCTCCCTAGACCTACTCTTTGATCATTATAATTAAAATTGTTAATGTGTAAATTTAAAAAGTTGTTGTTTTACTTCTTCACTTATACTTATAATTTCATCACAACCAATTTCTTTTTTTTTATATAAATTAAAAAAAATCTTATATCGCCGTACATCGCACGGAGGTACTGCTAGTTAGTCCTAAAAGAAAAAAGGAAATATGGTTCATTTTGATAGTAGGCCAAAAGAAATTCCCTTCAAATCTCGAGCACAAAAACTAATGTTCACCGTCTTAAAAAATGACTCCTCATAGACAATTATTTTTGAATGAGGGCGCAAGTATTTACATTTATTATAGGGTTAATTACAAAATAGGGCCTGACTTTTCATATGAAGTCCCCAAGAGGGGCCTGACTTTTTTTTTTTAGCGATTTAGGGCCTGACTTTACATTTTTTGATCAAAACAGGGCTTTTTGACGGATTTTGTTAAAAAAGTTAGTTAAGTGACGAATTTTGGACTGAATTGAAATGCAAATTAGTTATTAAGGACTGTAATGTAAATTTTTTAAAATTGATGATCGTTACAAAATATTTTTTAAAAATAATATTTTTTGAAAATATAATATATTGTGAAAAGCTGTAATTTTTTTTATAATTTTTAAAATATGTTAAAATAAATGTTATAAATATAAAAAAAATTGTATTTTTAAAGAAAATAGTATTTTCTTAAAAAAATTAATTAATTATTAACGTAAATCTTGTAATATTTTTTATGTTAAAAAATAATTAATGTTCGTATATTGGTATTAAAATACCTTTAATGTTTTAAACAAAAGAAGTAAGTTGACAATAGAGTTAGGTCAAGTTGACCTAACTAATGTTTAATTATACAAATAATTAATGTTCGTAATTCGTCACTTAACTAATGTTTTAAAAAATAAGAAAACCTCCCCAGGGGAATTTTGACATAAGAAAATTTTAATGTTCGTATATTGGAAAATAATATTTTTAAAAAATAATTTTAAAAATAAGAAAACCTTTAATGTTTTAAAATTTTAAAATTAATTTATTTTAAAAAAATATTTTAGTTTTTTTTTCAAAAAAATAAAATTGTCTTTAAAAATACATAAATCATAAACAATTTATTTTTAAAAATTAGTAATAAACGATATTTTACAATTTTTTTAAATAAAATTTTCCCACCACCTCCCCAGTACTCATAAACACCACCGCATCCAACCCACCACTCCTCTCCACCACCGCCTCCGCGCACCACGGCCCCAAAATTTTTACAATTAGTAAAAAACGGTATTTTACAATTTTTTTAAATAAAATTTTTACAAATAATTAATTTGTTTACTCTAAATTGGAGAGAAGATTTGGTTTTGGGGGTGGATTGAACGGAGACGGTGGGACACCATAGTGGGGCCTAGTTTTTGAGGTGGACAAGGTATTTATTTTTTTTAAAAAAAATATTACAAGATTTACGTTAATAATTAATTATTTTTTTTTTAAAAAAAAATACTATTTTCTTTAAAAATACAATTTTTTTATATTTATAACATTTATTTTAACATATTTTAAAAATTATAAAAAAAAATTACAGCTTTTCACAATATATATTATATTTTCAAAAAATATTATTTTTAAAAAATATTTTATAACGGTCATCAATTTTTAAAAATTTACATTACAGTCCTTAATAACTAATTTTGCATTTCAATTTAGTCCAAAATTCGTCACTTAACTAACTTTTCTAACAAAATCCGTCAAAAAGCCCTGATTTGATCAAAAAATGTAATGTCAGGCCCTAAATCGCTAAAAAAAAAAAGTCAGGCCCCATTTGGGGACCTCATACAAGACTTCAGGCCCTAAATTGTAATTAACCCTTTATTATATAAGACGTACTATTTGTGAGAGCATCTATAGTAAATGAGAGCAGTCCGCTACTGTTCATTGATGAACAGTTTCATTCGCTGACTTTACTATTTTGCCCTCACTATTCACTTTCTTTCCCGTTTTGCTCTTAAAAAAAATAAATTTACCTATGTCGTGCGACATACATGTCATTAATTTTCAAAAATAACTTTTCCCTCTAAAATTTGAATTTTTGTAAAAAGAGCTCCACATTTAAAAAAAAATTAATATGTCGTGCGACATACTTGCCCTTTAAAAAAAATTAAATTAAAAGAAAATAGAAAAAAAAATCTCACGTGGTCTTGGACACGGGCATGCGCTAGTCATTTAATAAATAGCTGCTCCCTTAGTACTCTTTTAACAGATGGCTTAATTTAATGGACCCTTCTCTTATTAATGTACTAGCCCATGTCCGTGTCCAAGGTCATGTTTTTTTAAAAAAAAAAATTAATTTTTTTTTGATTTTTTTTTAATTAAATTTTTTTTTTTTAAGGGCAAAATGAGAAAGGAACAAAATAGTGAGGGTAAAATGAAAATTTCTGCCGTTGAAAATGTTCATTCATTGAACAATAGAAAAGACCACCCTCGTTTATACTATTTATACTATAGATGCTTCTTACGCCACAAATAGCATAGCATTGCCACCTCATCTAACTAATTTTTGAGAAATAAATCAAAACATATAAATTAGATATCTGAAAAGTTACATCTCCAAATAAAATTCGAGAACATTGTTATTTTCATATCAGATAAATCAAACAAGATACATCATTGGAGGACTTTGGAAAACTTCAACTCATATGGTATTGAGTCTAAATCCGAGGATATTCAGGCTGATATGACATATGTAGAAGAACCATTGAGAGTTATGAAATCATAAGTCCGGGAGCTTCGAATCAAGAGTATTCCGGTGGTGAAAATTTTAGGGAAGAATCATTCAATTGAGGAAACTACTTGGGTGTTGGAGTCCGAGAGATGCGTGAGAAGTATCTGTGGTTATTTTAGCGTTCAGGTAAGTAAATTTAAAATTCGGGGCGAATTTTCTTTAAGGGGGAGTGAGTGTCACGATCCTAGACACTAGTTTGATCACATGTCGAGCACGTGGGGGTAAGTTAAAACAGAGAATAGTAAATATGGAGGAAAATATATTTATTTTTATTTTCCCTGTGCTTGCCGATACATACACATACAATATATACAAGACTTTTCTTGGAGACTAAGTCTAAATCCCTACAAAATAGCTAAGAGATATTTCCTACCTATTTACATCTTTATCAAGAAGGAAACTAGCTAAATAAGGATACATACAACCACTAAGAGATATGCCATGCCGAGATCCTCAAGATCTCGTCATTATCTCAACACCCCCCCTCAAGTTGGAGCGTGTAAATCACAAACGCCCAACTTGCCTAGAAGATGTAGAAATTGCCGACTGCCCAATGCCTTAGTAAGAAGATCAGCCAACTGTGAGGACGTATGAACATAGGCAGTTGTGATCACACTTGACTGAACAGCATCGCGAACAAGATGACAGTCAACTTCAATATGCTTGGTTCGCTCATGATGGACAGGATTTTGAGCCGCGCTATGTACTTAGCGATTGGCTAATCACTTAGAGCGGATCATAGGAGCCGAATGTATAATGCCAAAAGAAGCAAGTAAAATACGAAGCCATTTCAATTCACACGTAGCACTTGCCATAGAACAATATTCTGCTTCGGCCGATGATCGCGAAATGGTAGTCTGCTTTTTGGTTTTCCAAGAGATCGGAGAGTGTCCCAAGAAAACAAAATAAGCTGTAAGTGATCGCCGAGTAAGAGGACAACTCGCCCAATCAGAGTCGCAGTAAGCCCGAAGATGTAAAGCAGAATCGGATCGTAACAAAAGTCCTTGTCCTGGACGAGTTTTGAGATACCGAACAACACGTAGGGCAGCCGTCCAATGAGCCCTCTTAGGCCGAGTCATGAACTGTGCAAGAGTATGCACACTGTAGGATAGCTCTGGGCGAGTAATAGTAAGATAGATAAGTCGACCCACAAGTCGCCTATAAGCCTCAGGATCTCGTAAATCATCATCTTCAGTCAAGGCTAAACGGTGATTCTGTTCAATAGGAGTAATGGCTTGACGTGCTCCAAGAAGACCAGCCTCGGAAAGTTTATCAAGCGCATACTTGCGCTGAGAAAGGAAAATACCATCCGGATGTGTCGCCACCTCAAGTCCCAAAAAATATTTAAGACGCCCAAGATCTTTCATATGAAAGCAACTACTCAAATAGCCCTTGAAGCGACAAATGGCAACCGGATCATTCCCACCAATGACTAAGTCATCAATATAAACAAGAACATGTAACTCAGCAGCGAAAGTCTTGAAAGAGAACAAAGAATAGTCGGAACATGATTGGACAAAACCTTATTTCTTCAATGCCATAGAAAGCTTGGCAAACCAACAGCGAGGAGCTTGCCTAAGACCGTATAATCATTTCTTAAGTTTACAAACCTTCCCAGAAGACAAGTCCGCATGTCCTAAGGGAACCTTCATATACACATCTTCACTAAGATCACCATGTAGAAAGGCATTGTGAACATCCATTTGATGAAGTTCCCATCCTTTAACCGCAGCAATGCTAAGAAACACTCGTACCGTAACCATTTTGATGGTGGGTGCAAATGTTTCCTTGAAGTCAACACCTTCAACTTGTATATTGCCCAAGATCACCAACCGAGCTTTACAACGCTCAATTGTCCCATCAGCATTGTACTTGATTTTATAAACCCATTTGTTACCAATCACCTTCTTATCAAGAGGAGCATCCACCAACTCCCATGTTCCATTCTGATCAAGAGCATCAAGTTCTTTAGTCATAGCCTCTCGCCATTGAGGAAGCTTAACCGCTTCACTAAAATGTTTGGGCTCAACACCTGAGTCAATAGCAGCCAAAAAACAACGATGTGCAGACGAGAATTTAGTGCAATTGACAAAGTGTGATAAGGGATAACAAGTACCTGAAGATTTGGATTGAGAAGATGGATGGGACGGGGGTGTAGCTTGAGTTGTATGTGCCTGTGAGTGGCCCAACTCATATTCAGAAGCTGGATATCTGGTAGAAGGAACCTTAACTCTCTGACCACGTCCCAAATTTTCTGGCTCAATCAATTCGGCAGGCTGTTCATCGTCGGCAGGCTGTTTATCGGCAAGATGTCCATCAGTAAGATGTCCATCGGCAGGATGTTCTGCCACTTGTTCGGTCACCTGGGCCGTCAACTCCCCAGTCACATGTACATCTTCTTCACAATCCTCCATATTATTCGAAGGACAAAGAAAAATATCAGAATCCGTATATGCTCCATCTTGATTAGCCTGACCGCGAGCAAAAGGGAACTCCGTTTCCACAAAAATAACATCCCGAGAAACGAGCAACTTATTTTCATCAAGATCATATACATACCATCCTTTCTTACCAAGAGGATATCCCAAGAACACACAACGCCGACTGCGACTTGCAAACTTATCATTATCACGCCGGGAATAATGGACATGACATAGAGACCCAAACACCCGAATATGAGAGTAAGAAGGAGATTTCCCAAAAATAATTTCATAAGGAGTTTTCCCGTTTAACAACTTTGAGGGGGTTCGATTAATTAAATGCCCAGCCGCCAACACACACTCCCCCCAAAACTTGATCGGTAATTTGGCTTGAAACATTAAAGCACGAGACACATTTAAAATATGTCTATGTTTTCTTTCCACCCTACCATTTTGTTGGGATGTACGAACACAAGTAGTGTGATGTTCAATCCCATTTTCAAGAAAATATTTTTCCAAACAAGTAAATTCCGTCCCATTGTCACTTCGAATTTTCTTAACTCGTTTATTAAATTGCCGCTCTACCATGGCAAGAAATTTTTTCAGAATTTGGGAAACATCACCCTTGGACTTGACCAAATAAACCCACACCGCACGGGAACAATCATCCACAATGGTTAAAAAATAAACAGCACCACACAAAGCAGGTGTCCGATAATCACCCCAAATAACACAATGAATTAAATTAAAAATCTCATTAGAATGGGTTTCACTAAGTGAAAATTTGTCCCTACTTTGTTTAGCCATGCAACAAATTTCAAAAACGTCTTTACTAATACTATTGTGATTAATAAAAGGTAACAAACCCACTACTTTGCTTGAAGGATGCCCGAGTCGCTGATGCCACAACTGAAAACTGCCAGATTCTCTAATGTTGCATACTTGCGTTGTCGGTGACCTCCTCAAGTAGTACAACCCCCCGTCCAGTTCACCCGCTCCAATCAAAATCTTCGTGACCCGGTCATGTACAACACATTGTTTGTCAGAAAAGTGCACCAAATAATTAGAATCTCGAAGCAATTGAGAGACAGATAAGAGATTGCAGTTAAAAGTTGGGGCATATAGAACATTTTGTAAAACAAGATTCGGGGCAATCTCAACGTTGCCTGCTTTCTGTGATGATGTGTATCCGAAAATTTTCCCATTTTTGTGTTTGAAAAAAATCAACGAAAACGGAGTCGCCACGCCATTTTAATTTTGAGGGCCAAAACTTTGAAAAAGCCCGAGATCAGAGATTTAGGTTCGGAGGTCATGTTACGCGTCGGGAAGGACGTTAGTGTGCACCCGACGCGCCTCGTAAAACGAGTCTTCCAAGCTGAAAATCATTTGTGTGTGTGTGTGTGTGTGTGTGTGTTTTGGCCAAAATAAGTTGAAACTCAGAAAAGTAAAAATTGGGATATCTTTTTAAGACTTTAAACTGATCCCATGATTTTTGGTGTGATTTTTGGGTTGAGATTTGGTACTCAAAAGACCTTTTGAAGTTGAGAGCCATTTCTGCCAGAATGAAAAAGGCAGTGGACCTTTGATTTTGAAATGGATTCAAGGGTCTTAAAACTTCATAATATGGATAAACTTAGAGAATGAAAGTTGTTCTAGACACCTTGAATAAAGTTTGTGCGAAGGAATTTTCCATTTTGGAGAAGATTTGAGGGGTCAAAACCTTCTGGAAACCTCAGATATGAGATCTGGATTCCCAGAAGCTGATGAACTAGCCTCTGAAAGAAATTTTGAAAAGAGGAGTTTTACTCACCCAAAAAATAAAGTAAAAATATGTCTGGAAATCTCTGGATGTTGGCTACAAAAAGTGTTTTGTAGTCAACACCAAATTCCAAGTTCATCTGTGTCCAAAAATTAAGACCATGGACTGAGGTCTGAGAAAATTGCTACTGGACAGCAACTTCTCAAGAAAGAAAATATGATTTTAAGGGGGTTTTGCATCCATGCTTGTCCCCATTTCCCTAGATTTTGGTTAGTGATCACTAGACATTTTAGTGGTGAATCAACTATACCAAACCATCCTTGGGGTACATTAGGACTAAGCATTTCATTTGCTTGGGAAGGGGAATTTTATCCTTTGAAATCAAGATTTTATGCTTGAAAATGGTTTTCTAGGGTTTTGAAAATGAGTTTTCTTTGCAAGAAAGTAAGAAAGCTTAAAAATAATGTTGATCTTTGTAGAAGATCATCCATGGAGATGGTCTTCCATGGTGATCTTCTTAGATCTAGAGCAAGAAGATGAAAGAACTACATTTTGTAGTTTGAAGATGCATGCATGGATGAGATTTAGGGTTAGGAAGAGGAGGGTTTACCAATCTTCCTTGTGTTCTTGAGTGTTTGGCTTGAGTGTATGAGTGTTTAGGGCTTTAATATGAGAGTGAGTGGATGAGTATGAGTTGGGAAAGATTGGAGAGAAAAAGGTGACAATTCAAGTGAATTCTCACTGTTTTCTCTCTATATTTCGCCAGAGGTTCGGTGCAAAATGTGTTCTTTTTTCTTCTATTTTTGTGACTGGAGGGCTCAATTTATAGCCCTCTGAATTTTACATACTTATCCGCGCGGACAGGTCCAGTCAGCGTGCACTGTTCATTAAATGCAGCTTCAGCTTTGGACAAGAGGAATAATCTTTTCCAAAATTCAAATTAACAGCCAGTTTTTGTGTTTCCAGCCATTGCCATTTTTGGTTTTCTTCTTTTGTTTTGCTTTTTGAGATTCTTTTTAAGGTTTAACCTTAAATAACAATGCCCATTTTACCCTCACTTTGTTAGAAAAGTTAGGATTGTTAGGAATTGTTAGAAATGTTATAACTTTCGTTAATTTTCTAACGAAAATTCTAACAAGCTCAAATTGGAGCACTTACAGTAGCCCCTCGGCGACGGCGCTTTCGAAGGAAGCGGGGTCGTCGATAAGAGTAAGGCTCCATATTTGGCAGGATGATCGAGTGATCGGGTGGCTGAACCTAGCGATAGGCTACCTACGTATCCCGAATGGGAATCAAGCCAGTCGTAGTTCGGGTCCTTGACCCTGGAGATGATGGCGTTTTAGGTGCCTCGAACACGATGAGCGAGTTCTACAGTCGTTTGCTTGGAAAGAAACTCTGCTGGGGATAAGAGATGACCATTTTCGGTCTGATGGCTATCCGCTCTGCTGGGGATAGGAATGACCATTTTCGGTCTCTGCTGGGGATGATTGCGATTTATCGCTTTCCTATGATAGCGTCTTTGGTGCCTCGAACCTTGGAGATGGCGTTTTAGGTGCCTCGAACCTTGGAGATGGCGTTTTAGGTGCCTCGAACCTTGATGATGATGGCTTTTTAGGTGCCTCGGACCTTGGAGATGATGGCTTTTTAGGCGCCTCGGACCTTGATGATGATGGCTTTTTAGGTGCCTCGAACCTTGGAGATGATGGCTTTTTAGGCGCCTCGGACCTTAATTTGAAATGGCCTTTCGGTGGACTTCGTCTGCTGCCGAAGGAGAGGGTGACCGTTTTGGTCGAGGGGCTGGACCTAATGATAGGCTACCTACGTATCCCTAGTGAGAATCAAGCCCTTTCGTAGTTCGAGTACTACTCGAGATTCCGTTGGCTTTTGGGATTCCGTTAACTTTGCTGGGGATTTCGTTAGCCTTTGCTGGGGAAAATTAGACGTATTCGTCTTGGGAATCGGTCTTACGTTTGAGGCCTGGGGAAGATTTTGATGAAAGATACGGGATCTCGTTATCTTTCTCGGGGCACTCGTCTTACGTTTGGCTTAGGGAATGATTTTGATGAAAGATACGGGATCCGTTATCTTTCTCGGGGAGATCGGTCTTACGTTTGGCTAGCAGGAATGATTTTGATGAAAGATACGGGATCCGTTATCTTTCTCGGGAAGATCGGTCTTATGTTTTACTGCCGGGGAAGATTTTTGATGAAAGATACGGGATCTCGTTATCTTTCTCAGGGAGATCGGTCTTACGTTTGACTGCCGGGGATGATTTTGATGAAAGATACGGGATCCGTTATCTTTTTCGGGGAAATCGGTCTTACGTTTGACTGCCGGGGAAGATTTTGATGAAAGATACGGGATCCGTTATCTTTCTCGGGGCACTCCTGGCCTTACGTTTCTTTAGGGGAAGGATTTTGATGAAAGATACGGGATCTCGTTATCTTTCTCGGGGAGATCGGTCTTACGTTTGGCTCAGGGAATGATTTTGATGAAAGATACGGGATCCGTTATCTTTCTCGGGGAGATCGGTCTTACGTTTGACTGCCGGGAATGATTTTGATGAAAGATACGGGATCCGTTATCTTTCTCGGGGAGATCGGTCTTACGTTTGACTGCCGGGAATGATTTTGATGAAAGATACGGGATCCGTTATCTTTCTCGGGGAGATCGGTCTTACGTTTGACTGCCGAAGGATTTTGATGAAAGATACGGGATCTCGTTATCTTTCTCAGGGAGATCGGTCTTACGTTTGACTGCCGGGAAGGATTTTGATGAAAGATACGGGATCTCGTTATCTTTCTCAGGGAGATCGGTCTTACGTTTGACTGCCGTAGATTTTGATGAAAGATACGGGATCTCGTTATCTTTCTCAGGGAGATCGGTCTTACGTTTGACTGCCGGAGATGATTTTGATGAAAGATACGGGATCCGTTATCTTTCTCGGGGCACTCGGTCTTACGTTTTACTGCCGGAGATTGATTTACGAGACAAGGGGCTGACTTTGGTTAACTTTGGTTAACTCTGTCAAGTTGGGGACTGAATTGCAGAGTCCTGAAATTTTAAGGGGCAAAAGGGTCATTTTGACCCTTGCAATCCTATCCGCGCGGATAGGGTTTGAAAACCAGGGGTATTAATTAGGGCCAACGCCCTTTTCTTCTTCATTCAGTTTTTCTGAAATTGTCGAGAGCAGAGAGAGAGAAACTGCAAAATCCGCCATTGTTGGGCCAAAAAGCTTCGAAATCTTCCGATTTTCTTCGATTTTCGAGCAATGGAACACGGGGAAGGCGCTTTTCAAGGCCAAGGACGTGGCCCGGTAGCGGAGAGGCGATTGGAGCTCGTCCGAATGAGGAGGCATTACAATCTTTCGCAATCGGTTGCGGAGGAGCATTACCCCGATGCTTGGCAACATTGGGCTTCGGATTCGAATCTCCGAACGGTATACTTTGAAACCCTTTGATCCCTTTGTTGATTTCTTGCTTGGAATTTGAATTTTGGGTGATTTTTGAAATAATTTTTTTTTTGAAAATTCGAATGATTGATGTTCTTGGCTTTGAATCTTGATTTTGATGCTTTGCATGTTGTAATGAATATATGAGTAACCCAAAATGTGCATTTTGCTTGGGAAGAAGAATTGGCATTTTTGCCACATTTTTTTTTTTTTTTTTTCAATTCGAAAATTACATGTGAAAATTCGAAGAATTGTGATTTTTTTTTTGAAATTGAATATTGCATGTTGATGATGATGATGATTTTTTTTTTGAAATTGAATTTTGATATGCATGTTGCAATGAATTTGTGGGTATCCCATAATGTGCATTTTGCTTGGGAAAAGAATTGGCATTTTTGCCACATTTTTTTTTTTGGAATATTGTGAATTGTGATTTTGTTTTTGAAAGAATGGGCATTTTGCCAATATGGGATGTATGTATGTTTAGGATATATATTTTTTTTTGAAAAGTGGGACGGATTTTTCCTCCCGTTGCATGTAAGATGGATGATAAAATTTTTTTTTTTGAGATGATGCATGTTATTTTATGAAAATGGGACGGAGTTTTTACTTCCGTAGGAATGCATCTTTCTTTTTTTTTGATGAATGCATTGGGACTTACTGAAAACTGTTTTCTTTCATGCGAGAAAAATGGGGCTATGCTCATTGTATGCTGTTATGCTGTCGAAATTTTTTTTTTTTAATGTAAATGCAAATGCAATCTTTTTGACATTTTCTCTTTCTCTTTTTTTTATTACAGGGCGGAAACCGTTTTGTGACGGAGCAGCTGAACAAGATGAAGACTCGAGGATCGGTGGAGTCTGTGATTGACTTGTGGGACCGGCTTCCGGATGCGGGCCGAGAAGCTTTGCCGAGTCCGAGACAGATTGTTGTCGAGACGGGGCTCTGGGAGTTTATCGAGTGCTTGAGGGGACTGGTCAAGTTTCCTAAGAGCAAGGGCTTGATGTTTGCTCTGGCGCAGCACTGGTGAGACGCGACCCACACCTTCCACTTCTTCTGGGGCGAGGCTACGGTTACTCCCTCTGACTATGCTGCGATTACGGGCCTGTCCTTTAATGGACGCAGCATTGAGTGGCGGGATGGCTACAGCGATGCTGATCTGCAGGCTCTTCTGGGATTTTCCCCTATTCCCAAAAAGGGGATGGGGATGGAGTATGCCGTGGTCTACGGTAAGATTGTGGAGACCATAGCGAGCTACGAGGCTGGGGAGGAGAGGATAGGCGCCGATCAGATCGCTAGGGCCTTCTTGTGGTTTGCTTTCTCGAGCACGCTCTTTGGACATGCTGAGGGGACGGCAGTCTTTGCCTTGCTGAGGTCCTTGGAGGACATGGAGACGGCCGGAGATGTCTCGTGGGGAGAGGCCGGGCTGGCAGAGCTTTATTTTGCTCTTGATAGGTACAGCCGGAAGGCTGTGAGCTCCTTGTACTGCTTTGAGTTTGCCCTGGAGGTATAAGCTCTCTTTTTGCTTTCCCTCTCTTTTTTTTGAGCACGCACTTTTCTTTTGCACTGGATTGATTGGATTTTTACCTTTCGCAGGTATGGGCGTTGGAGTTTTTCCACGTCACGGTGTGGCGGCAGCCGGCGGAGTACGTTGGGGCGTATCCGGCCATGCAGTCTTGGTCCAAGCATGCCCGGGAGAAGATAAGCTCCAGGGGGCGTACGACTCTCAGGTACGCGGATTGCCTTCCTTTGACGGAGGCCGAGACAGATGAGGGGATGATATTCTTCCCCTGGGATCGCTTTGAGGTGGCGCAGCTGAAGGGCGCTGAGATCTGGACAGTGCAGCGGAGGATTTTGAGGGGTCTGACCTGCGATGCCTATTATCTGGGAGAGAGGGTGACGCGCCAGCATGGCGTGAACTCGCCTTTGAGGACACCGGTGGAGCCTCCCGCCGATATGATGCACCCGAGCGATCGGTCCGTGACCTGGGATGATTACCGAGCAGGCCAGCACTTCTCGGACTTCGTGGCGATTGAGCCATATGCGACATTCGTCTTGAGGAGGCTGAGGATGCCTCAGGTTCTGGATAGGGAGGGGCTTGGGATCCCGCGGTACCCTCGGACGGATTTTTCCTATATCCAGGATGGGGTCCGATTGAGGGTGCAGATCCCTCAGCCCGAGCGGCTTCCACGAGCTTTCCGGCCTCGTCCGGGTATGAAGGTATGGTTTCACCTTTTCCCCTTCTTTTTCTTTCCTTTGTTTCATCATCTTTAGCATCACTTCCTTTTTTGACGCTTTTGCTTTTGTGCAGTTTTCGGAGGTGGTCGTCGAGAAGCTGACGAAGCAAGTGATCGGAGCCAAGAGGTTCATCAGGAGGATGGTCGCTTGCGGGGCTCCTCAGGCTAGAGCGAGGCGACCACGGCCGGCGCCTGTCAGACGGGAGGCTTCCCCTATTCGCTCAGAGACTTCTTCAGAGACTCCTCTGTCTCCTCTCCTTGATCATCGCGCAGTACTGCCTTCGGATCACGTCATTCTAGGGGATCCACACGGGCAGGGACACGTTTGGCAGCATGGCGGGTCGTCTTCGTACGTGCAGGAGTCCGACGCCTTCACCTTCGGATACGACTTTTTCGCAGATCTCGGCTTGCCCTATCAGAGCGTGCCGGTTGGTCCTGATGAGCCTCTTTCTGGAGACGAGGACGATTCTGAGCCCGAGATTTTCAGGGCTCCTGAGGAGGCGGGCCCGAGTCGCAAGAGGGGCCGGGGGGAGACATCGGGTGCTGGAGACTCCGATTGATTTTTTTTTTTTTTGAGATTTGAGATTTAGATTTGTACAGATTATGCACATTTTTTTTTTTGATGTAATAATTTAGGATTTTATTTTATGAATGCTTGTTTTTTTTTTATGCACACTCTTTTTTTTTTTGGAATGTAATAGTTTAGGATTTTATTTTATGAATGCTATGCAATATGAATGCAGTGTTGCATGAGCCTTGGTTTTTTTTTTTTTGCAAGGGTGTTTGGTATATGGACTGGTTTGGGGAGGTTTTTGCACAGGTTTCGAGCAACCGGGACGGAATATTCCTCTTTTGGCGTAGCAGCTTGGACTGTTGCAGATTTTTTTTTTGTGACAATCATGTCCGCGCGGATAGGGGCAGCTTCTGACATTGTCCTTTAATTTTGGTTCAGACCTGGTCTTGCTTTATTTCAAATTCAAATATCCTCTTCAACCTCCAAACAAATGTACCATTTTCGGGGAGAAAGAGAGAAAAACCATGGAAATGGCCAAAAATTCTCCAAAATTGTCCAAAGAAAGGCAAATGTTGTTCTTTGAAAAGTTCAAGGAGTGGTGTAGGGAGATCATGCATGAGAGAAGATCATTCTTTGAAGAAAGGTACAAGATACGATGCTTGTGGTCTCTCAAAGAATTGGTTCCGGATTATGACCTCTTAAGAGCTTCTTCTTCGTTTTGGGATACTAGAAGGCATGTCTTTTGCCTTTCCTTCAACGAGATTGTTCCGACTGTGGAAGAGTTTCGGGCCTTGCTTGGAGGTCCGGAGGTGGAAGAGATAGCGATTCCTTTGCCCGGAGGGGCTTCTTTTGCTGACAGATTGTGCGTCCTCCTTCATCTTTCCCCGGAGGAAGCGCAAGGTATGATCCGCGGTCCCGATCATTTCGATATTTCCGGTCTTCCCGACAGATTTAGGGGCCTAGGTTTGGTGGATGATGCCTATTGGGATGCCTTTGCACTTTGTATGTTTGGCACCCTGTTCATGGTCTATTCCTTTGGGATCTGCCATCGGTCTTTGCTGGATGTTGTCGTTCACTGTCGCCTGGGCAGAGATGTCGTTCCTTTGATTCTGGGGGAGACTTTTCATGCTCTCGACAGATTAGCTACCGGACGGCGGTATATGCACGGGGGCAGCCCGTTCCTCTTGACCCTGTGGCTGATGGAGCGTTTGGGGGTTCTTCGGGAAACCTCTGATATGATCAGGCCTTGGACTTTTGCCAGGAGAGGTGTCGATGTAGATTTTGATGATCAGGGCTCGTGGGCGCGTTGGATGGCGGGTCGCCAGACTGAAGATATCAGATGGTTGGTGCCTCATTGGCGGGTGGAGACTCGCAGAGTGCTTCAGGACGGGTCCCATGTGGTTATGCTTCCGGGGCTTTCTCAGTCCAGTTTCTACATTCCGGCTCTGGTCCTGAGACAGTTTGGCTTGGAGCAGGTTCCTTTGGAGGGTTTTGATGATATAGCCACCAGGGTGGTGGCTCCTGTTTCCATGGATGATCCCTCGGTGTTTCCATTTCTTTCCCGAGCATGGAGGTATGATGCCTTTCCTCCTCGGGTCATTCTCAGGCGTCCGAGACCGGTGTTCCTGACCACTTGGTACCTGGATTGGTATGAGAGGCATCTGGGAGAGACTCAGGTGGCTATTTTCAGACGGCGTGAGGCCATTGTGGGTGCGGAGGTCCTGACTGTTTCTGAGAGGAGGAGGGCCGAGGCGAGGGCCAACCCTCATGACAGGAGCGGAGACGCTGTGACTGATTATGAGGCTTACGTCAAGAGACAGGAGAGGAGGGCTCCTATGCTACCAGCTAGGTTACAGGAGATGAGGGATGACGCTAGGGCTACTAAGGCCCTGACAGAGGCTGGTTTGATAGACCCTGTCCCTATACCAGAGCTTGGTAGGAGGAATACCGACATTTTTCCGGTTCAGAAGAGAAAGACTCGGAGGGGGAAGAAGAAGGGAGAGGCCAGTACGAGTGGCTTGGAGTGACTCTGAGGTTTCCGAGTATCCCTTTTCTTGTCATGGCAGACACATTAGTTTGATTATGTATCTTAGTTTTCTTTTAGCAAGTTGCCAGTTGTAGGAATGAATCGGGCTTAGACTCATCAAAGAGCTTTTTAACTTGTAATGAATATTTGAATTGCTTTAGAGTTTTTCGAGACGCTTTCATGGTCTGATCAATTGTATTGATGCCAAAGTATGGCTTTTATTTGTGCTTTAGACCGAACCGTTTCCGGCTGCCTACGTTCCCCTCATTTTGAGGAGCTCAGGTCTTCGTAGTTCAACCTGGTGAACTCTTTTTTTGCTTTTTTTTTATGTTTTTTTTTGTTGTTTTTTTTTTGTTGTTTTTTTTTTGTTTGTTTCTTTTTTGTTTTTTTTTGGTGCAACCCTGTTTTTTACCTAGGCCGCCCTTCTCGGGTTTCTAACCTAGTTGGGTATTACTCTTTTAGCACTCTTTTTTTTTGTTTTTGTTTCTTTTTTGTTTTTTTTTGTTGTTTTTTTTTTTGGTGCAACCCTGTTTTTTACCTAGGCCGCCCTTCTCGGGTTTCTAACCTAGTTGGGTATTACTCTTTTAGCACTCTTTTTTTTTTTGGTTTTTTTTTTTTTACGCGTAGTATCTGCGCAGCTTGTCACCATTCACTGGGTGTACAAAGGGATTCCCGTCGAGGTCTGCAAGTTGCATGGCTCCTCCGGAGAAGATCTTCTGGACTACATATGGCCCGACCCATACAGGCTCCCATTTGCCGAGGGGGTTGATACGGACTGGGGGCTTTTCTTTTAGAACGAGATCACCTTCTCGGATTTCCCGATGCTTTACTTTCTTGTCGAAGGCTCTAGCCATTCTTCCTTGGTAGGCTCGGATGTGTTCCATGGCCTTCAGTCGGCGTTCGTCTAGTAGGGCCAATTCATCATGGCGACTCTGGAGCCATTCGACCTCGTTGATCTGGCTTTCCAGCAGTATACGGAGCGAGGGGATTTCCAGCTCGATTGGGAGTACGGCTTCCATTCCGTATGTGAGGGCAAAAGGTGTTTCCCCAGTTGCCGTTCTGACTGATGTTCTGTAGCCCCAGAGTGCCAAGTGTAACTTCTCGGGCCAATCTCTGCCTTGGACAGCCATTTTCCGGATGATATTTTCCAGAGTCTTGTTTGCTGCTTCGACGGCTCCGTTGGTTTGGGGCCTGTAGGGAGATGACTTGTGACGGGTTATTCGGAATTCCGCCAGCAGTTTTTCACATTCCCCTTCGAAGTGGGATCCATTATCTGAGATGATTTCGGCTGGCAACCCGTATCTGCACATGATGTTTTCTTTGATGAAGAGGGCAACTTTCTTTGAATTGAGGATTTTGTAGGACTTTGCAGAGCATCCTTTTCGATTCCTTCGAAGAAATCGCCAATCTGCGTCTTTTAGGCTCTTCCGCAGTTCCCAAATTCACACTTGTCAAAATCTCTTCGGCAGCTTGGGCTCGATTTTCCTCTTTCCGGACAACCTGCTTAAAGATTTTTTTTTTGTTGTTTGATTTTTTTTTGTTTAATGTGTCTGCTTCTTTATCTAATGAATTATTATTAAATTTTTTTTATTAATTAATTCATCATTAGTTAAAGTGGCAATCAAGGGATACTCAGAAAGGTTCGTCATTTCATTGAAAACGAAAGGGGATACAGTGCTTGCTACAGACTCGTAGTCTTCAGGCGTAAGGCCATCGGACGACCCTAGAGACTCGATCTTAACAGAGAGAGACTGGGAGGACTTGTCCTAGATTGACACAAAGGGACGGGGGACCAATCCAAGCTTGGTGATCATTTCCTCCTTGGTCGCGGACGGGCCTGAGAGAGTTTCCCAATTCTTTAGCGGCATCGCTGTTGGTGGCCTCATGACTCGGGAACTGTGCTGTTTTTGTTTTCCTTTCTCAATTGCCGCTATCATCTTTTGGACCGAGCCGAGATCAATCAGGTCTGGCACCTGGACTTCTTCTTCGAACAATTGCTGCATAACCAGACCATCCCAACCATCTGAGGGAAATTCCGTGGCCTTAGCTTTTGGCACTGTCAGTTCGAATTCAGGTTTCGGATCTTCCTGGGCAGGAGGAATAGTGGTTGTGAGCTTCTCGAACTGTTCCACCAGGTCAGGCACGCCTCTGAAGGTATACTCACTCTTCATGGCAGTGGTAGCCCCAGGTATCTTGGGTAGGTCCAGGAACATTCTACGGACCGGGTTAGCCTTGGTTCCTCTAAACTTGTTGAGGCTATCCTGTAGCTTTAGCCATCCTGCCGTAGGAGTGGGCTCTGTGATGTTTCCTGGTTGTGTGGGACCCTTTACAAAGTAGTCAGCCAAATTAGGACTGAAGGGGAGAGATTTAGGGTTGTCGACCGGGACCTTTCCTGTGGCAGCTTCAAATCTTTTTCCTTTGCAAAGTGTCCACCGGGAGGCCTCATATCCCGTGCCGTGGCGAGTATTCTGTCCTTTCACTTCGATGAGTTTGTGAGTTCCTTGTTGGTGCTTCCCTGCACCGAGGCCAGGTAGATAGCTCATTTTTCTCATCATTTTCAAGACCGGTGGGATTTTATCCCGAGTGACCGTCGATCTATGTTGCACACTTGGGCCTTCGGGAGGCCTCGACCGTGAAGCCCGTTAGCATGTGACCTTCCTCATCATGTTTGATTTCCGTAATAGGTATTCCGCCCGTATCCGTGCCTTCTAAAGTGACTAAATCTCCGTAAATGGTCGTCGATCCCCATTCGAGACGAATTTCACACACCGGTGGAGGCTTGAGGCGACCCCTTTGACTTGGTGCAGCCAAGGTCTTCAACAGGCATTGAAAGTAATCGGGATGTCGATAACCCGGAATTCCACAGTATCAATTTCTCGTCCAAACCAGAGGTCTAAAGTAGCAACTCCGAGGACTGCTCGGGATGTTGAGTCGTAAGCTTTGACCGTGAGGGAGGAAGGCTTCAAGTCTCGTAGTCTTGATATCAAGCAAGCTCATGATCTTTGCCGGAAGAATGTTCATTCCGGACCCATTATCAACCAGACCCGAGGGAGGCGTCGTTCATCCACTGGACCGTGATGAAGAGAGGCTCATTATGATCACCCCAAATTGAGGGAGGTCGAGATCTCGTGAAAGTGATTATATTCCCGTAATGGATGTTTCCAATTAGCCGTACCACATCATCGGGAGTAGCATCAATAGGCACTAGAGTGCGAGCTGTGCTTTCTTCCAGCCTTCCGCCCATGGGATAGGACGAGGTGAGTAGAGACCAGAGGGAAATGTTGGCCCGTGTTTGCTTCAACCGGGTGAGCACGGGATCCTCTTTTTCGGGATCCGGAGTTTCACTGTCTTAGCATAGGGGCGGCGATCTTCTTTCGGTGCTTCGATCTCGTGGCCTTCTTATCTCGCCTTTGGGATTTCCTTGGAAGATCTCGCCTGCATCGGGTCAACAGATTAACTTCCTCATCCGTCGTCTCTTGACCGGATTTCTTCAATGCCGCTAGGGTCAATGGGAGCCCTTTTGGCTATTGGCCACTGGTTCCGACGGAGTCTAGTGACAGCAGGGGCCGAGCTGCATCGGCTCCTTCCCGGGCGGCCCTTATAACCGCTTCCCAAGTCACGTGCTTTTGGGTTCTGGGTTGTGTTGTTGCCCTCGGATGGCCCACAGCTAGGGTGTCCTCTCGATTCACTCTCATGGCCGGCCTTGCTCATTGTTATCATGCAACAAGAGTCGCTATTGTCTGACTCGGCGGCTTTTCGATTTCATCCCCTGGTATAGTGCAGCCATTCTCGGTTCCTTTCTCGTAATATTCAGAGTTGGAGATGATTATAGCGTTCGTGTGGGAGGCGCATCCGGTATCATGCCGCCTCTAGGACTTCTCCGAAAGCCGACATACATTCGGGAAGGTGACCTCTTCGGGTAACCCCGACAAGGAGTGTTACTTTGTTCGGGGGTGGATTTGATCTAACCATGGTTATTTTCTCATTTGGGCGGATGGGAGTTAATTTTCCTCTTTCGATCGTATCTTCGACTATCGCCCGGATCGGACACCCGAAAACCCTTTCCCCAAAGCATGGTAGGCAAAGGTTGAATTCTAAGACATCCACGTGCTCGTATCCATGAAACTTCATGGCCTTCATGTCCTCGGTCTCATATTCGTCTTCCGGTTTCTTCGTCGTCGCTTGCCGATAACCAACCATTGTGCTCCGGCTCCCATGGGCTCATTTCCGGCATGATTGTTCCGCATTGTTTCCGGATCGGGGCCTCGCTGACTCTTCACTCGTCATCATCATCGTCATCGCTGCCATCGAATCCTCTTCCCATACTACCGGGATTTCGGCCGAGAGGGAACGCCGATCAAACCCGTTGGGGAATATGGGTGCGTGCAACCGCAAAATTGTCATATGTTCCCATTCCCTAAGTGGCAATTGTGACTCGCCTTCTCCTCCCGTAAATTGCGGGGAAGAGTGAGAGGGGGTGGCACGTATTTGACACTGTGTAGGATATAGAAGGAATCCTCCTCTTCCGATTCTTCACTGTTCTCTGATCATATTCGGGCTCTCCCAAAGCCAATTTGCAGAAGTGTACTAGCTCCAGACGCTCTTCGGCCTCTTTGCTGATAAGCCCCAGCACAGGCGCCCGCCGGAAGCTTTCTTGTTCAATCTTTCTTGACTGTTCTAACCATCTTGTGTAAATGGTCCTCTCATATTTTGAACGGAATGTACCCCAGCTTCTTTCTGCAGATCGGCCTTCCCTTCATCCGAGAAATAGCGGGCCTCGTATTCTTGCAAGGAGTCTCTCGACATGAGACCAAGATGGGTTGATTCGTTCGATATCCTCGAGGCCGAGGGGAATCCGAATTCCGTGATCCTCGACGAGGTTGGCCACGGTATTTGGGGACCTTCATCAAGCATCTTCCCGGGCGTGTGAAGATTCTCCGCATTCAATCATATTCACCTGATTATGGTTCCTTGGCAGAGGATTTTTGATCGTATTAGGCCCCTCGTGGCCTTCCAACTTTCCTTGCTCTATTAGCCCCCGGATTGCCTTTTTCAGAGTAAAGCAAACTGCCGCCGATGTCCGTGAGCTTGATGAAAGGCACAATACTTTGTAGTATCCACGGGAGCATTCGGATTTCGGGTTGGAAATTTTCCAAAGGCCGCAAAGAAGCCTTCTTTCACCAAATTCCCTAAAGATGTCATTCAGGCATTCCAAAGTTTTCGAGATTTATGACCCGCGGTCCGGGCTCTACTGTTTCCCGGGAGCAAAAGGAGTCGTGTTATTGCATTCCCGTCCCGCATAGTTAATCATCTCTTTGCCTTTAGCAGGGGCAGTGGGCGGGGGCGGTGTTTGCAGTGAGGAGCCCGATATCTCGTAGGCGTGTGCAAGAATGGCTGCCGACATTGTAGGCCTTTTCAAACTTAGCCGCAGAGTTAACCATGGCCCGTAAGTCTCGAGTATGGGAAGTGACCGAGGGAGGCTCTCGATGTGGTTTCAAGCATGACCGGAAGATGTCCAGCTGTTCCTCTTCGGAAGGAGGGATGGCCATTTCACCGAGTTTCGCATTCCACCGCTTGTAGAAGTCCCCAACATTCTCATCAGACGCCGCACCGTTGTTTGTAGGTCAACCCTATTTGTTTCCCATTCCAAGTTGGCCTTATATTTTTCTCGTGAAGGCATTGGTAATCTGGTCCCATGTAGCCCCGGCTTCAGTTTCAAACGGAAGAACCACTTTAAGGCACTCGGACTTCAAGGATAGATCGAAATAGTCACCAACCGCCGATTGGTACATCCTTTCGCTTTCATCGCCAAGGTATACGTGTCCAAATGGGTTTTCGGACATGCGGTCCCATCAAAGAGATCCAGATTTGGCATCACGAATTTGTGGGGCAGAGGAACGATGGAGTCCGGTTCCCGTAGGCCTAAGGCGTACTCTTGGCGCCGCTCGATCTGCGCTTTCATTTCCTCGTGTTGTTCCATGAACCAGTGCCGATGAGGGTCTTGTGGCGGAACCATGGCATTCAAGCTAGTGGCCGAGCTAGAGAGAGGAGCTACCACCGGAGGCAGACCGGTGGAGGGAACGTCCGATCCGGGACGTAGGTGAAAACCTCCGTCCCGGCCGAGTTACCCCGGGAGCATGAGTAGGAGCCCGAGCAAAAGTGGTAGAACCTTCCTGGCTTGCCGTTGATTTTCAACGGGCAAAGTAGGTGGGGCAGCCCCGATGTAGCCGGATAACTTGGATTTCCAGAGTGGGGCCCGTAAGTAGGCTTCGAGTGCGGGCCGCCGTCCCGATTGTTGAATTGCATGGCCGCTCGTGGTGAAGGTGTGTAACCCGGGGTACTGCGGTCCCGGTGATTCGGATGACACCGGGATGGAGGCTTGGTAACCCATAGAAGTCCGAGTGAGGAATGGATTTGTGTGAGGAGCAAATAACTAGTACCGTTCGAGGAGGGGCTCCCGATCGTGGCCCGTAACTGCCGCGGCGGCATTCCGAACCGTGGCCGTTGCCGCGAAGGTCCTGGATTGATCGGTTCCGAACTGAGGAGGGATCCCGATTAGCTGTGGCATTCCGAGATAGCCCCAACCATGAGAAGACATTCCGAACTAGACGAGGTTGGATTTAGGCCCTGGGCCGCATGGATCCATGGTCTCGTGGTTGGGAGCCGGGCCGTCCCGAAAATCGAGGAGCATGGGTTCTCGGGTAAAGGGCACCATAGAGGTGGGTGGCGGCATCCCGGTGTAATCGTGGCGACCGAGAGTGGGCCGCATCCTCGTCTTCTTCCACGGTGAAGGTGCCATCCGGATTGAGGCCGGCGGCCAGACCGTGACTCTTAATAGCCTCCATAAGGCCGTTTAGCCGTGCTTCCCGTCGTAACCTCATCTCGTTCGCTAACCGATTCCACCGTTGCTCGTCTCGAGGGGTCCCTGGAGGCGGAGTGACGTTATCCCCATCATTACCGGCCGATGCGTACATTCTCAAACCCGAGTCGGAACAAATGGTGAGGCCGACGATGCGCGACTCTTCCCAACCGATCAAACGGTGACTCTGCCCGAAACCAAGCTAGGCGGAGTCGCGGGGAAAGGACATGAAGGTTCGTATGTCCGGGAATGGAAGGAGGGTAGGTGTTTGGGCTTTAGGCTCATGCAACATGCAGCTATTTGTTCACGTTTACTTAAAACATGTTTTATTAACCTAATCGGTTGGAAAAGATTGCTCTTCTTTTTCGCAAACTACTCGATCCCGGATCGCCGGGCCCCGTCACTACGTCTATAAGCCCCTCGTATTCCACCCGTATTTCGACCTCCCAGTGGTGGACAGCCCCGGCGAGGGTCCTATAGGGCAAGCGGGTCCCACCGACCGAAAGAAAAACGATCCTAAAAGTCTCGGCGGGTAATCGAGTCTTAACGAGCATTCGATGTAAATTACTGACAAAGCCGACGTCGAAAGTCAAGATCATGTCCGAGGGCTCGACAAAAAGCTCGGCATGATTTGGACCGATAAGCGTCCACGATTGATCTTGACTTGTCGTCGCTAAGCCGTAATTAGGCAATGGAATAGTCATTAATCCTTGATGACTCGTCAATGCCGGGAGTCGTTGTATAATTTGTGCGCCGAGCCGAAGTCAAGGCGCCTGGCCAATATCTTGTCAAAGTCCGCGGCGGAAAACCGACGTAACTTTGTATGATTAGGGACCCGAAGATATTGAGTCGGTATGCCGACAAAGGCTTGAAAGGAAAGGTCTATACACGGACAGGCATGACACGCACTGCACTAAAAACCAACCGGGTCTCTGACAAAGTGTGTCACTGACAAGCGCATGGTCGACACGAGGCTCCATGGGATGTTTGGGTAGTCCCGTGCTCATCCGAGAGGCGTAATAAGACCAAACGGACCGCGACAAGGATTTCCCTGTGTTAAGGACGTAGTGTGCGGTACGGTCACGTGCGCGTAGTGTGCAAGCAAAGCCTATATTCTTTTTCTGAGTAAAATAGAGATTTTTTTATGTGTCTTAAAAAATATGATGCATGATTTTTTTTTGGAAATTTTCTTTTTTTTTTGAAAATCCTTTTTTTTTTTGATTTTTTTTTATGAGCACATAAGCACGTAAGCACGAAAATTCCGACGCTAGGGACATTATTCCGGCAAATCAAAATTTTGACTTTCTCCGAGGCGGCCAAAACAACATGAAAACCGTGCAAAAATCAACACACACGCAAAATGATTTTCAAAGCCGGGACGGAAGCTTGACCCTCAAAAGCTTTTTTTTTTTGAAAACGGTGATACCGGTACGTGGGATTGTTAGACCACAATTTATCCCCGACTCATGTTAGGAGGCGATAACGGGAAATTTAGTGGTTTCCACCAATATACCAAATACCATTTTTTTTTAAAAAAGCTTAGTCCCCACGAGTCGCCACCGTGATGATGTGTATCCGAAAATTTTCCCATTTTTGTGTTTGAAAATCAACGAAAACGGAGTCGCCACGCCATTTTAATTTTGAGGGCCAAAACTTTGAAAAAGCCCGAGATCAGAGATTTAGGTTCGGAGGTCATGTTACGCGTCGGGAAGGACGTTAGTGTGCACTCCGACGCGCCTCGTAAAACGAGTCTTCCAAGCTGAAAATCATTTGTGTGTGTGTGTGTGTGTGTGTTTTGGCCAAAATAAGTTGAAACTCAGAAAAGTAAAAATTGGGATATCTTTTTAAGACTTTAAACTGATCCCATGATTTTTTGGAAGATTTTTGGGTTGAGATTTGGTACTCAAAAGACCTTTTGAAGTTGAGAGCCATTTCTGCCAGAATGAAAAAGGCAGTGGACCTTTGATTTTGAAAGGGATTCAAGGGTCTTAAAACTTCATAATCTGGATAAACTTAGAGAATGAAAGTTGTTCTAGACACCTTTAATAAAGTTTGTGCGAATGAATTTTCCATTTTGGAGAAGATTTGAGGGGTCAAAACCTTCTGGAAACCTCAGATATGAGATCTGGATTCCCAGAAGCTGATGAACTAGCCTATGAAAGAAAATTTGAAAAGAGGAGTTTTACTCACCCAAAAAATAAAGTAAAAATATGTCTGGAAAGCTCTGGATGTTGGCTACAAAAAGTGTTTTGTAGTCAACACCAAATTCCAAGTTCATCTGTGTCCAAAAATTAAGACCATGGACTGAGGTCTGAGAAAATTGCTACTGGACAGCAACTTCTCAAGAAAGAAAATATGATTTTAAGGGGGGTTTTGCATCCATGCTTGTCCCCATTTCCCTAGGTTTTGGTTAGTGATCACTAGACATTTTAGTGGTGAATCAACTATACCAAACCATCCTTGGGGTACATTAGGACTAAGCATTTCATTTGCTTGGGAAGGGGAATTTTATCCTTTGAAATCAAGATTTTATGCTTGAAAATGGTTTTCTAGGGTTTTGAAAATGAGTTTTCTTTGCAAGAAAGTAAGAAAGCTTAAAAATAATGTTGATCTTTGTAGAAGATCATCCATGGAGATGGTGTTCCATGGTGATCTTCTTAGATCTAGAGCAAGAAGATGAAAGAACTACATTTTGTAGTTTGAAGATGCATGCATGGATGAGATTTAGGGTTAGGAAGAGGAGGGTTTACCAATCTTCCTTGTGTTCTTGAGTGTTTGGCTTGAGTGTATGAGTGTTTAGAGCTTTAATATGAGAGTGAGTGGATGAGTATGAGTTGGGAAAGATTGGAGAGAAAAAGGTGACAATTCAAGTGAATTCTCACTGTTTTCTCTCTATATTTCGCCAGAGGTTCGGTGCAAAATGTGTTCTTTTTTCTTCTATTTTTGTGACTGGAGGGCTCAATTTATAGCCCTCTGAATTTTACATACTTATCCGCGCGGACAGGTCCAGTCAGCGTGCACTGTTCATTAAATGCAGCTTCAGCTTTGGACAAGAGGAATAATCTTTTCCAAAATTCAAATTAAATGCCAGCTTTTTGTGTTTCCACCATTGCCATTTTTGGTTTTCTTCTTTTGTTTTGCTTTTGAGATTCTTTTTAAGGTTTAACCTTAAATAACAATGCCCATTTTACCCTCACTTTGTTAGAAAAGTTAGGATTGTTAGGAATTGTTAGAAATGTTATAACTTTCGTTAATTTTCTAACGAAAATTCTAACAAGCTCAAATTGGAGCACTTACACTTTCGTGGCTTTCATGTATCTCCCATTAGGTAGACCAATATGATCCGCCTCAATACTATGAACATTACTGAGCAAAGAGATGTTTCCTGTTATGTGTCGGTTGGCTCCACTATCGACAAGCCAACGTTTATCATTCATCTTACCAGTTGCCTTACCGCCAGGCCGCGCCAGGCCGACAGCTTGTCGGCACCTGTGTCTGCATAAAATTCTTGAAGTTGTTCCATTGATCTGCTGTGAATCCCAGTGCTCTAGCCTGATCTGGAACTCCTTCGATACTGACCTCTGCATTGTTGGACCTTGTGCTCGGCTTCCCTTGATCTTTCCTCCCCGAGGAATATTGGCTTCCACCTCTTCCTCTTGCCGGCTTCCCACGCTGGTCTTCCCACCATTCTGGGTATCCTATCAGCCTGAAGCATGAATCTGCACTGTGTCCTTTCTTATGGCAGTGAGAGCAAGTGACAGTGCTCATATCCTTCTTCTCTGTCAAGCCACCTGTCGAGCCATCTGTTCTCACAACTGGTCTGTCAACTGTACGAGCAACAAAACTTGTTGGAGTTGGAAATTCTCCAGATCCGCCTCCCAGCACCTGTTCCTCTCTTATAGCATTAGAGTAGGTCTTATTCACAGAAGGTAGTGGCTCCGTATTGACAATAGAGGTCTTCACGTTCTCAAACTTTGGAGTTTCTAACCCCATGACGAATTGATGAACCCGTTCCTCCTCACGCCTTTTCACTAACACCGCCCCAATATCACACTTGCAGCCCATGCAGGAGCATATTGGCAATGTTTCAAAATCATTAAGAGCATCCCACAGCTTCTTGATGCGTCCATAGTAAGAAGCTACACTCTCGTTCTTCCCTTGTCTACAATTTGCTATGTCCGCCTTCAATTGTTGTGTCTTCGGTCCATTCCCCATCGAGAACCGTTCCTTCAGATCATCCCACAAAACCTTTGCTTCGTCCACATAAGTGATAGTGGAGCAAAGGGTCGGCTCTATTGTGTTAAAGATCCATGAAACGATCATGGAGTTCACCGTCCACCATTGGTCCGCTTCATCCGCATCGTCAGGACGCGGGATTCTGCCATCAATAAATCCTGTTTTCGTCTTCGCTCGAAGCGATCCTTTGAAAACACGTGCCCATTCCTCATAATTTTCACCCTTTAATTGAACATGGGTGATAATCATCCCCGGATTATCGCTTGAAGAGAGAAAATAAGGAGATCTCTTTTCTTCCTTAATCATCTTTTCTTTGTCGGAGTTCTCGGCGGATTTCTGCTCATCGCCGCCGGCCATAATCTTTGATCAAAACCGGGCTCTGATACCAAGTTAAAACAGAGAATAGTAAATATGGAGGAAAATATATTTATTTTTATTTTCCCTGTGTTTGCCGATACATACACATACAATATATACAAGACTTTTCTTGGAGACTAAGTCTAAATTCCTACAAAATAGCTAAGAGATATTTCCTACCTATTTACATCTTTATCAAGAAGGAAACTAGCTAAATAAGGATACATACAACCACTAAGAGATATGCCATGCCGAGATCCTCAAGATCTCGTCATTATCTCAACAGGGTGGGGTGCGTTGCATCTCATTTTATGCATTATATGATATTTGAAATGTTTATGTGTTAGTTTAATATTTTAATAATTTATTTGGCATTTTAAGAATGTTAATAAATTAACTTTAATTATTTAATGTCTAATTGAAATAAATAGGAGTTGGGTAGTGAATTGGTAATATTGGAAAATTAATAAAAGCTTATAAAGTGTTGAGGAGCTAATGTGTAAATGTTTGAAACTCAAGAAAGTAATTGTAGTAACTTCCTTCCTAGAGGAGCTTAAGCGGGAATTTGGTAATGTTTATCCTTGCTTGGTGTTTTATTGAGAAAGCTTCATAATAATTAAACATAGCAAGTTCATATCCTCTGTTGTTCCAAGAGAAAATCTTAGGGTTCTTGCTTCCTTTTACAATTCATCCTAAATTCCATTCTTGTTCGTTTCTCGATCCGTCTGCGTCTAAATGTTGAGGAAGCCGAGGGGATCGTTTCTATCCGATTGAAGTTTTTATACTTTCGTATTATTTTTGGTAAGTTATTATGTCTTTCCTTCAAATCTTGTTCATTTGAGATTTTGTGTTGAATTGGATGATATATAAATATTGCTTGTCAATTTTAGGCATTTTATTTGATTTTGGAATGAATGGAAATTAGGTTTTGAATATGTATAATGAATTGATAGTATAGTAGTTTGGTTTGAAGTGAAAGAGTTGATATATATGTGTTTCATGGTATTTTGGAACCATTTTACTTGAAGTTGGAATGAGTTGGAATGAATTTGGGATGAGTTGGAATGGTTTTGGGTTGAATACTGAAGTTTTGGTTGGTATTGCTGAGTTGAGGTGAAAGAGTATGAGAAAAATGAGGTTAAGTTCCAAGCCTAGCTGATGTTGTAACTTCAGGCTGACATTTTGCTCAAGGGCATGACTCGTGCTCGTGGGAACGAGTCGTCCCCTGCCCTTTTCACTCGTAGAACTAGTCGTGCCAAATAATGGACTCGTGCTGGAATGGGGAACGAGTCGTGCTATAGGGCACGAGTCGTGCCCTGCTCTGTTTCCTCTGTATCAGTTTTCAAGCAAATAAAAGCCTAACTACCTAATACTTCTTTTAACACAAATTGACTCTAATCCTAGTACAACATATAGGCTATCCAATGACGTCTTAACTTGTCCAAAATGATATGAGGAAGTTTATTAAATATTGTGTTGAAAATGGTTGAAAGGTATTATGGAAATTTCACCAAAGTTGATCAAAACTTGGTAAATCAATCTTGAACCTTTTATGAAGGGTACTCAATTTTGTATGTGAATATGTAGGGCTTGCTTGTGATACATTGTGCCCATACTTAGTTACATATTTATGGTTTGTTGTGCAATAGTGTATAAAATTATAAGTTGCACAATTGTGATGGTTTTAACATGAGTAATATTACCATGTTGTGTATTGATATCCCTATGGTGGATTCATTTTCAAGTAACTTTTTATGAAAATTTGTTTTTATATTTCAAAGTATAAAAAGTTTTTAAATTTAGGTGATGTGTCTAGTAAGGGGACCCTCCCGCTCGGGGCACGAGCTAAGGTTTCGGGTCGGGGTCCCCACATTTATTGTGAAAATAATGGTGTCATTGCGCAAGCAAAGGAACCAAGGTCACATCAGCAATCCAAACACATACTTAGACGTTCCATCTCATTTGAGAGTTCATAGATAGGGGAGACATTAAGATATGCCACAGTTTCTCCTTAAGATCTCCAACTCGGAAAAATACATGTAAATGTAAAATTGGGAGTTGGGGTCAGATGTAGTCCAGGTCAATTCCAAGGGTCCCGTGCTATTTCCTGGCCTGGCAGCTGTTCTAATAACTACAAAACAGTAACATTCTCTACATACTTCATAAATGAAAATGCCAGAGATCCCAATTTTTCATCTCAATAAACATGGTAATTGGGGCAAACTTTCTCCATGAACATGGTAACTACAAGTCTTTGGCATTGACAGGAATTCCAATTCCAAAGAAAAATTTAGCCAAACCCAGTATTTTGTCCCCTGGAAGTTGCAAATTTAAAGCTAAAATTCTAGAGAACATTCCTAAAAAGAGAAAGACTGCAACAGAATAAGCCCAAAAACAAAGACTCAGCTACCACACACATTCAAACCTCCCAAAGTAGCAGCAGCAAAAGTTGTTAGACCGCGAACAACTGAAGAGGACCCTGAGCACCACTGGTATCAAAAAGTTTCTCGTCGAAGTAATAGGCCCCATCATCTAAAAACATGAAATCATAGGAAAATGAGTAGACAATTGTTACAGAAACTCAGGTATACATCCGGTCAAGCTATTATCTGATAAATCCCTGACAACGAAAAAGAGGCCACTGTCTTGAAATTCTGTTCCGGAAGGATGCTAAACAAAAACAGTCAATTAAACTCACAGTGTCTCTAACGATGAAAGACTTGCAATGGAAGCAGCTATTTCCCCGGTCAAGCCACTTGCAGTCAGATTTCTAATCCAAATAAAGAAGCCTAAATACTAAAATCAAAAACAAAACAAGGAAATGATCTGTATATATTTGAAGCTTTAACTTACATTGAAATTATTCTAGGGGCACTTAAATTATTGAAGTTGCATGTTAGACCTTCCCACGAATAATTCATTGGGCTACACGGATCACCCACCCAATTTTTGTTCACTTGATACACTACTCTGATGTCTTTTATAGCATCACATATTTGTAAACCCAAAAATGAGAAAAAAAAATCTATGTTATTACAAGCTTCATTCTTTATTGTTAGCAATTATCTGTTCATAGTAAATCATTCAACTTATCAGGCGCGTAACTAATGTAAGTAGTGAGCTTTGTAAGTTAAATAAGAAGCATACCATCACTGAAGAATGTTGCTGATGCATTTGACTGTTTGGCCATATAAATCTCGATAGCATTAAGGATTGGCAGTTTGGTTGAATTTTTGGTTCTAAGAATAGAAAGTCGATGTTCCCTTCCTACCAAGGGTCTTGAATTATAAACAGTCATTGTTTGAAAATCGCGAGGAATCAAAGGTCCAAATAGAGGATTTCCGTTCCAAGAAACATTGAATATTCTCGATTGGTTTCTCCTTAAGATTTCCAACTCGGAAAAATACATTTAAACGTAAAACTGGGAGTTGGGGTCAGATGTAGTCCAGGTCAATTCCAAGGGTCCCGTGCTATTTCCTGGCCTGGCTGCTATTCTAATAACTACAAAATAGTAACATCCTCTACATACTTCATAAATGAAAATGCCAGAGATCCCAATTTTTCATAACATTAAACATGGTAATTGGGGCAAACTTTCTCCACGAACATGGTAATTGGAGCAAACTTTCTCCACGAACATGGTAACTACAAGTCTTTGGCAATGCCAGGAATTCCAATTCCAAGGAAAAATTTAGCCAAAACCAGTATTTTTTCCCCTGGAAGCTGCAAATTTAAAGCCAAAATTCTAGAGAACATTCCCAAAAAGAGAAAGACTGTAACAGAATAAGCCCAGAAACAAAGACTCAGCTACCACACACATTCAAACCTCCCGAAGTAGCAGCAGCAAAAGTTGTTAGACCGCGAACAACTGAAGAGGTAACTGAAAGAGGACCCTGAGTACCACTGGTATCAAAAAGTTTCTCATCGAAGTAATAGGCCCCATCATCTAAAAACATGAAATCATAGCAAAATGAGTAGTCTGATTCGAATTTGGCTTGTTATCAAAGATCGAAATAAGAGGATAATAATTATATAATATTTCAATCATGATTTGACCTGGAACTTCAAGTGCTACTCATTCTTCTCCAATTAATCCCCATGGAGGGCACTCCCATGAAAAGCAAGATCGTAAGGGAATAAAACAATGTTGATTTCATCAACTTTGCTTTTTGCAAATGAACCTTCCATTTACCCAAAATGTTGTTAATCGCTATGTTCCGAGAACGTCATTGTTTGTTAAACCAAGATCATAAGTACTTAATAACTACAAAACAATAACTTCCTCTACATACTTCACAATTGAAAATGCCAGAGATCCCAATTTTTCATCTCAATAAACATGGCAATTGGGGCAAACTTTCTCCACGAACATGGTAACTACAAATCAAAATGATAAAATAAGTAGTAACTCAATTCTTTCAATCAGATTCCAACAAAATATGGGTAAATCCAAAACCCATAATAAAATCCCAATTGACAACAAAGTGTATCAAACAGGTAGGGTCAATCTAATTTAAACCTCCAAAAATTCCCAAATCCCCCACCATTCAAACCAAAACATGCACAAAAAGAATGCTTAGATAATTACCTCTAGCAATACCCCTCAATTTAGGGAGTCTCCTGTAAAAGAGGCATTTGTCCACATTCAAACCCTCTGCGAACCCCAGTACTGGACCATGATTTTTGACCCATCATCAAAATTTAAGCAAAAATAAAGTAAACCCATTCTGTCATATGCAAGAAAAACATCATAAATTAGGAAATTTTGGAAATTGTTTCAAGAAATTTGGATTTTTTTGTACCCACTTGATCAGCAGAAAAAAAAAAACAAAACAAAAGTGGGAAATTAAACATATATTTATCAAAGCAGGGAATCAAATGCATATAACTCAACATAATTTTGGAATTTTTATCCAAAAATTAAATTAAATAACCCTTAACCTGATTAAATTCGTAATATCAAAGGAAGATCAGGTGAAGAACGCCTAAACCTAAACCTAGAAAAAAGAACCCCTAAATCTTAATTTATAAACAGAAATTGAAATTGTAGCCCTAAATTGAAAGTTGTGAGATTACTTACCATTTAAATGGCAAGGGAGAAAGAGAGCAGCGAGTTGGACTCCGAGTCCAGACCTTGGTAGTCGTTTGTGTCACTGTGATCTTCCGACACAAACCCCATAGCCATGGCAAAGGAGAGAAGCGAGAGAGAGAGAGAGAGAGAGAGAGAGAGAGAGAGAGAGAGAGAGAGAGAGACTCCATGGAAGAAGAGAGAGGGGCGACAACCATGGCAGAAAAGAGGAGGAGGCGACGACGGCGTTGGCTGTAGCAGGGGCGGGGATGTTTGGGGAAGAGGGAGCGACTGAGGGAGTATATAGAGATAGAGAATAAAGCGTGTATAATGAAATATCAAAGGACTCCGCATTATTATTTTATAGGCTTTTGGTCGGTTATCAGGAATATTTTCGGGTTTATGAATATCTAAAGGGGTGTATGAAATAATTGATATTGGGATGAATGAACCTAGTCTTTATTGGGGTCCAAATGCTTGTTTGAGCGGGAAAAAGTGGGTGTGCTAAAGTGTTTTACACTTCAGTCTTTATTTAGTTATAGATATGACAATCCATATGGGTAAATTGGTCATTTGGGAAGATAGTGTTACAACTCATCTACCCTACATATACAAGGATACTTTCTCATTCTAAGTAGGCCAAGTCAGGTTCATGCTTATACACACTCTCTTTCTCTCTTCCTCCCAAAGCCCTAAACCTCCCTCTATATGGTTAATGCTTATACACTCAAAAAATGGATCAATTATTCTAACGTCGGAGGATTTTGAGGGGAAGAGTCACCCACTCTTAACGGTCCTTGTTTTGTATATCGCTACCGAGAAATTTATACATGTATTTCATCTAGATTGGGAACCGTCGATGATTGAATTTTTGGTAGCATCATCATTGTGTCTACATAGAGAGGTTAGATATTACTAGTACAATTATTGATGGTATAAAAAAATATCTGCTCCATTGGGATTTTTTGACTCACATAATTCTTTTTAAAAAAATATTTTTCAAAATAACAATCCTTACAAACTTTTTGCCAAAATGATCATTTTATTAAAACTCGCTACTAAATGTAGCGAGTTTATATTTTTCTCGCTCAAACTCGTTACTCCAAGTAGCGAATTAAAATTTCTTCAATTTTATTATGATATTTATGAAAATAAAAAAAAAAACTAAAAATTAAAATCGCTACTTTAAGTAGCGATTTCAAGCAAGTACATTCTTTCATTTAAAAAGAATAATTTGCCGTGTCACCTCAAATTGCAAAACAATCATTTTGATCGAGAATTATAGTTTGATGAAATTAAGAGGGAGAATTATTTTTTCTGCCTCAAAATAAATATTATGAAAATAATTTTATTTCTTTAAAAAAATCAATTTCCTTCATTTCAAAAATGAATTGTAGTTTCTTCCCAAAATGAATAACTAAAAAAATAATACTACTTTTTTTCAAGAAAATTAATACTACTTCCTTCGCCCAAAATATATGTTCTCGATAAAAAGTCTTTGTACTAAAATGATAATAAAAAATTATTTATTTTGGGACGTGTGTGTTAACATTAATTTTTGATACAAAGGAAGTAGTATTTTTTTTTCTAAAATATTCATTACGAAGGAAGTAATATTCATTTTTTTGATAGAAAGAGTAGTATTATGTTTATAGTTATTTATTTTGGAACAAAAATAATATTTATTATTAAAAAGAAGTAAATAATTTTTTAAATATGTAGATTTTTTTTCAAAATATATATTTCAAGACGATAAAACTCCCTCTTAATTTCCTTTATCAAGACATGATTTTCGTATCACAACGATTGTTTTGCAATTTGAGGGGGGACGGAGAAGTATTATTTTTGTAAATTTTACTTTGATTGAAATCGCTACTTCAAGTAGCGATTTTAATTTAAGTTTTAATATTTTTTTTCATAAATATCAATAATAAAATTGAGGAAATTTAAATTCGCTACTTAGAGTATCGAGTTTGAGCGAAAAAAATATTATCTCCACATCTAGTAGCGAGTTTAAAAAAATGATTATTCAGACAAATAGTTTGAAAGAAGTGTCGTTTTGAAAAATATTTTATTTTTAAAATGAATTATTTGAGAAAATAGTTTAAGAGGTTTTTATTTTGCTCCCCATTTACTTTTAGTGTACTTTTTTTCTTTATTTTGGTAAATGAAAAGATGAAAACATATTTATAAGAGGCTTTGACCAATAAGCCCCTCAGATAAATGAAAATGACCAATAAAATCAGACATTTTTGAAACTCGTCAATAAGACCCTGTATTTTCACTGGATCAAAATGCCCCTATGCCCACTAAAACCACGCACCCACCCCAGCACTTTTCACTCTCTCTCTCTCTCTCTCTCTTCTTTTTATGTCTTCTCTCTCTTTCTTTCTTTCTTTCTCTCATACATGCCAGCACTTTCTTTCTCTCTACTTTTCTCTCTATTCCTTTTTTTTTTCCTCTTAAATTTTTTAAATACAATATCTCAAAATTTAAAAGTCGAAAAAATAATTCGAAATCACTGTTTAATCACATCGCCAACACCAATCAAACAAGTTTACTTTTTCATATATTTCAAAATTTATAAATAAAATAAAATTATTTTTCACTTGTAAATAACTGTAATGTATAATGGTTTTCACATTTATAAACTGAAAAGTTTATTTCACAGTTTTGATGTAAATAACTGTATAATGGTTTTCACATTTATAAACTGAGAATTCTATTTCACAGTTATATAAAAATGTGAAATTGTTTTGACATGTATATGAGCTTAATAACTGTATTAAAATAACTGTGATGTGTATTTCACAGTTATTTCTGTTAGAGTTTGAAGTCTATTTCACAGTTTTGAAGTCTATTTCACAGTTTTAATGTAAATAACTGTATAATGATTTTTACATTTATAAATTGAGAAATTTATTTCACAGTTTTTATGTCTATTTCACAGTTTTGATGTAAATAACTGTATAATGATTTTCACATATATAAACTGAGAAAACTATTTCACAGTTTTGATGTAAATAACTGTATAATGGTTTTCACATTATAAACTAAGAAATCTATTTCACAGTTTTGATGTAAATAACTATATAATGGTTTTCACATTACAATCTGAGAAGTCTATTTCACAATTTTGATGTAAATAACTGTATAATGGTTTTCTCATTTATAAACTGAGAATTCTATGTCACAGTTATATAAAGATGTGAAATGATTTTGACATGTATATGAGCTTAATAACTGTGTATTGAAATAACTGTGATGTGTATATCACAGTTATTTTAGTTAGTGTTTGAAGTCTATTTCACAGTTTTGATGTAAATAGCTGTATAATGGTTTTCACATTTATAAACTGAGAATTCTATTTCACAGTTATATAAAGTTTTGAAGTCTATTTCACAGTTATATAAAGTCTATTTCACAGTTCTATACAACTACAAGTAGGCACTGCAAGTAAACAAACTCTTGCAATTTTGCCATATAATACAAGTAATATACAAACAAGTACAAGAACAAGCACATTTCTTAAGAAATTTGACAAATCAAAATTGCGATGAAGATTATGAGACGGAGAGAGTATGTACCAAGAAACAAAAACATCAAACAGAGTCGTACAATGTATACAATCAGCAATAAACATTAAAAGTTGAACAACTCACTGCTATGGTTAAATACAAACTTCAGTCAGCAATTTCTCTTCCACATTTTCGAATAATTTTAGATTATTTTACAATGATCTCTCAACTACATCAATGGGTAAAACATCTGTCATTTAGTAAAAAAATAAAATAAAATAAAACAAGCCAGAGAGAGTACATCATTGTATTTGGCATCTATTTGATTCAAGATCTAAACTTGACAAACAACAATTTTCATTCGCACATCTTATTTCATCATCATCTCATTGTGATCAGGATTAGAAAGAACCCAAACAAAGGGAAACCACGTATTGGAGATTTGGCACGAAAGGTTCTTGCTCAAACTGCCTCATTGATGTTTGCACCTGATTCCTCTGCCCTCAATGCTTCCTCCATCATTCGTTCCCTATTCTGTGTTTGCCTTTCTACAGAAACCATGTAAAAACCTGACAATTAGAGAATCACGGTAACTTAGTAAGAAACCTTAAATACTACTCAAATGACATTTGATTGAGATCAATTTACACAAACCCAGTAGTCATGAATAATGGAAATAAAAGCCAAGAAAATACTTGTAAAGTAGCACTGGGGGAGAAACAGCGAGTAAAAAAACAGCAGCCACCCAAAGAACAGCCTTTTATGTCATAAAAAGCATGGCCAGCTTTGAGGAATACAAGCAAGTCAGAACCCAAACTGATTTTGGTCCAATCCTATGGTCCACTGAAAGTCTTCTCACAAGAGCCAAACCCAAGAGAGTTGTCATGACGACCAAATAGCTTGGGTACATCACCTCATCCTCAAAACCAGAGTAATATATGCCAGATAAATTAAAAAAACGATTCTCAATGTAGCAAAGAAGTAGTGCAAGGCTTATCAAACCAACATAGTGCATGGCTTATCAAACCAACATCAGTCAAGAAATGAAACTTTTGTGGAAGAAGAGATAAACCAGGAACAACCATTGCCATGACAACATTGGCAACTATGAAGCCACATTTTGCATACATGTCTATGTTGAACAACTTACAAATATATCCTCACTAACATGAGCTTTTAAGGAAAAGCAGTGGATTTCTTTTCCAAGCATGAGAGCTGACAACTGTGTGCAAGCACATAATACACTTGTTACTGCAATTTTAGAAGGATGAATGCTACTATATATGTACCATTGCACGAAAGAGATTTACCAAGCATGTTCCTCAAACATCATCTCGATAACTAATTTTCACTTGGTTCTTCCATCAAACAGCTTGAACTCACCAATAATTCACCCATTAAACATAGAATAACCACACTGGAGAAGCAAAATTAACTCTTTCCACAACCGATCAATCAATAAATTTGAAATCAAAACCAACAAAATTACCAGTAATAGAAAACACAAGGTCAATGATTCTAAACTAAAACCTTAGCAGGAGGAGATTGAAGAGTTGAAATCCAAACCAGCACTAATAAATCCCTAAAAGTAAACCTAACAATTTCATTTACAACACAAACGATCAATCAATAAATTTGAAATCAAAACCAACAAAATTACCAGTAATAGAAGCAATGAGAGAATTATCGATAAGAAGAAGATGATCGGCGGTGGGGATGGAACGGAGAGAGATTTTGAGAAGAGAGTAAATGTTGAATAAGAAAAGAGCGAATAAGGTGGTCTGAATGATTCTGGTTATCAATCGAGATTTTGAACGGATTTGGGTTTTTCATATGTTTAATTGAGAATAATTGGTGTTTGATTTCACAGTGGTGGCTATGGGTATGGCAGTGGCAAACTAGCCATGGAGCTCGCTGGTGGTGGAGAAGCTGGAATGGATCGCCGGTGGTGGAGCTGGAATTGCGCACGGATTGCGGATAGAGAGAAACGGATTGCGGATAGAGAGAGAAAGAGAATGAGTAAGGGTAGTTTAGTAATTTAAATTATTATAAATAGGGTCAGGAACTCTACGGTCGTTTTGATTTGAACTCTTGGATCCTAAGGTAGAATTTGAAATGTACTGTATTTATTGATAAACTTCACCCTATCTCAAGGTCTTATTCGTAAAAATCCCTATTTATAATTACTCCATTTCATATTGATAATTTTGCTTTTAGTGGTTAAAGTGGAAAAAAGTATATTTTCTCCGTCCCACCTTAATGTGCACAGTAACTTGTAACTGTTCATTTGATCAATTCAATCAAAATTTGACCATAATTTTATAAAAATCTAGATATTTTCATACAATTCTAAAAATTGTTATTGTTTCACCATTAGAAATATTATAAATAACAATTTTTACAATTGCATATAAATAGGTAGATATTTATAAAATTACGGTTAACAATTGATTCAGACGAATAAAAAAACAAACTGTACACATTAAATTAAACTGAAACTGAAACTTAGAAAAACGAATAGAGAATTACACGTACACACGTAAAATTAAAGTTTATTTGATGTATTAAATGTAGCAACTACTATATAGTAACATGAATGAATGAGGTAAACTCAAAGGTGAAGGACACATCTCAATGATTTTCCATCAATAAGCAATTGAAATGCTTCATTTATCTTCTCAAAGGGTAGCTCGTGGGTTATAAACTCATCCAGCTTCACAGCCTAACAAATGAATTCAGATTAGAAAAAATAAATAAAAACAAATATAAGTATAGATATATATTATAAATAAGTAAAATTTGAGCATTAAAATAAAATAAAATAAAATAAAATAAAATAAAATAAAATAAAATAAAATACTCCATCGGGACTTATTTATAAGCAAAACATAATCATTTTCACACATTAATTTGATTTAATTATCTTGATTTTATATTAAAATGAGTTACTACTAAGATATTCTCATAACTTTTTTTTTTTTTTTTAATGGAAACAAGATATTCTCATAGTATGTCTAAGAAATGTCCATTTGTTTTTGAAAAATAAGAATTAAATAGGGGTATTCTTAGAAAGAAATATTAGAAACATTAGCATTTAACAACTTTTGCTTGTATTTAAGGCCATCAAAATATGGTACTTTTTTTCCCCTATATGTAAGCAAAGGAAGTACTCCATGAAATAATTATCTATGCAATATAAAATGAGCAAGTTTTGGGAGAAACTAGTTTCTCCATAAATTATAAAAAGTCCACTTTTTTTTTACTTGCAAGTAGTTAGCGAATATTTAGGAACAGTTTATAAAACAGGACTTTCTATAACTTAAGGAGAAACTAGTTTCCCCCAAAATCTTGTGATATAAAATACCTTTGATTTCAATAAAATAAGTGTATTATCTAGTGATAGCATAATACAAAGTACTTTCTAATTTTGTTACATTATTTGAGTCAAAATTAAAAAGTACATTGCATAAAAATAGTACGCATATTGCATTATATATAACGAATTGATAAAGTAAATTGCATTAATATGTCACTGGATGGTACATTGCATTGATTGTAAAAAACTTATGAATATAATTTATGTAATTTTAATTATAACTTATCAAAAAAGTCATTTCTCGAAAGATATGAGACTTTTTTTTTTTTTTTATGAAATAGAGCTAGTAGTTTTTTTTTCCCTTGATAAGAAATCAAGTAAAAACATAAAGAATACTCCTCCGTCTTTAGTTATGTGTCACTTTTGATTTATAAATATTTTTAAAATGATAGTACAATTTACTTGTTTTTTAACGTAGTAATATGAGTAGGTCTGCTGAGAAATGCGTTTCTCCATAACTATGAAGAAACATGTTTTTAATAGCCAGAAGCTTTGCATTTGATATCCAGAAAAAAAAAAACTCAAGGCCAAGACCAAAGCTTCTGGATATCCAGAAGCTTTGGGTTCTGGATATCCAGAAACTGTTAGGTTAGGTGCATATCCAGAAGTATGTGAAATGTATATCCAGAAACTGTTAGGTGCATATCCAGAAACTGTTAGGTGCATATCCAGAAATGTGTTAGGACATATCCAGAAATTGCTATTGAAGGTTTCTGGATAACCAGAAACCTTCAAATGTTTATCCAGAAACCATCAAATGAATATCCAGAAACATTTTGAAGGTTTCTGGATATTCATTTGAAGGTTTCTGGATATCACTTTCATAAGGTTCTGGATATCCAGTTCATTGTCGCGCGACAAGTCGGGACCCGTTTCTTCATAACTTATGGAGAAACTCCCTAGATTTTGTGCACTTATTTTGAGATGAATCAAAATGAAAAATTGAGTCTATCTTTTTTTTTAAGACGAGGAGGGATTAGTATATATTACCCCAGACATGCACTCCTTGGCTAAATTAGGGAGTTGAGTCTTGCCCTTGAAGTCACCAAAGGTTGATCCGACGATCCTCCGGCCATCAAACAACTCCATAGGATGGAAAGGTAGCATTCTTGGAGTTGGATGAATTCCCAACATCACCGTTAACCCCCAACCCTGTACAATATTATCCATATAAATAAAAAATCCATCTTATTTTATGACCATAAAACCACCAGTTTTAATATCTAATTTTTAAAATTTTTTTTTTCGGAAGGACGAGTTAAAAGTGTCAGATTTACAATTTAAAGTATTAGTCAACTAGTGAAGACTGTTCAACTTAAAATATACTCCCTCCGTCCCGGCCCAAATGTCTCAACTTTTCTTTTTTGGGCGTTCCATTTAAAATGTCTCAATAACTGTTTATTTATAAGACTGAATCATCAAATTTCTATAACTATTTAAGTAAATACACCATTTAAATAAGAAAATAGTTTCTTTATCATTTTACTCTCTCTAACCCGGAGTAGATCTCACATATGGTCAACTAACTTAAAATTTGACCAAAAATTTACGAAAATTTGATTATATTCATACTATTTTGAAAACGGTTACTAATACATCAATGAAACGCTATTCATATAACTCTTTTTAAATTTTCAAATGATGATCGACATTCAACTTAATTGAGCATATACGACATTTATTCTGAAACAGCGGGAGTATCATGGGATGTACAAATGAATTTGTATATGTGTGTGTTTTGAGCTCATGAACCATTCCATTATTGTTAGGTTGCATATCAATCATTTTTGTGGGGTTGTACACTTGTACATAATACAATGGTCTATGGAAGCTTTGGTCTATTTCACTTGTCACGTCCTCCATAACTCCATTGACTGAAAAAAAAAAGGTCAATTTATGCAGGAAAAGGATAGAGATCGAATTTCGAAAGTTAGGTTTACAGGTTCATTGTCTCTGTCATGGCAATTTAATGAACATTACGATAAGATAACAAGGATTAAAATTTGTCAACACAAGCAAAAGATGTCCCTGTTAAAATAGCAACACTGACTCTTCCTCTCTCCAGAAATTTCTAGGGTTCTCTAGAGATATCTACATACCTTGAGGAGTTTCCAAGAAAGCCCTAAATTTGAAGATGAACCACCGCCATTGAAGAAATGTGTAGAAGCTTCTTGATTTGGCTGGGAGACGACTTGCACGGGAATGGTCTAGAGAAATCCAATTGCTTCCTTCACCGACTTAAGAGCAGTATAAATAGGAAGTTGGGGTTCTCATTTTGGGCAATTCCCAGCACAACGCAAAACAGATTGTAAAAGATCAGGTCTCTTGAGTTGAGTTGAGTTGTGATAGTGTGTGGTGAGGTATAGAGAGATTACTATACACTACTAAAGTGTATTTGTAGTTGTGCTTAGTGTGTTTGTACATTGTAATTGTACAAAGTGTTTAAGTAATAATAATATTATTATTACTTGTGGTTCGTGAATTCGGGTACCAAAATTCAACAATTTGGTATCAGAGCGGTACGATTCGGGATCGTGGGAACCACTGCTGCAGGGACGTTACGAGTTCGGTGCGCTATCCGGGATAGTGAAGCAAGTTGGTCCGGGACCTCGCTTACTTGATAGCACGTGGGAGAAGTGTATCAAGTCACCATGACAGATATTATTGGCACAACTTCCGCATGGAGAGCGAATGAGTACAACTATCGTGATTGGCGAACATGTATGAAGTCCTACCTTAAAGGACAGGACTTATGGAACATTGTAGACGGCACGGAGACCTCACCGCCCGAGAACAACACGGAGCAGCTTCGCAAATGGGAAATTAAAGCAGGGAAGGCTTTATATGCAATCAAGACGACTATCGACAAAAGTATGCTCGCACGCATTGAAGATATCGAGGTGCCAAAAGAAGCTTGGGATGCTTTGGCTGCTCTCTTCTCAAAGAAAAATGCTGCCCGACTACAGCTCCTGGAAAGAGAGCTTATGAATACGTCACAAGGATCGTATTCGGTCAGTGACTATTTCTTTAAAATCAGAAACGTGTGCCGTGAAATAGAGCAATTGGATCCCACCTCAAAAATCGGAGAAGATCGGATGCGTAGAATAATAATCAACGGTTTAAATCCCGAATATTCTACGTTTATCACGGCAATCCAAGGTTGGCCTGTACAACCGTCATTAATAGATTTAGAAAATCTATTAGCTAACCAAGAAGCCCTCGCCAAGAAAATGACGGGAGTATCATTAAAGAATACGTAAGAGGCACTTTTCAAAGAATCAAGAGGCCAACCACTTTAAAAATAGGTACGTGGAAAAAAACGTGAAGACGACAAAGAAAAGTCAAATGGGCGGCGTCAACGTAGTCACCAACCGGGGAAGCTCAAGGACGCTCTCGTAAAGGGGAGCTCAACAACGCCAAGGCTATAGATCCCGACCACAGGGGAATAGACGTGATGGTGACGAGTGCTACAATTGTGGCAAGAAGGGTCACTTTGCTCGGGATTGTCGATCGAGGAGAAGGTCGTTTGAAGGCAACGCGGTGATGTCAGGAGGTCATCAATGAGATAACAGCGAGGAAGAGTGGGACCTAGAAGTGTCCTACGCAGTATCAGATTCTTCTAGAAGCTTCTCGGGCGGCGAACGACTTTAAAGAACGTTCTCAAGATAATGTAGGAAAGGTGACAACTGCAAGTGCCATCATGGAGGTTGAAGACCGAGCACTTGCCGCAACTACTCAGAAGCTAGTCGACTACAACAAGGATTGGATTGTCGACTCTGGATGCTCTAACCACATGACGGGAGATCAGGAGAAGCTTAGTTGCATGTCTGAGTACAAGGGATGTCGAGTTGTCGTGACAGCTAACAATTCGAGAATGCCAATAGCTCATATTGGCAAGACAAAGATCGTGCCACGATTTAGTTCTCATCAAGTCCAGTTGCAGAACGTGTTTCACGTACTGCATGAAGAAGAATTTATTGTCTGTGTCTCAGTTGACGTCTCCAGGAAATTACGTCGTGTTTGGACCAAAGGACGTGAAGGTTTATAGAGACTTAAGGATTGATAGCAAACCGTTCATGGAAGGAAAAAGAGTGGAGTCTATTTACGTGATGTCAGCGGAGACGGCATACGTAGATAAGACAAGGAAGAACGAGACTGCAGACTTGTGGCACGCACGGTTGGGGCATGTCAGCTATCACACGCTGAGGAAAATGATGGTCGAGTCAATGTTGAAAGGGCTACCATCTTTGGACATTCGGACAGATACAATCTGTGCTGGATGTCAATACGGTAAGGCACATCAGCTGCCTTATGATGAGTCAAAGTTCAGAGCCAAAGAACCGTTGGACCTGGTGCACTCAGATGTGTTTGGCCGAGTCAAGCAACCATCTTGTAGCGGCATGAGATACATGGTGACGTTCATCGACGACTATTCACGGTACGTTTGGGTCTATTTTATGAAAGAAAAATCTGAAACTCTGGCCAAGTTTAAAGAATTTAAGGAAAAGGTGGAAAATGAGATTGGAAGGAGCATACGATGCCTGCGAACAGATAACGGTGGAGAATATATGTCGGAAGAATTTTCTCAATATCTTCGTGAGTGCAAGATTAGGCGACAATTGACGTGTCCAGGCACTCCACAACAGAACGGAGTAGCGGAAAGAAAGAATCGACATCTTGCAGAGACCTGTCGAAGTATGTTGCATGCCAAGAATGTTCCCACACGGTTTTGGGCTGAATGCATGAAGACTGCGGCACATGTAATAAATAGGCTGCCACAAGCAAGGTTGGGGTTTGTCTCTCCTTTCCAGAAACTATGGCACACCAAGCCTATAGTAAGTCATTTTCGAGTCTTTGGTTGCGTGTGCTATGTCTTCGTACCGGATCACCTTCGATCAAAATTTGACAAGAAGGCTATAAGGTGCATATTCATTGGATACGACAATGAAAGAAAAGGATGGAAATGTTGTGACCCCACATCAGGTCGTTACCATGTATCCAGAAATGTGGTGTTTGATGAAGCATCATCTTGGTGGTCACCTCAACAAGCAACGCTTCCAGACTCGAAGGAGATAGAAGAAAAGTTGCAAGAAAAGTTCGTGGAGCAAACAAAGGAAGGAGAGTCAAGCAACCCAAAAGCTGTGAAAGTGCCGCCACTAGTTATTGAAGAGGAACAAGAGCCGACCTCTCCCATAGAATTTAATCAGCCGACAAGTCCATGGAGCACCGGTGTTCACAGAAGTCGAGAAGAACCGCCAAGTTCACAAGAAGAATCTAGAGAAGGTGGTGACGATGCAGAAACACAACAACATTCAGTAAGGAGGTCGAACCGTCAACGAAGACCAAATCCAAAGTATGCAAATGCTGCACTTACTGAAGATACTGGCATTTACGTAACCTTCAACGTTTGAAGAAGCATCTCGAGATCCTAAATGGAGAAAAGCAATGGATGAGGAGATGACAGCACTCAAGCAAAATGAGACATGGGATTTAGTCCTGAAGCCCAAAGACGTAAAACCCATAACATGTAAGTGGGTTTACAAAGTAAAGACACGTCCCGATGGTTTAATCGAGCGATATAAAGCACGGTTAGTGGCTCGTGGGTTCTCTCAACAATATGGACTAGCTAGACTATGATGAAACATTTAGTCCCGTGGCGAAGATTACCACTGTTCGTGTGCTACTAGCATTAGCCGCTAGCAAGTCATGGAAACTTTGGCAAATGGATGTCAAGAATGCCTTCTTACATGGGGAAGTTGATCGAGACATCTACATGGAGCAACCACAAGGATATGAACGGAAGGACCGATTGGAGTATGTGTGCAAATTAAAAAAAGCTCTATATGGACTAAAGCAGGCACCCAGAGCTTGGTATGGAAAGATTGCAGAGTTTCTAGTTCAAAGTGGATATGTGTTAGCACCGTCAGATTCAAGCTTGTTTGTCAAGTACGAACAAGGAAAACTAGCTATTGTGCTAGTTTATGTGGACGATTTAATCATCACGGGGGATGATATGGACGAAATTCAAAGGACAAGGGAGAACTTGTCAATCCGATTTCAAATGAAAGAGCTTGGAGAGCTAAAACACTTTCTTGGGATGGAAGTTGATCATGATGAAGGAGGCCTGTTCCTATGCCAGCAAAAGTATGCTAAAGATCTCCTACAAAGATATGGGATGCTTGAGTGTAAACCAATCTCCACCCCAATGGAAGTCAATGCAAGGTTATGTGCGGAAGAAGGCAAAGATCTTGAAGATGGGACGATGTACCGACAATTGGTAGGTAGCCTAATCTACTTAACCCTGACGAGGCCAGACATCGCATTTGCAGTGGGAGTAGTAAGTCGATTCATGCAAAAACCAAAGAAGCCACACTTGAAAGCCGTAAGAAGAATATTGAGATATGTAAAGGGAACAATCGACTATGGGCTTCTATATCAGAAAGGCGGATATCACAAAGTAATCGGCTGCGTGATGCGGATTCACGCGAGGAGATCATGATACCGACGCTCAACGACCGGTATATGTTCGGTCTTGGCTCGGGAGCAATCACACATGGTGTAGCAAGAGACAATCAGCTGTGTCATTGTCAACCAAAGCGGAGTACAGATCTGCAAAGCAATGGCGGCTCAAGAAAGTACATGGTTGATGAAGTTATTGGAGGACCTACATCAACCAATCGATTATGCGATCGAGCTACACCGTGATAACCAATCGCCTATTCGTCTAGCCGAAAATCCAGTATTTCATGCTCGGACAAAACATGTGGAAGTACACCACCATTTCATAAGGGAGAAAGTGCTACAAGGGAAGATACAAATGTGCTCGATCAAAACAGGGGACCAAATTGCAGATGTGTTCACTAAAAGTCTTAGTGCAAAGAAGTTCGAGGAGTTCAGAGAAAAACTTGGTATGACTACAAGATCAAGAAGAGTCAGCGTTGAGGGGGAGTGTTAAAATAGCAACACTGACTCTTCCTCTCTCCAGAAATTTCTAGGGTTCTCTAGAGATATCTACATACCTTGAGGAGTTTCCAAGAAAGCCCTAAATTTGAAGATGAACCACCGCCATTGAAGAAATGTGTAGAAGCTTCTTGATTTGGCTGGGAGACGACTTGCACGGGAATGGTCTAGAGAAATCCAATTGCTTCCTTCACCGACTTAAGAGCAGTATAAATAGGAAGTTGGGGTTCTCATTTTGGGCAATTCCCAGCACAACGCAAAACAGATTGTAAAAGATCAGGTCTCTTGAGTTGAGTTGAGTTGTGATAGTGTGTGGTGAGGTATAGAGAGATTACTATACACTACTAAAGTGTATTTGTAGTTGTGCTTAGTGTGTTTGTACATTGTAATTGTACAAAGTGTTTAAGTAATAATAATATTATTATTACTTGTGGTTCGTGAATTCGGGTACCAAAATTCAACAGTCCCCCAATAACTTATTACGTCGTTAAATTTAATAACGTGACATGATCTTGATTTTAAACTCCATTGAGTTATTCGCAACAACAAATAATGAAATTGCGCTGCTATTATTATTCTAATAATTCGTGTATGCAAACTTTTTGGTGAAATTTTACTTCATCAGTTTCAAAATAGACGTCCATTTGAGTTCTGAATCAATCAAAGAACAAAAGAAAATTAAAAATAAAAATGGATATTACGAAAGAGGTAATTTAAAACTTACGTCATGGGTGGATAAGAAGGCGTCCCGGAGAACGTCCAAGTTGCCTGCACACTCAAAGCTGTAGTCTACACCTCCTTCAGTCAACTCCCTTATTTCCTGTATTCATTATGTCATATTTGGGCAAAATCCATACCTTTCTCTGTCAGAATTTTGAAAATAAAAACAAGAGAACATAATTTTATGTTGACCATGAATAATTGACCCAAATCTTTGATAGCAACTCGAAAAATAGATAAAGACAAGCGTTTTAGAAGAGAAACGATAAAAATATATTAACATATAATCGTTTAACTCTGATCGCTGAAACTTTTAGACCGCTATATTAGAGCCCTGATTTGATATATAACATAACATAATATAGAAATTTGATGGTTAAATTTATTCAAAACTAACCTCAAATACTGGCCTTTTCAATTCCTTTGAGTTCAAGGAATGAGTGATCCCAATGGTCTGACCTATGTATTTAACATAAAAATATGTTTAATTAACAAGAGTAAACTATATAAACAGCTAGGATTAATTTCTGTAAAATTTTGTAATAGTATAAGGCATTCTCAAAAAAAAAAAATTTTAAAATGGCGAAATGAATCAACTATTGATATTATGGGTGTGCTTATACATACCTTTTATAAGCTTGTTAGGGTTTATATCGACTCCGATGATTTTAGACGCTCCTCGATTTCTTGCTCCTTCAACTACCTACGACATTCCCGACGAATATGGTGCATGTACATATCAGACTAGTGACTAGAGTAAATACTTTTTATGTCTCTAAATTAAGAAAAATGATTTTTAAGCATTTTTAATAGAGTAGGTCTGCTGAGAAACGCGTTTCTCCGTCCCTTATGGAGAAACGGGGCTTGGTTTGTCGCGCGACATACATAGCCAGTTTCTGGATATCCTATTCAAAGCTTCTGGATATCCAGAACATTGAATATGGATATCCAGAAGCTTTGAAAAGGATATCCAGAAACTAAAATATTTTTTCTGGATATCATTTCCAAAGTTTCTCGGATATCCGTAACATTGAATATGGATATCCGTAAGCTTTGGAAAGGATATCCGTAAAAATATTCGGTTTGGATATCCTTTTCAAAGCTTCCTGATATCCATATGCAATGTTACTGATATCCAGAAACTGAGAAAGTGATATCCAGTTGTTGTGGCTAAGTATGTCGCGCGACAAACCAAGCCCCGTTTCTCCATACGCGACGGAGAAACGCGTTTCTCCCCAGATTTTGTGTTTTTAATAACGACAATAGCAAATTAAACAAGCGAAAAATCAAATAAATATAGCACTCACCGCTAATCCAACCCCGCCCAAACCGAAAACGGCCACACTGGACCCCTTTGGTACATTAGCGGTGTTCCATACAGCTCCAAGACCTTCACAATTTATTCCACTAGTTAGTAATCACTAGTCCTTATTTACGCGATCCTGTGACAGATTCAGAACCTTTTTTTGGGTGGGTGCACATGAAAAACCTAACACTTTACCATTGAACTATAGTAGACATGAACAAAATGAACAGGCGGCCGGTCAAAACCGTAAATCAGACGAACCGAGACGAGTCGGATGAACAGTGTATCACTGATTTTGGTTCGTTAAGGTTCTTGCTTCAAAACCGGTGGTTCAAACCGTTTAAATTCACTTAATATTAATAAAATTATAATAAAATTCACTCAGTTATAAAAGGTAAGGTTGTTTGTCCCATCTACGTAAATTTATTTAATATTATTAAAATTATTAGGCTATCGTCTCTTTTATCCAAATATTCCCGTCTCACCCTGTAATTCTTTTCAAAATTATAAGTCCAAAATATCCAAAATATTTAACCGTGAATCACATATACATACAGTGAATTATATAAACTATCAGGCTTTTGGTCTAGTGGCCAGAGCTCATGACTTCCAACCTGGAGCTCATGTACAATTTATTTGTTTGATGAACCGTAAACCGCCATTCATGAAAATGGGGAACCCGGGCATGTTAAAACCATAGATGAGTATATGCACATTACAAAAACAAAATATAATTACCAGTCGTGACACCACAGCTAAGAAGGGTCATCTTCTTGAGAGGGGCATCAGGGTCAATCTTGACAACGCAAGCCGAGTTGATTACGGTGTACTCGCTAAATGTTGATGTGTTCAAGAAATGGAAAATGGGTTTTCCTTCTTTGGTCGAAAACCTAGTCTTTCCATCAGGTACCATGACGCTTCTAAACGGACTAACTCGAAACATCTCGCAAAGATTAGTTGTTTTAGACTTGCAGTAAACGCAGTCACCACACTCTCCGTTAAAAATAGGAATGACATGATCGCCTTCTTTCATGTCCGTCACACCTTCTCCGACGCTCTCAATCACACTAATTCATCATAAAATAAAATACCAATATTAATTTATTAGGTAAAACATGACTTGAAATTGCTAACGTTGTTGCAGAGCTCGATAGATCGAAACACTCAAGATGATGCCACAACTCTATTGTCGGTGGATGAATAGCCGAGATATATGAGCTAGTGTGTGGGACCCACACAAATAACAAATCTCGGCCATCCATTTGCCATGAGGAGTGGGGCATCATCTCATGTGTTGCTCTGATGCTCTACCAACCTCCCTACACTAGCAGTGCTAAATCAGTAAAACTATTTACTATTCCTATATATCAAAATTAGCAATATACTGAGCTTAAAAATCATTACCCAGAGGCTTCGTGACCCAAAATTCGAGGAAACGCTTGTTGAGCTTCATTCTGCAACCAAACAACAAGACTAATCTATATGAAGAACATTACTCAAAACTATCAAGAAGAAAAATTGATCTACATTTTGGGACGGAATTGTAAGAGAACATTATCCCACATCGGGAATAAAAAAAACTTGTCTCTAACATATAAGAGGATTCTGGGCTACTCCCCATATCATTAATTGGTTTTAAGGTGGAACCTCAGACTTTAAGAGAAATTAATACTATAAATGAATAGTTTCTTTTTCGATTACATATATATGGAGAGATTTGTACAAACCTCGCCTTGCAAGAACATCAGATCTGTGTGACAAATCGAAGTGAAGAAGATCTTGATTCGAACTTCCATTTTCTGAGGTGGTTCCACTTGAATTTCTTCTATAACCAAGGGTTGTCCAGGACCCCATGCCACCGCCGCTTAATTCAACAATTATCATCAACAATATATACAAATTTAGTCAGTAATCTCCTCTATAAAATATTTGTTTGAAAATCAATTAAATTATTTATAAATATGGTGGAACGGAAATGAAAACAAAAATAAAAATCCGACCATTAAAGGTAATAGTTTGCCAAATGGAACAATTATACTATACTACCTTTGCACGTTAAGACCTTATGTGTTGTCCCATGGCCGTTTGAGTTGAAGAAACCATTGCCTAATTTGTCACTCTTGGCCAAATTATCCATCTCTCTCTCTCTCTCTAGATATCTCTCTCTCTCTCTCTCTAATATTTTTGTAAAAATTAAAGGGTGACAAAAAACATATATATAGGCCAATTTAACGGTTGATGGAACGTGATATGTAGCAATAAATAGAATAAATCCATTATTTGAGGGGAGGTGTTTAATTTATTAATTATTTTATAGATCAACTTGCCAAAGCCATATCTATCATGCCTAGATTTTTGGAAGCTAGTCCACCGAAAAACCATAATCTCATTCACTACTTTTTTGTTTAGAAAGATAGTTTCATTTTTTTTAGCAGTTATCTTATTAGAAATTTGACCCAAAAAAAAAAGAAGAAGAAAAACATCTCATAAAAAATGGCAAACCCGGTGCGTCAAGCGGGGGTTGGGAGAGGAAACTATTTGTTAGAGCCTTCTCCTGGCAATTGTCAAGAGACAGTTCGCCAAGGGGTAAACCCGTGACCTTATGGTCATTAAAGGAGCAACTAAACCGTTGCGCCAAGGCTTGCCCTCAAGATAAACATCTCATGAAATTTAAAAATGTATTATTGATACAACAATTAACAAAAAAAAACTACTAATAACACATTTGTAGAGTTTTCATATTAATTTTCAAACATACTAATATTCAATTAGTTTTATCTGACCAATTATTGTTTTTATGAATTATACCTCATCTCTGCGTCCAAATGAACGATAAAAAAAAATTACTTTTATCTTGATAAATCTTGATAAAAAGTAAATTTGAAAAAAAATCATACTAATTTAGTAATTTATTTTGAAATGGAAATGAGGGAGTAACATTCTAGACATCTACTAGGTAGCAGCCTCATTCATGATCTGACTTTCCAAGTGGACTAAATAAGGTGAAACGTTTCTTTCTTGTAATAAATGCATCGGAGCTGACTTAGACTACGTGAGCTGGCTTAGACCAAGTCCAATAGGTTAACTATCAAAAAATATTCAACAGAAAATTTTTGGGGAAACCTGTTTCTCCATAAGTTATAAAAAGTCTTGTTTTTAAATATATCAACTTGGTGTTTTAAAGCCTAAACTCACTGTTTTAAAGTGGACTTTTTATAACTTATAGAGAAACAGGTTTCCCCTAAAACCTACTCAATATTCAATTATCCTAATATTACGACACCTCATTTTTTCTTTCCATCCACTTAATCATTCAACTACTTTCTCAACTACACCCCCCACAATAAGCTAGTTTAGTTTAAAATTCAACTCCTCCCAACTCATCATTATATATCCCACTACTTTGAGTGTTTTTTTTTTGTGTCCAAATCAAATGAAATTTATATCAATTTGTAGGGGAAAAAATGGTTAATTTTGGTGAAAAAAAATTAAAAAAAAATTAATTTACTAGGTGATAATTCAACTCAAATTGAAAAATAAGTGTTTTTTTTTGTGTCCAAATCAAATGAAACTTATATCAATTTGCAGGGAAAAAATGATGAATTTTGGTGAATTTTTTTTTTATTTTTAAATCATTTATTATGAGATAATTGAGCTTAAATAATTGGGTGAAAAAATGATAAAGTACGGACCAATCAAACGGCGCCACGTGTCATTGCAGCAAAAAAAAAAAAAAGAGGCTTCACGTGCCTTAAAATTCACGGATCAATGTCACGGCGCCACGTGTCCCACAACAACTACTTTCAACCGGATTGAACAATTTCAACCCAATCCTTCAACTACCCCCTCTCAACTACCCTATTGCCCACCCTCAACTAACTTAATTCCTCTCAACTCCCTCATTCAACTCTCTATTGGAAATGGTCTTAGACTATTACGTCCATCAACAATCAATTTATTTCAATTCAATAATTAAATATTATTTCTCTTTTCTTTATTTACTCATTTTGTATCTACAATCAATTTCTTTTTTTTTAATCATTCATCAGTAACTCAATCTAACCCAATTCAACTAACATTATCTCTTTAAAATATTTTTTATTTAATTTATTACATATTATCAATACTCAATTTATATTATTTTTCTAATCTTATAATACATTAATAAAAATAAATTTAACTACTAAATTTATAATAATTGCAAAAAATAAACTTAATAATTTTGAGGATTGACAAATTCCTCAGAATTATTAAAAAAGGAAAATTTTGATTCTATGAGGGAATGATTTTTTTTTTTTTTTTTTTGGAAATTTAGGATAAAAAGTTGGGCAAGAGGATGATTTTTTAAGTGAGAAAGGAAGTATTTGAGTTGTGTCTCAAAAAATATCAAACTGGTCTCTATTTATAGAGAATGAAAAAACAAAAATTTAGATAATTTTTTTAATAAAATATAAATATATTTATAGCCATTTAGAATTATATTTAAAAACATAATTCAAAATTTGAAAGAACCAATCAAAAAATACCACTTGGCACAAGGTGTTAAAATATTTGGGTGGTGACCAAAATTGGTCAACCAACCAAATCGTCAATGGTTGGTTTGTTTGCTTTTCTTTTTCATTTTTTTTCTTTTCTTTTTTTTTTTCTTCTTTCCCCCAAACCCAACCCAAGCTCGCTAATGGCCATGATCTTAGGCCATCTACAAAAGGAGTGTTGAAGGGGTATTGTAAGGGGGTTGAGGATGTTGAAACCATTGTATTGTATGAGATGTTGGAGTGGTGTTGAAATATTTTTGTGTAAAATTACAACATGTTGATAAAAAGAGAGGGGTCCGACCGAGGAGACACGTGACGTCTAATCAGTCATTAGTTATTGGGCAAAATGGCGCGTGTGATACACGCGCCAACAGAGACGCGTCGCTGCCGGCTTAAATCCTTTTTTTATTATTGGGACACTTGACAAGTTATGATTGGCTGGTTGGATTTTAGTTTTTTTTTTATCCGATTTTTTTACCTCAATTATTTTATAATAAATTAATTATTTTTTAAATTTTTTTACACCAAAATTCATAATTTTTTTCCTCTATAAATAGAGAGTTTTTAATTTGATTTGGACACAGAAAAAAACCATCTTTTTTTTAAATATAAATTTCTTAATTGTAACTTTTATTATTTTTAATAATAATTATCGTCATTTCTCGTATTTATTTAATTGCAATTACAGAAAATTAATTAAGTGTGAAGTATTTTTTTAATTATAAATGATAATAATAATAATAATTTTACTAATCATAAAAATAAAGAATATAAAATAAAATAAAAGTTGTGGGATATAGGATGATGAGTTGGAAGGGTGTTGAATTTTTATAAACAAAACCATTGTAGGGTGTAAAAGTTGAAAGGGTGTTGATAAATTAGGTGGATGAGAGAAAAGCTGGTGTAGAGTGGTAAAGTGGCTGTTGAAAATTTTTTGATGTTGAAACCATTGCAGATGGTATTAGAAAAAAATTGGGAGATTATTTTGCATTTGGAAAGTATAGTTAATGAATAATTTCATGGGTCCTGTCATCTCCAATCATTTTTCATAAAATTACAATCGAGATTTAAAAGTTCACACACTATTAAATGTCGAGATTAAAATTCCATATAAACCCACTTTTATTCTAGGTATAAGAGTTATTTTATTCTTATACATTTGGATATATGAGCGAATTGTTTAATAAAATATGAGTTTTTTTTTATTATTTTTTAGAAAAAGTGAAAAATTGTGAAAAAAAATACACTAATACCTTAAGGTATAAGTAATTTTAGTCTTGTATCTCTTGAGATAAGAGCGACGGACTGGGATAATGCATGCATGTTTGTGAATTTTTATGAAATTTTACATTTCGATTAGGGTTTTATGAGTTTGAAATATCACCCATAGACATTAGGGTACATGGCCCTAAAGTTAATAGGATTACCATAAATTATGGTACCACTTTAAAATAAAATAAAAACTTTTACGATTTGTGATATGTCAAGGAAGATATTCGACATTCGATGTTATTTTAATACGAGACATCAGCATCGGTTCAAATCCAAATAAATAATACAATTTCTAACATTTTGAAGTGCAAGTCTTGCAATAAATTAAGCCATTTCATTCACTACTAGAATAAAAGATTTTGGAAACCAATATTAGAGACCATCACGTTGGACTCGAAATGAAGACCATTTTAAAGAAAAATGGCAACCAAAAAATGGTTGTTAAATAAGCATTAAGGGCCTTAAAAATTGGAGACCACAAGTCGTCTCCAATTTAAATTCGAGACCAGCAAGTGGTCCCCACGCCAAAAGCGATAAAATGAAAATAATTTGCGGAAAGCTGAAAATAATATCGCGACCATAAGTGGTCTCCAAGTTTTTTCGAGACCACAAGATGGTCTCCAATATTTCGAGACCACTAAAAGATGGTCTCCAATATTTCGAGACCACCATGAGATGGTCTCCAATATTTCGAGACCACCAAAGCCGTCTCCAATGAGAAATATATATATTGCCCACATCCCTAATTATTTTTCCTAATCTTTCGTTCATTCTATTTTTTTTTCTTTAAAAATTTATAACTTTTTTATGTAACTTTCTTTATATAAAAAAAAAAGTTTTTTTTTAAATGAAACTTATTTTTTTTAAAATAAATGAAAGTATATAAAATAAAAAAAGGACGGTACCGAGTATATGGTATAGTATATAGGGTACCGAGTATATGGTATAGTATATAGAGTACAAGGTATAAGGTATAATATATAGGGTATAAGATATAGGGTATAGAGTATAGTATATAAAGTATATGGTATTGTATAGAGGGCATAATATATAGAGTGCGAGGTATAGGGTATAGGGAATAGTATATAGAGTACAAGCATTTTTTATATATATTTTTGAAAAAAACTTCAATACTAAAAATGTCCAAAATATTTATTTTTATTCATAAAATATTTTAAAAAAAAAACTATACATTTAAAAAAAAAAAAAAGAATTTTATCCGTCTCTGATTTCTTTATTATACTTTAAAGTCATACTAATGAAAAACACCTTAAAGTAATACTTCGTTGAATCAAAAGTAATACTTTTTATGAAGAAAAGTACTACTTCATTGTCTTAAAAAGTAATACTCCCTCCGTCCCCCGTGAATATAAACTTATTTCCTTTTTGGTCCGTCCCACGTGAATACAAACTGCCCAAAATGGAAATAAATTTATTATTTTATATTCACCCTACCCCACCCACTCATTCTCTCTCTTCATTTCCTACCACACAATTTATTCAACCAACTCCACTCATTCTCTCTCTTCATTTCCTACCACACATTTTCATTATCTTAATAATACTCCCTCCGTCCCACGTTAGTTGAGACTTCTTTCCTTTTTGGGCCGTCCCACGTTAGTTGAGACTGCCCAAAATGGCAAAGGAATCTTCACTATTTACCCCACTCATTCTCTCTCCTATTTCACTTTTACACTCATAACATTCTCTCTCCTCACTATTCCTCCTACTCATTCTCTCTCCTATTTAATTCTTCATACTCACAACATTTTCTTTCACTTTTTCTCTCACTTACTTTTCCTTAATTGGTGTGCCCAAAAAGTTAGTCTCAACTAACATGGGACGGAGGGAGTATTTCTTAATTACCGTGCCCGGAAAAATGGTTTGTAATAAGGTGGGACGGAGGGAGTATTTTTTATGAAGAAAAGTAACACTTTATATGAATAAAAGTAATACTTTTTATGAAGAAAAGTACTACTTCATTGTCTTAAAAGTAATATTTTTTAAAAAATTAAAAAAAAAAAAAAAAAAAAACCAAAAAACCAGCGCGTGAGTGCACGCCTGCCTCACACAAGAGACGGTCTCACGCTAGCCTTGCTCAAAGTTTATAAGGTGTAATTTTTTCATTGGTTATTAAAGATGCACAAGGATCAACTATAATACTTATGTTACTCAATCTTAACCATTCATTTCATAAACATCAAAGGTGCACAATTACCAGACTGCACAATTACTGCACCAAACAAATATTTCCCAACCCATTTACACTCTTCCTCTCTACCTCTCTCTTCTTCATTCTCAATCCCTCTCTCCTTCTCTCTAGAACTTCTCTCCATTCCCATACCAGCCTCCTCCATCATCTCCTCCCTGCCTCCTCCGTCTTCTCCCACACCCCGCGGCCAGCCACTCGTCCCTCCTCCGCCACCCCTACCTGACCGCCGCTCCTCCCCACCATCTCCCACAATCCGGCCGTTCCTCCTCCGTCATCTCCCACAATCCGTTCGTCCTCCGTCATCTCCCACAATCCGGCCTAATAGTGAGTCTTTTTTTTTTCAGATCTGGAATAGTCAGCCTTTTTTTTTTTTTTCAGTTCTGTTTTTTTTTTTTTTCAGATTTGGTGTATGATTTTAGAGAGAGAAAGTTATTGGGTAGAGGAGAGATAGCGATTGGGAGGGAAGAAAGACGACGGCGGCGGAGGTTATATCGTTGCCGGCGAAGCTCCGGCGAGAAAATCTGTTTTTTTTTTTTTTTGAACGGATGTAATTGTAAATTATTTTTTATTTGTAATGTAAGAAATGAATGTTGAATTTAAGTGGTGAAGATTTTTTTTTTTGAAAGATGTAAGTGGTGAAATCTGAAGATTTGAAATGTAAATTTTTGGGTTTTTTTTTTTAATGTGTAATAAATATATTAAAAATGAAATGTAATTTAATTTTTTTGGCTGTATTTTAAAAATTTATTAGGAATTGATGTATTTTGTTATTTTTAATTGATGTATTTTGTCATTTTTCAATTTAAAATTATTTTTAATTTAATTTCATTATATTTATATAATTAATTATTAAAATATTTCTGAACTATCAATGAATGATTTGAAAATGTTTTAAAATAATATATTTTAATTTATTTTGAATATTTTTTTTTAAAAAAAATAGAAATTTGGAGACCACCAGGTGGTTGCTAACTTTCAAATTTGGCGACCATGTCCTTGGTCTCCATTATTTGAGACCACGTCAGCGTTGGTCTCCATTTAAATTCGCGACCACGCAGATACGTGGAGACCACAAATTTTGGAGACCACATTTTTGTTTGGAGACGACTTAATGGTAGCAAATTGGAGACCACCCTACGTGGTCGCCTTTAGCTACCAGATATTCGCCACCATCATAATGGTCTCCAAATTGTAAATTGGAGACCATTTTTGTCATTTAGAAACCAAATTCATGGTCTCTAATTTTTGTTTTTCTAGTAGTGATTAATATTTATTTTTTTAAGTCTATGATATGTGATACCTAAAGAGCTACATAACTTACTAGTCAAGTCACTGAACTTTTCATTAATACCAATCAGGTCACTTTGTGACATTTGTTTATTTTCTGGTTGGGAGGGGCAACTGAAATTTAATGAGTTGTCCAGAACAGCAAAGTCCGGTGGCGTATGCTCCCTCCATTCCAGTCGAGTGGATACCAAAATAACATCATTTTTTTTGACTTTTTTAACATGTTTTAAAAAAGAAAGTTATTTTGTACCGAAGGGAGTACAGTGAAACTTAATGCAATAATAATCGGTAGTCACAAAAGTAGTGACACATTAACAATAGTATGTCTTTTTATATATTTTAATGCACACCGAAATTTGATTAAGATGAGTCTGGACCTTTTAAATTGGGACTGAGCTCGATCTGGTATAAATGTCAAGTATGACGTGGTATATTCAATATCACGAGCATCAAGACCGTGATTACAAACATCGTCATCAAGATGACTCGTACCCGCCATGATCTTGATTATCCAAAATCGCGTTGTTCATGTTGACCGCAGTGTTATATCAGACTTCCGATTTTTTCACTAAACTCTCGATTAAAAGTCAAGGCTAGTCAGACAAGGGGCTGTACCTACTCTAACATCAAGGACAGACTTATCGCCATCATATTAAATGGTGTCTCAGGCGCCTATCATTTGCGTAAGGCACCCTACCAATTGTCACCTGTTTCCCCTATTATTGTACAATCGAATACACCCCTTTACAGTAAATCTCACTTTATTTTACGAGTCAACCAGACGCATACGCGTGTCCTAGGTCAAAAGACAAACCTCTCATACAGGGCTGGCGTCATCAACGTCTCCCTATTACTATATATACTATCCCTTGCCCCGAAGGATAAGGTAAGTGTAAAATTACCATTGTAAGCCACATTATCTAAACCCCAACACAGAATACACTAATACATTCCAAGTCTTATTCTCAGTTATTAAACCCTCAGATATCTTATTCTCACACCCGAGGGCCAGAGCTAGATTAAACTCCGCCTTGGTCTCTAACTGTGCTTCTTATCTTTGTTGTGTTATAGGTACAATCATCACATATAAGCCAGATATCCATATTCAGTAAAACCCCAAAAATTGTGGCGTCATCAGTGGTTCCATTTCCTGGAAAGCTTAAGTTTTTCTCGTGTAATTTTGTGTCTATTCAAAACAAGCACTTTTCCAAACACTTACATCCCAAAAAACTACTTTCTAGCTTTTTCTCCTCTGAAAATGACTGGTACTACTCTTTAAAATGCTGGTTATCTTACTCCTCCGGGTAATAATCAAACTTCTCCCTCCCAAATAAACTCTGTCAGACCAAGCACCTCAGCCTTCAATAGGTTGGGTGGCCGTTATGTCAGTCAAGGATCTCTTACTCTTTATCAAATAGACCTTAGTGAGAAGCTTGACACTTCCCGTAGAGAAAAAGCCCCCCAAAATTCAAGTCCAAAAAACCCCACTTCCCCTATCACTCCTGAGTTGATATTCAAGAGAAACCAAGCTCTGTCTCTGAGAGAGCAAGGCTCGTGGCTGAGGTCATTGCCATAAATGATGTCCAGCTAGAGTTGATAGAGCTAGAGGCCAACGGTGGTATCCCCCTATAGGAAGGTCCCCAAAGGATCACCAAGGAGTCCGTACAAAATCTCTAGCTAGTCAAGCAATGGGAACAAAAAGGCTGGAATCAACCCTTGCTGACCGCGGTCACGAGGAGGAGGAGGTTGAGGAGTTAGGAGAGAGAGCATGATCTACTCCTCTCCCCGAGAAATCCAAAACACAACCCACGGATAAAGCCAAGGGGAAGGTCATGATTTCTCCCTCCAAAAAGCCAAAATTGGATAGCACGAACCTGATTTTATCAAGTTTATGCATCAAATGTGGGAAACCCACCAGCAAGGCTCCACAAAATGTGGCCGCACCATGGATGCCTTTGCGGACAAGATTGCCAACGCGCTAATCCAAAGATGGAAACCTCCCCAAATAAAAACCTATGATGGCTCCTCCAACGCAAAATGCCACATGGGGAGGCTTGAAGGACAGATGGCCCTATTCTCCTTGGATGAAACTGTAATGTGCAAAGCCTTAGGTGCCTCATTCACGGGCAAGGCCTTATCTTGGATGTTGGCTCTTAAACTGAAGTCCATCAAAAGCTATAATTAATTTTGAAATAGCTTTTTAAACTCTTTTGCTAGGGCAGGCGAGCCCGCGAGGCCAAAAATTGACTTAATAAGGGTCAAGCAGGGCACCACAGAAAACACAAAATCCTACATCACTCGGTTCAGAAAGATGTTCGAGCATATTGTAAACATGTCCGATAGCGACATTCAGCTTTGCTTTGAGGGCAGTATGTCTTCCAGCTTCTTAAAAATGAACTTTACCTCGGACAGGCCCAAGAATGTGGAGGAAATATATGAGAGAGCCTCTGCTATCGCATCCGTAGAAGAGCCCAATGAATTGGCTGCCTGCAGACCGGCCAAAGAAAGAATTGAGTATGTGCGATAGGCCGGCCAAGGATCCAGCCACGTTCACGGCTAGGGAAAAACAGAAGCCGCAACATTGACAAACTCAGAAGGTTGGCGGACAAAATAGTGTATACTCCCTTGACCACGTCACTGGCAGCAATCTTAAAAGCTATTGATGTTCCTCCTCCTCCCTCGATGGGCCGAAGGCCAAATGAGAGGAACAGAGCTAAGTTTTGTGACTTTTACAGGGATCACGGTCACAATACTGAGGATTGGTTTCGGCTGAAAAAGATTATTCAGCAGAAAATCAACAGCGGCGAGCTAGCCAAGTGGGTAAAGGGTGATAACAGCAATAACAAGGCATGACCTCAACGTGGCCCGTAGAGAAGAGAGAGGGATAATGCTGATGAGGACGAGCAGGGGACTTACGATATAAACTTCATTGTAGTGGAGGCCCCCTCAAACACTCAACTCTCCCATCAGATTAAGACTTTGGAAAAGGTATTCTTGATTCCTCCCTTGGCTCCAGAAAAGAGCAAGAAATAGGATTCAAGCGTAGCGAGCTAGCCTTTACTCTCTTCCATTCCACCCAACCTCTAACCATAAAAATGAGGATTTCGCGGGCAAACATTAGTAGAGTCCTCATTGACACCGGCGTGGCCAGAGACATTCTCTACTACCATACTTTAGTAGAAATGAAAATGTTCGAAGCTCATCTCACTTCCTACGCCGGTCAACTTGAGGGATTCAATAACCACATTGTATGCGTAATGGGGACAATAGACTTTAAAGTGACCATAGGGGAAAAGCTCCAACAGAAAACTGCCAAGGTCACCTTCATGTTCATAGATCCACAATCGCAGTACAACGCCATACTCGACATCACTGCTCAGGCCGCATTAGGAATTGTAGCATCAGTCCCCCATCAGAGGGTATAATTTAACACTCCGAGTGGAATTGCAGTAATGAAAAACCAGCCCGAGTGATTCCTCAGAACGTTGGAGGAAAAGAGAAAGAAAAAAAGTCAAGCCTCCTGCTCGCAGATGGATGAGGAATCAAAGCGGAGTAAAAGCAAAGGCAAGTACCCGCAACCCAAGTTCGTGGGTATGCTCTCCTTCCACTCCACCAAAATAGAGCTCAAAAGGAGCAGAAAGGCAAAAAGAATGGCTCCGATTGATGGAGGCTATGTTGATAGGGGAATTTTGGGAGACATAGACCGAGAAATCATCTATTCCATGTCTGTTCTCCGTGGAGGAAGCTCCACCCCACCAACGATCATCAATGACTCCCTCCACAATCGTGAAATTAGTAATCTGCGGCCTAACGACGAGCTCGAGGAAGTGATAATCAATATCCACTTCCCCGAGCAAAAATTTAAGGTCAGACTGGAAATTCACCCCGAGTAAAGAAAGGTCTTGATTGAGTTCCTCATAAAAAATAGTGATGTGTTCGCATGGAGAGTGGAGGACATGCAAGGTATTAGCGAGGACGTGATCCTCCATAAACTTAACGATAGCTCCTCCTTCAAATGCATCCACCAAAAATCAAGATACTTTTCCTCGGAAAATGAGATCGCGATCAAGGAAGAGGTAGAAAAGCTGCTTAAGGCTAGGATAATCAAATAAATATCATATCCTAAGTGGCTAGAAAATGTTGTTATGGTGAAAAAGCCTAATGGGAAATGGAGGATGTGCGTTGACTTCACTGACCTCAACAAGGCTTGTCCCAAAGATTGCTTCCCTGTTCCCCGAATTGAACGCTTAGTGGACTCTATAGTCGGGCACAGGGTTTTGAGTTTCATTGATGCATACTCTAGTTACCATCAGATCAAAATGACTCCTAAAGATTTTGCCTTCATATCTTTCATCGCCGCGGGAAAAACGTAATGCTATACTATGATGCCCTTTGGGCTGAAAAACGCAGGAGCCACCTACAAGAGAATGGTCAACATTGTATTCAAAGACCAACTAGGCAAGAATCTTGAGGCCTACATAGATGATATGGTTATAAAGACAAAGGAGAATTCCCACGAGCTCGACGTGGCAGAAACTTTCACCAACTTGTGCCGCAATAGCATGAAGCTTAACCCCCTCAAATGTGCCTTTGGGGTGAAAGCGGGAAAGTTCTTAGGGTACATGGTCAATCAGCGCGTAATAGAGGCAAACCCAGAAAAAATTCAAACGCTTTTAGACATGAAACCTCCTGCATGCGTGAAGGATATGCAAAAGATAAACGGACGCATCACCGCACTTGGCCGCTTTATATCGCGGTCTGCAGATAAATGCCCCCCCCCCTTCTTCAAAACTCTCAAGGGGGGAAAGAAGGATAACGAGTTCACATGGAATAAGGAATGCGATCTGGCCTTTGAAGAAGTCAATAAATACCTCGGGCAGCCCCCTCTCCTCAGCAGCCCAGTGCCCGGGGAAGAGATTTTTCTATTTTTAGCGGCCACTGACCTGGCAGTAGCCGTTGTTCTTGTAAGGGAGGAGAATAACTCCCAAAAACCAGTGTACTCTGTATCAAAGGCGTTGTCCTCCGTATAAATTCATTATCTTAATATAAAAAATTTAGCATATGCCTTGCTTGTAATTGCTCAAAAATTATGAGCTTATTTTTTTGCACACCCCATAAATGTATTCACAGAAGCACCACTAAAAGGGGTCATGCATAAGCTAGAGTTTTTAGGGAGAATGTTATCATGGTTTATAGAACTCACTGTGTTCCAGATTACCTACTCTGCAAAAAGGACCATCAAGGCACAAGCCTTAGCCGACTTTGTGGCAGAAACATCATTCATACTTGCGGACAGCGAACTGGGAAAAAGATAGAGAGTAGAACCCCAAGAAACCCAAGAAAGCGGAGTCATAAAAAGAACCAACCAAAAAGCGACCACAAGAATTATGGACTCTATTCGTTGACGGATCTGCGCGCCAGCTATTAAGTGGTGCGGGCATACTCCTGATCGCACCTTGCGGGGAAAAATTTGAAAGAGCCTTGAGATTCAAGTTTGAGGCATCAAACAATCAGGCTGAATACGAAGCAATTATAGCGGGCATGAAACTAGCCAGAGAGCTGGGAGTCCCAAATATAGAAATAAACAGTGACTCTCATCTCATAGTGAATCAAATAAAGGGGAAATATGACACAAATAACCCGGTATTAGCCAAATGCGGTCTAGCAAAATCCCTTCTCAAAAGCTTCAAACACTATGAGCTGAACATAATAATGAGATAAGGAAATACAGAAGTAAACCTCCTCTCCAGAATCACCAAGCAAGAAATTGAAGATCTAAATGCGGACTGCCAAATCGAATTCGTAGAAGCACCTGTCATTGATCGGATTCAGATTAACAACATTGAGGACCAAGTCAAGGACTGGATAGATGAAATCAGAGATTACATTGAGAAAGAAACCCTCCCCGAGGATCAGGCAAAGGCTAGACTCATAAAAAAGGTGTCCGTGAAGTACACGGTCATAGACGGGGTGCTATATCGACGATCATTCACCAAACCTCTGCTCAGATGTGTGAAAACCCACATGGTCACCAATTTACTCTATGAAGTCTATGAATGTGTCTTTGGCGGTCATCTAGGAGCTCACACTCTTTCAGAAAAGATTAAATTTCAAAGATTCTACTGGCCAACCATGAGAAAGGACGCAGAAGAATACGTAAGGAAATGTGACAAATGCCAGCGGTTTGTGAACTCCCTAGACTCCCATCAACAGAACAAACTTTGGTTATACCATCGTGGCCGTTTGGCACGTGGGGCATTGGTTTAATAGGGTCGTTCCCAACCGCTAGAGGAAGCATCAAATACATAGTAGTGGCCGTCAATTATTTTATAAAATGGATAGAAGCCAAAGTCTTGGCCACTATCTCCGAATAAAATGTCATCAACTTCGTTCATGAACACATCTGGTGTCGATTTGGAATACCAAGAGTAATAGTCTTGGACAACGGCACTCAGTTCGCAGCAAAATTTACCGCTGAATACGAAAGAATGAAACTCCAACACCGCCAGTCCGCAGTAGCCTACCTTCAAGGAAATGGTCTAGCTGAGGCCGCGAACAAGATAGTCCTCTCACTGCTGTGATGATGTGTGAATGTATCGAAAATTTTCCCATTTTTGTTTGAAAAAATCAACGAAACGGAGTCGCCACGCCATTTTAATTTTGAGGGCCAAAACTTTGAAAAAAGCCCGAGATCAGAGATTTAGGTTCGGAGGTCATGTTACACGCCGGGAAGGACGTTAGTGTGCACCCGGAATGCCTCGCAAAACGAGTCTTCCAAGCTGAAAATCATTTGTGTGGGTGTGTGTGTGTGTTTTGGCCAAAATACTTTGAAACTCAGAAAAGTAAAAATAGGGATATCTTTTCAAGACTTTAAACTGATCCCATGATTTTTTGGGGGATTTTTGGATTGAGATTTGGTACTCAAAAGACCTTTTGAAGTTGAGATCCATTTCTGCCAGAATGAAAAAGGCAGTGGACCTTTGATTTTGAAATGGATTCAAGGGTCTTAAAACTTCATAATCTGGATAAACTCAGAGAATGAAAGTTGTTCTAGACACCTTAAATGAGATTTGTGCGAAGGAATTTTCCATTTTGGAGAAGATTTGAGGGGTCAAAACCTTCTGGAAACCTCAGATATGAGATCTGGATTCCCAGAAGCTGATGAACTAGCCTCTGAAAGAAAATTTGAAAAGAGGAGTTTTACTCACCCAAAAAATAAAGTAAAAATATGTCTGGAAAGCTCTGGATGTTGGCTACAAAAAGTGTTTTGTAGTCAACACCAAATTCCAAGTTCATCTGTGTCCAAAAATTAAGACAATGGACTGAGGTCTGGGAAAATTGCTACTGGACAGCAACTTCCCAAGAAGGAGAATATGATTTTAAAGGGGTTTTGCATCCATGCTTGTCCCCATTTCCCTAGGTTTTGGTTAGTGATCACTAGACATTTTAGTGGTGAATCAACTATACCAAACCATCCTTGGGGTACATTAGGACTAAGCATTTCATTTGCTTGGGAAGGATTTTTATCCTTTGAAAATGAGATTTTATGCTTGAAAATGGTTTTTAGGGTTTTGAAAATGAGTTTTCTTTGCAAGAAAGTAAGAGAACTTGAAAATAATGTTGATCTTTGTAGAAGATCATCCATGGAGATGGTCTTCCATGGTGATCTTCTTAGATCTAAAGCAAGAAGATGAAGGAACTACATTTTGTAGTTTGAAGATGCATGCATGGATGAGATTTAGGGTTAGGAGAAGGAGGGTTTACCAATCTTCCTTGTGTTCTTGAGTGTTTGGCTTGAGTGTATGAGTGTTTAAGGCTTTAATATGAGAGTGAGTGGATGAGTATGAATTGGGAAAGATTGGAGAGAAAATGGTGACAATTCAAGTGAATTCTCACTGTTTTCTCTCTATATTTCGCCAGAGGTTCGGTGCAAAATGTGTTGTGGCTTCTTATTTTTGTGACTGGAGGGCTCAATTTATAGCCCTCTCGGAAATTGCAATCCCATCCGCGCGGACAGAACCCTCGGCGTGCACTTTGTTCATTAAATGCGGCTCCGGCTTTGGACAAGAGGAATATTTCTTTTTTGAAATTCAAATTAAGCGGCCGTTTATGTTTCCGGATTTCTATTTATGGTTTTCTTCTTTTGTTTTTCTTTTTTGAGATTCTTTTTAAGGTTTAACCTTAAATAACAATGCCCATTTTACCCTCACTTTGTTAGAAAGGTTAGGATTGTTAGGAATTGTTAGAAATGTTATAACTTTCGTTAATTTTCTAACGAAAATTCTAACAAGCTCAAATTGGAGCACTTACAGTAGCCCCTCGGCGACGGCGCTCGAAGGAAGCGGGGTCGTCGATAAGAGTAAGGCTCCATATTTGGCAGATGATCGAGTGATCGGGTGGTGAACCTAGCGATAGGCTACCTACGTATCCCGAATGGGAATCAAGCCAGTCGTAGTTCGGGTCTTTGACCCTGGAGATGATGGCGTTTTAGGTGCCTCGAACCTGATGAGCGAGTTCTGCATCGGTTCTTTGGAAAGAAACTTCTGGTGGGATAAAAGATGACCATTTTTGGTCTTATGGCTATCCGCTCTGTGGGGATAGGAATGACCATTTTCGGTCTCTGCTGGGGATGATTGCGATTTATCGCTTTCCTAGTGATAGCGTCTTAGGTGCCTCAAACCTTGGAGATGGCGTTTTAGGTGCCTCGAACCTTGGAGATGGCGTTTTAGGTGCCTCGAACCTTGGAGGTGGCGTTTTAGGTGCCTCGAATCCTTGGAGATGGCATTTTAGGTGCCTCGAACCTTGAAGATGGCGTTTTAGGTGCCTCGAACCTTGGAGATGGCGCTTTAGGTGCTTCGAACCTTGGAGATGGCGTTTTAGGTGCCTCGAACCTTGATGATGATGGCTTTTTAGGCGCCTCGAACCTTAATTTGAAATGGCCTTTCTGTGGATTTTGTCTGCTGCCGAAGGAGAGGGTGACTGTTTTGGTCGGGGGGCTGGACCTAATGATAGGCTACCTACCTATCCCTAGTGGGAATCAAGCCCTTTCGTAGTTCGAGTCTTACTCGAGATTTTGCTGGCTTTTGGGATTCTGTTAACTTTGCTGGGGATTTTGTTAGCCTTTGCTGGAAAAATCAGACGTATTCGTCGGGGAAATCGGTCTTACGTTTTACTGCCGGGGAAGATTTTGATGAAAGATACGGGATCTCGTTATCTTTCTCAGGGAGATCGGTCTTACGTTTGACTGCCGGGGAAGGTTTTGATGAAAGATACGGGATCTCGTTATCTTTCTCGAGGAAATCGGTCTTACGTTTTACTGCCGGGGAATGATTTTGATGAAAGATACGGGATTCGTTATCTTTCTCGGGGCACTCGGTCTTACGTTTTACTGCCGGGAATGATTTTGATGAAAGATACGGGATCCGTTATCTTTCTCGGGGCACTCGGTCTTACGTTTGACTGCCGGGGGTGATTTTGATGAAAGATACGAGATTCGTTATCTTTCTCGGGGCACTCGGTCTTACGTTTTACTGCCGGGGGTGATTTTGATGAAAGATACGGGATCTCGTTATCTTTCTCGGGGCACTCGGTCTTACGTTTTACTGTCGGGGAAGTGATTTTCTTGACAAGGGGCTGACTTTGGTTAACTTTGTTAACTCTGTCAAGTTGGGGACTGAATTGCAGAGTCCCAGATTTTTTAAGGGCAAAAGGGTCATTTTGACCCTTGCAATCCTATCCGCGTGGATAGGAGCTGAAAGTCAGGGGTATTAATTAGGGCCAACGCCCTTTTCTTCTTCCCCATTCAGTTTTTGAAATTGTCTGCAATTACGAGAGAAAAAGAGAGAACCGAGGAAGGAAGCCATTTTTGGCCAAAAAATCTTCAAAAATCCTCCGTTTTCTTCGATTTTTTGAGCAATGGAACACGGGGAAGGCGCTTTTCAAGGCCAAGGACGTGGCCCGGTGGCGGAGAGACGATTGGAGCTCGTCCGGATGAGGAGGCATTATACTCTTTCGCAATCGATTGCGGAGGAGCCATACCCCGATGCTTGGCAACATTGGGCTTCGGATTCGAATCTCCGAACGGTATACTTTGAAACCCTTTGATCCCTTTGTTGATTTCTTGTTTGAAATTTGAATTTTAGGTGATTTTTGAAATTTTTTTTTTTTTGAAATTGAATATTGATGTTCATTGTCTTGGATCTTGATTTTGATGATATGCATGTTGCAATGATTATGTGGGTATCCCAAAATATGCATTTTGCTTGGAGAAAGAATTGGCCTTTTCGCCATTTTTTTTTTTTGTATCCGAAAATAGCATGTGAAAATTCGAAAATTGTGAATTGTGGCTTTGATTGATTTTTTTTTTGAAGTTTGAATATTGCATGTTGATGATGATTTTTTTTTTTTTTGAAATTGAATATTGATATTGATGAATGATGCAATGCATGCATTTTGTTTGGAAAGAATGGGCATTTTGCCAATATGAGATGTATGTATGTTTAGGATTTTTTTTTTTGAAAAGTGGGACGGATTTTTCCTCCCGTTGCATGTAAGATGGATGATATGCATGTATGCATTTTTTTTTGAGATGATGGATGGTATGCATGTTATTTTATGAAAATGGGACGGAGTTTTTACTTCCGTAGGAATGCATGCATTGGGATTTCTTTGTGTTTTCTTTTATGCGAGAAAAATGGGGCTATGCTCATTGTATCTTTGTCATCTTTGTCGAAATTTTTTTTAATGCATGTGTATGCTTTCTTTTTTTTTTGTGTAAATGCAAATGCAATTTTTTTTTTTTGACATTTTCTCTCTCCTTTTTTCTTTTACAGGGCGGAAACCGTTTTGTGACGGAGCAGCTGAACAAAATGAAGACTCGAGGATCAGTGGAGTCCGTGATTGACTTGTGGGACCGGCTTCCGAATGCGGGCCGAGGAGCTTTGCCGAGTCCGAGACAGATCGTTGTCGAGACGGGGCTTTGGGAGTTTGTCGAGTGCTTGAGGGGACTGGTCAAGTTCCCTAAGAGCAAGGGCTTGATGTTTGCTCTGGCGCAGCACTGGTGGGATGCGACCCACACCTTTCACTTCTTCTGGGGCGAGGCTACGGTTACGCCCTCCGATTACGCTGCGATCACGGGCTTGTCCTTTAATGGACGCAGCATTGAGTGGCGGGACGGCTACAGCGACGCGGATCTACAGGCTCTTCTGGGATTCTCCCCTATTCCCAAAAAGGGGATGGGGATGGAGTATGCCGTGGTCTACGGTAAGATTGTGGAGACCATAGCGAGCTACGAGGCTGGGGAGGAGAGGATAGGCGCCGATCAGATTGCCAGGGCCTTCTTGTGGTTTGCCTTTTCGAGCACCCTCTTTGGACATGCTGAGGGAACGGCAGTCTTTGCCTTCTTGAGGTCCTTGGAGGACATGGAGACGGCCGGAGATGTCTCGTGGGGAGAGGCCGGGCTGGCAGAGCTTTACTTTGCTCTTGATAGGTACAGCCGGAAGGCTGTGAGCTCTTTGTACTGCTTTGAGTTTGCCCTGGAGGTATAAGCTCTCTTTTTGCTTTCCCTCCTTTCTCTTGAGCACACACTTTTCTTTGCACTGGATTGATTTGATTTTTACCTTTCGCAGGTATGGGCGTTGGAGTTTTTCCATGTCACGGTGTGGCGGCGGCGGCGGAGTACGTCGGGCGTATCCGGCCATGCGGTCTTGGTCCAAGCATGCCCGGGAGAAGATAAGCTCCGGGGCGTACGACCTTAGTGCGCGGATTGCCTTCCTTTGACGGAGGCCGAGACGGATGAGGGGATGATATTCTTCCCACAGGATCGCTTTGAGGTGGCGCATTGAAGGGCGCGAGATCCGGGCTGTGCGGCGGAGGATTTTGAGAGGTCGACTGCGATGCATATTATGCAGGGAGAGAGGGTGACGCGCCGGCATGGCGTGAATTCGCCTTTGAGGACACCGGTGGAGCCTCCCGCCGATATGATGCACTCCGAGCGATCGGTCCGTGACACAGGATGATTACCGAGCCGGCCGGCACTTCTCGGATTTCGTGGCGATTGAGCCATATGCGACATTCGTCTTGAGGAGGCGAGGATGCCTCGGAGTCTGGATAGGGAGGGGCTTGGGATCCCGCGGTACCCTCGGACGGATTTTTCCTATATCCCGGGATGGGGTCCGATTGAGGGTGCGAGATCCCTCGGCCGAGCGACTTCCACGAGCTTTTCGGCCTCGTCCGGGTATGAAGGTATGGCTTTTTACGCTTCTTTCTTTTGTTTCATCATCTTTAGCATCACTTCCCTTTTTTTTTTTTGACGCTTTTGCTTTTGTGCAGTTTTCGGGGGTGGTCGTCGAGAAGGCGCGAAGCAAGTGATCGGGCGAGATTCATCGGGAGGATGGTCGCTTGCGGGGCTCCTCGGGCTAGAGCGAGGCGACCACGGCCGGCGCACAATCGGACGGGAGGCTTCCCCTATTCGCTCGGAGACTTCTTCGGAGACTCCTTTGTCTCCTCTCCTTGATCCCGCGCGGTGTTGCCTTCGGATCACGTCATTCTCGGGGATCCACACGGGCGGGGACACGTATGGCGGCATGGCGGGTCGTCTTCGTACGTCCCGGGAGTCAGAACGCCTTCACCTTCGGATACGATTTTTCGCGAGATCTCGGCTTGCCTTATCGGAGCGTGCCGGTTGGTCTGATGAGCCTCTTTACGGAGACGAGGACGATTCGAGCCCGAGATGTTCAGGGCTCCTGAGGAGGCGGGCCCGAGTCGCAAGAGGGGTCGGGGGCAGACATCGGGCGCTGGAGACTCCGATTGATTTTTTTTTTTGAGATTTGAGATTGAGATTTAGATTTGTATAGCTTATGCACATTCTTTTTTTTGGGATGTAATAATTTAGGATTTTATTTATGTTTGTTTGTTTTTTTTTTATGCACACTCTTTTTTTTTTTGGAATGTAATAATTTAGGATTTTATTTTATGAGTGCAATGCAGTATGAATGCAGTGTTGCATGAGCCTTGGTTTTTTTTTTTTTTGCAAGGGTGTTTGGTATATGAACTGGTTTGGAGTGGTTTTTTTTTTTTTGCACAGGTTTCGAGCAACCGGGACGGAATATTCCTCTTTTGATGTAGTAGCTTGGACCGTTGCAGAATTTTTTCTGGCTGTGACAATCATGTCCGCGCGGATAGGGGCAGCTTCTGACATTGTCCTTTAATTTTGGTCCAGACCTGGTTTTGCTTTATTTCAAATTCAAATATCCTCTTCAACCTCCAGTCCAAACAGCCATTTTCGGGGAGAAAGAGAGAAAAACCATGGAAAACTTTAGAAAGGCTCCATCAAAATTGCCCCAAGAATCCCAAATGTCATTCTTCAACAAGTTCAAGGATTGGTCCCGGGAGATCATGCATGAGAGGAGGTCCTTCTTTGAAGAAAGGTATAAGGTGAAGTGCTTATGGTCTCTCAAGGAATTGATTCCGGATTATGAGCTTTTGAGGGCTTCTTTCTCATTTTGGGACACTAGAAGGCATGTCTTTTGCCTTTCCTTCAACGAGATTGTTCCGACTGTGGAAGAATTTCGGGCCTTGCTTGGAGGTCCGGAGGTGGAAGAGATAGCGGTTCCCTTGCCGGAGGGGCTTCTTTTGTTGACGGTGTGCGTCCTCCTTCATCTTTCCCCGGAGGAAGCGCAAGGTATGATCCGTGGTCCCGATCATTTTGATATTTCCGGTCTTCCCGACAGATTTAGGGGCCGAGGTTTGGTGGATGATGCCTATTGGGATGCCTTTGCACTTTGTATGTTTGGCACCCTGTTTATGGTCTATTCCTTTGGGATTTGCCATCGGTCTTTCTTTGGATGTTGTCGTTCACCGTCGCACAGGCGAGAGATGTCGTTCCTTTGATTTTGGGGGAGACTTTTCATGCTCTCGATAGGCGCTCAAGGAAGACGGTATATGCACGGGGGCAGCCCGTTCCTCTAGTCCCTGTGGCTGATGGAGCGTTTGGGGGTTCTTCGGGAAACTCCCGATATGATCAAGCCTTGGACATTTACCAGGAGGGGGGTTGCAGTGGATTTTGATGATCAGGGCTCGTGGGAGCGATGGATAGCTGGTCTCCAGACAGAGGATATCAGATGGTCAGTGCCTTGTTGGCAGGTGGAGACTCGCGAGTGCTTGAGGATGGGTCTCCGTGGTCATACTTCGGGGCTTTCTCGGTCCGGCTTCTATATTAGGCTTTAGTTACGAGACAGGTTTGGCTTGGAGCGGGTTCCTTTGGAGAGATTTGATGATATAGCCACCAGAGTGGTGGCTCCTGTTTCTATGGATGATCCCTCAGTGTTTCCATTTCTTTCCCGAGCATGGAGGTATGATGCCTTTCCTCCTCGGGTTATCCTCGGCGTCAGAGGCAGGTGTTCTGACCACTTGGTACCTGGATTGGTATGAGAGGCATGCAGGAGAGACTCGGGTGGCTATTTTGAGACGGCGTGAGGCCATTGTGGGTGCGGAGGACCCGACTGTTTCGAGAGGAGGAGGGCCGAGGCGAGGCCAACCCTCATGACTGGAGTGGAGACGTCGTGACCGATTATGAGGCTTACGTCAAGAGACAGGAGAGGAGGGCTCCTATGCTACCGGCTAGGTTACGGGAGATGAGGGATGACGCTAGGGCTACTAATGTCCTGACAGAGGCTGGTTTGATAGACCCTGTCCCTATACCAGAGCTTGGTAGGAGAAACATTGACATCTTTCTGTTCGGAAAAAGAAGACTCGAAGGGGAAGAAGAGGGGAGAGGCCGATGCGAGTGGCTTGGAGTGACTCACGAGGTTTCCGAGTGTCCCTTTCTTGTCATGGCGGACACATTAGTTTGATTATGTATCTTAGTTTTCCTTTAGCAGGTTGCCAGTTGTAGGAATGAATCGGGCTTAGACTCATCAAAGAGCTTTTAATTTGTAATGAATATTTGAATTGCTTTAGAGTTTTTCGAGACGCTTTCATGGTCTGATCAATTGTATTGATGCCAAAGTATGACTTTTATTTGTGCTTTAGACCGAACCGTTTCGTGCCTACGTTCCCCTCATTTTGAGGAGCTCGGGTCTTCGTAGTTCAACCCGATTTTTTTTTTTGTTGTTTTTTTGTTGTTTTTTTTTTTTTTTGGTGCAACCTGTTTTTTACCTAGGCCGCCCTTTTGGGTTTTTCAACCTAGTTGGGTATTACTCTTTTAGCACTCTTTTTTTTGTTTTTTTTCTGTTTTTGTTTGGTGCAACCCTGTTTTTTACCTAGGCCGCCCTTTTCGGGTTTCTAACCTAGTTGGGTATTACTCTTTTAGCACTCTTTTTTTTTTTTTTTTTTACGTTTTTTTTTTTTTTTTTACGCGTAGTATACGCGCGGCTTGTCACCATTCACCGGGTGTACAAAGGGATTCCCGTCGAGGTCCGCAAGTTGCATGGCTCCTCAGGAGAAGATCTTACGGGCGAGCATATGGCCCGACCCATACGGGCTCCCATTTGCCGAGGGGGTTGATACGGGTTGGGGGCTTTTCTTTCAAAACTAGATCACCTTCTCGGATCTCCCGATGCTTTACTTTCTTGTCGAAGGCTCGGCCATTCTTCCTTGGTAGGCTCGGATGTGCTCCATGGCCTTCGATCGGCGTTCGTCTAGTAGGGCCAATTCATCATGGCGACTGCGGAGCCATTCGACCTCGTTGATCGGCTTTCCAACATTATACGGAGCGAGGTATTTCCGGCTCGATTGGGAGTACGGCTTCCATTCCGTATGTGAGGGCAAAAGGTGTTTCCCCGATTGCCGTTCGGCGATGTTACGTAGCCCCGAGTGCCAGTGTAACTTCTCGGGCCAATCTCTGCCTTGGACGGCCATTTTCCGGATGATATTTTCGAGTCTTGTTTCTTTGCCTCGACGGCTCCGTTGGTTTGGGGCCTGTAAGGAGATGACTTGTGACGGGTTATTCGGAATTCTGCCAGCAACCTGTCACATTCCCCTTCGAAGTGGGATCCATTATCTGAAATGATTTCGGCCGGCAACCCGTATCTGCATATGATGTTCCCTTTGGTGAAGAGGGCTACTTTCCTTGAGTTGAGGATTTTGTAGGACTTTGCAGAGCATCCTTTCCGCTTCTTTCGACGAAATCACCAATCTGCGTCTCTTTAGGCTCTTCCGCAGTTCCCAGATTCACACTCGTCAAAATCTCTTTGGCAGCTTGGGCTCGATTTTCCTCTTTCCGGACAACCTGCTTAAAGATTTTTTTTTTTGTTGTTTGATTTTTTTTTGTTTAATGTGTCTGCTTCTTTATCTAATGAATTATTATTAAGTGTTTTTTTTTTTTTAATTCGTCATTAGTTAAAGTGGCAATCAAGGGATACTCAGAAAGGTTCGTCATTTCATTGAAAACGAAAGGGAATACAGCGCTTGCTACAGACTCGTAGTCTTCAGGCGTAAGGCCGTCGGACGACCCTAGAGACTCGATCTTAACAAAGAGAGACTGGGAGGACTTGTCCTAGATTGACACAAAGGGACGGGGGACCAATCCAAGCTTGGTGATCATTTCTTCCTCGGTCGCGGACGGGCACGAGAGGTTTTCCCAATTTTTTAGCGGCTTTGCTATTGGTGGCCTCATGGCTCCCTCGGGAAGCATGCTTCATTTTGTTTTTGTTTTCCTTTCTCAATTCTGCTATCATCTCTTGGACCGAGCCGAGATCAATCGGAGTGCGGCACTGTATCTCTTCTTCGAACAATTGCTTTGCATAACCAAACCATCCCAATCATCGAGGGAAATTCCGTGGCCTTAGCTTTTGGCCTTGTCGGTTCGAATTCGGGTTTCGGATCTTCTGGGCGTAGGAATAGTGGTTGTGAGCTTCTCGGCTGTTCCACCGGAGTCGAGGCACGCCTACGAAGGTATACTCACCCTTCATGGTAGTGGTAGCCCCGGGTATCTTGGGTAGGTCCGGGAACATTCTACGGACGGGGTTAGCCTTGGTTCCTCTGAACTTGTTGAGGCTATCCTGTAGCTTTAGCCACCCTGCCGTAGGGGTGGGCTCTGTGATGTTTCCTGGTTGTGTGGGACCCTTTACAAAGTAGTCGGCCAAATTAGGGCGAAGGGGAGAGATTTAGGGTTGTCGGCAGGGACCTTTCTGTGGCGGCTTCAAATCTTTTTCCTTTCGCGGTGTCAGCGAGGAGGCCTCATATCCCGAGCCGTGGCGAGTATTACGTCCTTTTTACCTTGATGAGTTTGAAAGTTCCTTGTTGGCGCTTCCCAGGACCGAGGCCGGATAGATAGCTCATTTTTCTCATCATTTTCAAGACCGGTGGGATTTTATCCCGAGTGGACCGTCGGATCTATGTTGCACACTTGGGCCTTGGGAGGCTCGACCGTGAAGCCCGTTAGCATGAGACCTTCCTCGTCATGTTTGGATTTCGAATAGGTATTCCGCCCGTATCTGTGCCCTCTAAAGTGACTAAATCTCCGTAAATGGTCGTCGGATCCCCATTCGAGGCGAATTTCACACACCTTGGTGGAGGCTTCGAGGCGACCCTTTGACTTGGTGCAGCCAAGGTCTTCCCAGCGAGGGCATTGAAAGTAATCGGGATGTCGATAACCCGGAATTCCACAGTATCAATTTACATCCAAACCCGTAGGTCTAAAGTAGCAACTCCGAGGATTTGCTCGGGATGTTGAGTCGTAAGCTTTGACCGTGAGAGAAGAAGGCTTCAAGTCGTAGTCTTGATATCAAGCAAGCTCATGATCTTTGCCGGAAGAACGTTCATTCCGGACCCATTATCAACCAGGACCCGAGGGAGGCGTCGTTCATCCACTGGATCGTGATGAAGAGAGGCTAATTATGATCGGCCCCAAATTGAGGGAGGTCGAGATACGTGAAAGTGATTATGTTTCCGTAGTGGATGTTTCCAATCAGTGTACTCACATCATCGGGAGTAGCATCAATAGGCACGAGTGCGAGCCGGGCTTTCTTCCGGCCGACTTATGGGGATAGGACGAGGTGAGTAGAGACCGGGAGGAAATGTTGGCTGTGTTTGCTTCAACTGGGTGAGCACGGGATCCTCTTTTTCGGGATGCAGAGTTTATTTGTCTTAGCATAGGGGTGGCGATCTTCTTTTGGTGTTTGATCTGTGGCCTTCTTATCTACGCTCTTGGGATTTCCTTGGAAGATCCGCTCGGATCGGGTCAACAGTTAACTTCCTCATCCGTCGTCTCTTGACCGGATTTCTTCAATCTTTGCTAGGGTCAATGGGGGAGCCCTTTTGGCTATTGGCCATTAGTTCTGACGGAGTCTAGGGACAGTGAGGGGCTGAGCCGTACTGGCTCCTTCCTGGGCGGCCCTTATAACTGCTTCCCAAGTCACAGGCTTTTGGGTTTGGGGTTGTGTTGTTGCCCCTTGGATGGCCCACAGAGCTAGGGCGTCCTCCGATTCACTCTCACGGCCGGCCTTGCTCATAGTTATCATGCAACAAGAGTCGCTATTGTCGGGACTCGACGGCTTTTCGATCTCATCCCTTGGATGGCCCACAGAGTTATGGCTATCTGCCTCTGTAAGTGCTCCAATTTGAGCTTGTTAGAATTTTCGTTAGAAAGTTAACGAAAGTTATAACATTTCTAACAATTCCTAACAATCCTAACCTTTCTAACAAAGTGAGGGTAAAATGGGCATTGTTATTTAAGGTTAAACCTTAAAAAGAATCTCAAAAAAGAAAAACAAAAGAAGAAAACCATAAATAGAAATGCTGGAAACATAAACTTGTTTGCTTAATTTGAATTTCAAAAAGAAATATTCCTCTTGTCCAAAGCCGGAGCCGCATTTAATGAACTGCACGGCGAGGTTCTGTCCGCGCGGATGGGATTGCAATTTCCAGAGGGCTATAAATTGAGCCCTCCGGTACAAAAATAAGGAGCCACAACACATTTTGCACCGAACCTCGGCGAAATATAGAGAGAAAACGGTGAGAATTCACTTGAATTGTCACCATTTTCTCTCCAATCTTTCCCAATTCATTCTCATCCACTCACTCTCATATTAAAGCCCTAAACACTCATACACTCAAGCCAAACACTCAAGAACACAAGGAAGATTGGTAAACCCTCCTTCTCCTAACCCTAAATCTCATCCATGCATGCATCTTCAAACTACAAAATGTAGTTCCTTCATCTTCTTGCTTTAGATCTAAGAAGATCACCATGGAAGACCATCTCCATGGATGATCTTCTACAAAGATCAACATTATTTTCAAGTTCTCTTACTTTCTTGCAAAGAAAACTCATTTTCAAAACCCTTAAAACCATTTTCAAGCATAAAATCTCATTTTCAAAGGATAAAAATCCCCTTCCCAAGCAAATGAAATGCTTAGTCCTAATGTACCCCAAGGATGGTTTGGTATAGTTGATTCACCACTAAAATGTCTAGTGATCACTAACCAAAACCTAGGGAAATGGGGACAAGCATGGATGCAAAACCCCCTTTAAAATCATATTCTCCTTCTTGGGAAGTTGCTGTCCAGTAGCAATTTTCCCAGACCTCAGTCCATTGTCTTAATTTTTGGACACAGATGAACTTGGAATTTGTTGTTGACTAAAAAACACTTTTTGTATCCAACATCCATAGCTTTCCAGACATATTTTTACTTTATTTTTTGGGTGAGTAAAACTCCTCTTTTCAAATTTTCTTTCAGATGCTAGTTCATCAGCTTCTGGGAATCCAGATCTCATATCTGAGGTTTCCAGAAGGTTTTGACCCCTCAAATCTTTTCCAAAATGGAAAATTACTTCGCACAAATCTTATTTAAGGTGTCTAGAACAACTTTCATTCTCTGAGTTTATCCAGATTATGAAGTTTTAAGACCCTTGAATCCCTTTCAAAATCAAAGGTCCACTGCCTTTTTCATTCTGGCAGGAATGGCTCTCAACTTCAAAAGGTCTTTTGAGTACCAAATCTCAATCCAAAAATCCCCCAAAAAATCATGGGATCAGTTTAAAGTCTTGAAAAGATATCCCTATTTTTACTTTTCTGAGTTTCAAAGTATTTTGGCCAAAACACACACACACACACACACACACACACAAATGATTTTCAGCTTGAAAGACTCGTTTTACGAGGCATTCCGGGTGCACACTAACGTCCTTCCCGGCGTGTAACATGACCTCCGAACCTAAATCTCTGATCTCGGGCTTTTTTCAAAGTTTTGGCCCTCAAAATTAAAATGGCGTGGCGACTCCGTTTCGTTGATTTTTTCAAACAAAAATGGGAAAATTTTCGATACATTCACACATCATCACAGTGGCGACTCCGCTGGGGACTAAGCTTTTTTTTAAAAAAAAAATGAATGATATTTGGTATATTGGTGGAAACCATTAAACTTCCCGTTATCGCCTCCTAACACGAGTCGGGGATAAATTGTGGTCTTACAATCCCACGTACCGGTATCACCGTTTCAAAAAAAAAAGCTTTTGAGGGTCAAGCGTCCGTCCCGGCTTTGAAAATCATTTTTGTGTGTGTGTTGATTTTTGCACAGTTTTCATGTTGTTTTGGCCGCCTCGGAGAAAGTCAAAATTTTGACTGTCGGAATAATGTCCCTAACTGTCGGAATTTTCGTGCTTACGTGCTTATGTGCTCATTAAAAATTTCAAAAAAAAAATTCAAAAAAAAAAGATTTTCAAAAAAAAAAAGAAGAAGAAAATTCTCAAAAAAAAAATCATGCATCATATTTTTAAGACACATAAAAAAATCTCTATTTTACTCGGAAAAGAATATAGGCGCTTGCACACTACGCGCACGTGACCGTACACGCACACTACGTCCCTAACCCGGGAAATCCTTGTCGCGGTCCGTTTGGTCTTATTACGCCTCTCGGATGAGCACGGGACTACCCAAACATCCCATGGAGCCTCGTGTCGACCATGCACTTGTCCGTGACACACTTTGTCCGAGACCCGGTTGGTTTTTAGTGCAGTGCGTGTCATGCCCTGTCTGTGTATAGACCTTTCCTTTCAAGCCTTTGTCGGCATACCGACTCAATATCTTTCGGGGACCCTTATCGGTCGAAGTTACGCCGGTTTTCCGCCGCGAGACTTTGACCAAGATATTGACCGGCGCCTTGACTTCGGCTACGGCGGCACAAATTATACAACGACTCCCGGCATTGACCTTTGAGTCATCAAGGATTAATGAATATTCCATGCCTAATTACGGCTTAGCGACGACAAGTCAAGATCAATTGTGGACGCTTATCGGTCGAATCATGCCGACTTTTCGTCGAGCCCTCGGACATGATCTTGACTTTTGACGTCGGCTTTGTCCGTAATTTACATCGAATGCTCGTTAAGACTCGATTACCCGCCGAGACTTTTAGGATCGTTTTTCTTTCGGTCGGTGGGACCCGCTTGCCACTATAGGACCCTCGCCGGGTGTCCGCTGGGAGGTCGAAATACGGGTGGAATACGAGGGGCTTATAGACGTAGTGACGGGGCCCAGCGATCCGGGATCCAGTAGTTTGCGAAAAGAAGAGCAATCTTTTTCCAACCGATTAGGTTAATAAAGCATGTTTTAAGTAAACGTGAACAAATAATCGCATGTTGCATGAGCCCAATGCCCCGAAACATCTACCCTCCTTCCATTCCCGAGACATACTGAACCTTCATGTCCTTTCCCCCGCGGCTCCGCACAAAGCTTGGTTTCGGGCACCGGGTCACCGTTTGATCGGTTAGGAAGATTCAAGCGCGTCATCGGCTTCGCCGTTTATTCCGACTCCGGGTTTGAGAATGTCTGCATCGGCCGGTAATGATGGGGATAACGTCACTCCGCCTCCCGGAACCCCTCGGACAGAGCAACGGTGGAATCGGTTAGCGAGAAACGAGATGAGGTTACGACGGAAGCACGGCTAAACGGCCTTATGGAGGCTATTAAGAGTCACGGTGCGGCCGCCGGCCTCAATCCGAGATGGCACCTTCACCGTGGAAGAAGACGAGGATGCCAACCCCACTCTCGGTCGCCACGATTACACCAGGATGCCGCCACCCACCTCCTATGGTGCCACTACCGAGAACCCATGCTCCTCGATTTTCGGGTCGGCCCGGCTCCCGAGCCACGAGACCACCGGATCCATGCGGCCGATGGCACAAATCGGTGGGGGCAAAATCGGTACGGAATGTCTTCTCATGGTTGGGGCTATCTCGGAATGCCACAGCTAATCGGGATCCCGCCTCGATTCGGAACCGATCAATCCGGACCTTCACGGCAACGGCCACGGTTCGGAATGCCGCCACAACTTGGTTACAGGCCACGATCGGGGAGCCCTCCTCGAGAACGAGTACTAGTTCATTTGCTCCTCACACAAATCCATTCCTCATTCGAGACTTCTATGGGTTACCAAGCCTCCATCCCGGTGTCATCCGAATCACCGGGACCGCAGTACCCCGGGTTACACACCCTCACCACGAGCGGCCATGCAATTCGAACAATTCGGGACAAAGAAACCAGTGACCAGCTTCCAAGCCTACTTACGGGCCCCACTCTGGAAATCCAAGTTATCCGGCCACATCGGGGTTGCCCCCACCTACTTTGCCGGTTGAAAATCAACGGCAAGCCGCAAGGTTCTATCCTTTTGCTCGAGGCTCCTACTCATGCTCCCCGGGTAACTCGGCCCCGGGACGAGGTTTTCACCTACGTCCCGGATCGGCCGTTCCCTCCACCGGTCTGCCTCCGGTGGTAGCTCCTCTCTCTAGCTCGGCCACTAGCTTGAATGCCACGGTTCCGCCACAAGACCCTCATCTGGCTGGTTCATGGAACAACACAAGGAAATGAAAGCGCAGATCGGCCGAACCGACCGCCAAGAAGTACGCCTTCCGGCCTACGGACCCGGACTCCATTGTTCCTCTGCCCCACAAATTCGTGATGCCTAATCTGGATCTCTTTGATGGGACCGCATGTCCGAAAACCCATTTGGACACATATACCACAGCAATGAAAGCCAAAGGATGTACCAATCGGCGGTTAGGCGACTATTTCGATCTATCCTTGAAGTCCGAGTGCCTTAAAGTGGTTCTTCCGTTTGAAACCTGAAGCCGGGGCTACATGGGACCGAGATTACCAATGCCTTCACGAGAAATATAAGGCCAACTTGGAATGGGAAACAAATAGAGTTGACCTACAAACAACGGTGCGAGCGATACCACGATGAGAATGTCGGGGACTTCTACAAGCGGTGGAATACGAAACTCGGTGAAATGGCCATCCCTCCTTCCGAAGAGGAACAAGCTGGACATTTTCCGGTCATGCTTGAAACCACATCGAGAGCCTCCTCGGTCACTTCCCATACTCGGACTTACGGGCCATGGTTAACTCTGCGGCTAAGTTTGAAAAGGCCTACAATCGGCAGCTGGCACACTGTTTGCACTGCCTACGTATATCGGGCTCCTCCTGCCAAACACGCCCCTGCTCTGCTAAAGGCAAAGAAATGATTAACTATGCGGGACGGGAATGTAATAACACAACTCCTTTTGCTCCCGGAAAACAGGTAGAGCCCAGACCACGGGTCATAAATCTCGAAAACTTTGGAATGCCCCTGAACGACATCTTTAGGGGACTGGTGAAAGAAGGCTTGCTGCGACCTTTGGAGAATTTCCAACCCAGGAATCCGAATGTTCCCGTAGATACTACAAAGTATTGTGCTTTTCATCAAGCTCACGGACATCTGACTGACGGCTGCTTTACTCTGAAAAAGGCAATCCAGGGGCTAATAGAGCAAGGAAAGTTGGAAGGCCCCGAAGGGCCTAACACAGTCAAAAATCCGCTGCCAAGGAACCATAATCAGGTGAATATGATTGAATGCGGAGAATCTTCGCACAAAGATGCTGATGAAGGTCCCCAAATACCCGTGGCCAACCTCGTTGAGGATCCTGAATTCGGATTCCCCTTCAGCCTTGAGGATATCGAACGAATCAACCCATCTTGGTCTCATGTCAGAGACTCCTTGCAAGAATACGAGGCCCGCTATTTTTCGGATGAAGGGAAGGCGGAAAATCACCCAGAAGAAGCTGAAGAGGTGCATTCAGCTCGAGAACATGAAAGAACCATTTATACAAGATGGTTAGAACAGTCGAGAAAGATTGAGCAAGAAAGTTTCCGGCGAGCACCCGTCTTGGGGCTTATCGGCAAAGAGGCCGAAGAGCATGCGGAGCTAGTACACTTACGCAAATTGGCTCTAGGAGAGCCGAATATGATCCAGAGAACAATGAAGAATCGGAATAGGAGGATTCCTTCTATATCCTGCACGGTGTCAAATACGTGCCACCTCCTCTCACTCTTCCCCCGCAATTTACGGGAGGAGAAGGCGAGTCACAATTACCACTTCCGGGAATGGGAACATATGACAATTTCTGTGAGTGCACGCACCCATATTCCCTAAACGGGTTTGACCGGCGTTCCCTCTCCGCCGAAATCCCGGTAGTATGGGAAGAAAGATTCGACGACAAAGAATGATGACGATGATGACGAGAGCGAAGAGTCAAGCGAGACCCCCATCCGGAAACAATGCGGAACAATCATGCCGGAAATGAGCCCATGGGACTAGGCACAATGGTTGGTTGCCCGGTAGCAACGACGAAGGACCGCCAGGAAATGCGGATCGATACCAATGGAGACAGGACCCCTACGAGGTGTCGCTTGTAAGATACATTTGTGGCCAATGCCCGGATACTCCAGAGGATGAGGGACAGCAAAGCCCGCGCCCGCATCCGTACATATCCGAAATCCTAGAACACAACGTTCCTTATAAGAACTGTTGGTGAATGGAAAGGGTTTATTGAAGCATCGGTCGAAAACGGAGGCTTTCGGCCACCAAGATGAAGAATTCGTAAACGTTATTGGATCTTTTTCTTCTTTCCCAAGAACGGATGGCATAACAACCGTAAGGGTCACAAGCCGCTCGAGCGCGGCCGAGTGCTTGCAATCACTAAAAAGGGTTATCAATCGAACGTCTCCCCGGTGGCCTTCATACCTATGAATCCACATGACGCCTTTCGGATTGCTCCAAAGGTGCCGACAATGGACCCCGGGTGCTCCTTATTTGGACACGGATCCACGAGCTACTACCTCAAACTCCGAAGGGGAACGTTGCATATCCTTCACCCGCTGGCTGCCCTACTTGCAAGATTGAAAGAAAAAGGATATACGATGAGATGGAGGCTGATAGCCATAACTGCGTGGGCCATCCAAGGGATGAAATCGAAAAGCCGCCGAGTCCCAGACAATAGCGACTCTTGTTGCATGATAACAATGAGCAAGGCCGACCATGAGAGTGAATCGGAGGACGCCCTAGCTGCGTGGGCCATCCGAGGGCAACAACACAACCCCAAACCCAAAAGCCTGTGACTTGGGAAGCGGTTATAAGGGCCGCCCGGGGAAGGAGCCGATGCGGCCCGGCCCTCACCGTCACTAGACTCCGTCGGGAACCAATGGCCAATAGCCGAAAGGGCTCCCAGTTGACTTTAGCGGCATTGAAGAAATCCGGTCAAGAGACGGCCCGATGAGGAAGTTAATCGTTGACCCGATGCGGGAAGATCTTCCAAGGAAATCCCAAGGCGAGATAAGAAGGCCACGAGATCAAGCACCGAAAGAAGAACGCCGCCCCTATGCTAAGACAGTGAAATTCCAGATCCCGAAAAGAGGATCCCGTGCTCACCCGATTGAAGCAAACACAGCCAACATTTCCCTCTGGTCTCTACTCACCTCGTCCTATCCCCATAAGCTGAAGGCCGGAAGAAAGCACAGCTCGCACTCTCGTGCCTATTGATGCTACTCCCGATGATGTGGTACGGCTGATTGGAAACATCCACTACGGGAACATAATCACTTTCACGAGATCTCGACCTCCCTCAATTTGGGGCGATCATAATGAGCCTCTCTTCATCACGATCCAGTGGATGAACGACGCCTCCCTCGGGTCTGGTTGATAATGGGTCGGAATGAACATTCTTCCGGCAAAGATCATGAGCTTGCTTGATATCAAGACTACGAGACTTGAAGCCTTCTTCTCTCACGATCAAAGCTTACGACTCAACATCCCGAGCGGTCCTCGGAGTTGCTACTTTAGACCTCTGGTTTGGACGAGAAATTGATACTGTGGAATTCCGGGTTATCGACATCCCGATTACTTTCAATGCCTTGTTGAAAGACCTTGGCTGCACCAAGTCAAAGGGGTCGCCTCAAGCCTCCACCGGTGTGTGAAATTCGTCTCGAATGGGGATCGACGACCATTTACGAGAGATTTAGTCACTTTAGAGGGCACAGATACGGGCGGAATACCTATTACGGAAATCAAACATGACGAGGAAGGTCTCATGCTAACGGGCTTCACGGTCGAGTCTCCCAAGGCCCAAGTGTGCAACATAGATCGACGGTCACTCGGGATAAAATCCCACCGGTCTTGAAAATGATGAGAAAAATGAGCTATCTACCTGGCCTCGGTGCGGGAAGCGCCAACAAGGAACTTTCAAACTCATCAAGGTAAAAGGACGAGAATACTCGCCACGGCACAGGATATGAGGCCTCCTCGGTGGACAACTGCGAAAGGAAAAAGATTTGAAGGCTGCCACGGGGAAAGGTCCCGGTCGACAACCCTAAATCTCTCCCCTTCGGTCCTAATTTGGTGACTACTTTGTAAAGGGTCCCACACAACCGGGAAACATCACGAGCCCGCCCCTACGGCGGGGTGGCTAAAGCTACTGGGATAGCCTCAACAAGTTCGGAGGAACCAAGGCTAACCCTGTCCGTAGAATGTTCTGGACCTACCCAAGATACCAGGGCTACCACTACCATGAAGGGTGAGTATACCTTCGGGCGTGCTGACACAGTGGAACAGGTTCGAGAAGCTCACAACCACTATTCCCTCGCCCGGGAAGATCCGAAACACGAGATTCGGGCGCGGTGCCAAAAGCTAAGGCCACGGAATTTCCCTCGAGATGATTGGGATGGTTTGGTTATGCGGCAATTGTTCGAAGAAGAGATACAGTGCCGGACCCGATTGATCTCGGCTCGGTCAAGAGATGATAGCGGCAATTGAGAAAGGAAAACAAAAACAGCCACGGTTCGAGTCTTGAGGCCACCAATAGCAAAGCCGCTAAAAAATTGGGAAAACCTCTCAGGCCCGTCCGCGACCAAGGAAGAAATGATCACCAAGCTTGGATTGGTCCCCCGTCCCTTTGTGTCAATCTAGGACAAGTCCCCTCAGTCTCTCTTTGTTAAGATCGAGTCTCTAGGGTCGTCCGATGGCCTTACGCCCGAAGACTACGAGTACGTAGCAAGCGCTGTATTCCCTTTCGTTTTCAATGAAATGACGAACCTTTCTGAGTATCCCTTGATTGCCACTTTAACTAATGACGAATTAAAAAAAAAAAAAACACTTAATAATAATTCATTAGATAAAGAAGCAGACACATTAAACAAAAAAAAATCAAACAACAAAAAAAAAATCTTTAAGCAGGTTGTCCGGAAAGAGGAAAATCGAGCCCAAGCTGCCGAAGAGATTTTGACGAGTGTGAATGCAGGAGCTGCGGAAGAGCCTAAAGAGACGCAGATTGGTGATTTCGTCGAAAGAAGCGGAAAGGATGCTCTGCAAAGTCCTACAAAATCCTCAACTCAAGGAAAGTAGCCCTCTTCACCAAAGGGAACATCATATGCAGATACGGGTTGCCGGCCGAAATCATTTCAGATAATGGATCCCACTTCGAGGGGAATGTGACGAGGTTCTTTGGCGAATTCCGAATAACCCGTCACAAGTCATCTCCTTACAGCCCCAAACCAACGGAGCCGTCGAGGCAAAAAACAAGACTCTGGAAAATATCATCCGGAAAATGGCCGTCCAAGGCGAGATTGGCCCGAGAAGTTACACTGGCACTGCGGGGCTACGAGAACATCGATCGGAACGGCAAGCGGGAAACACCTTTTGCCCTCACATACGGAATGGAAGCCGTACTCCCAATCGAGCTGGAAATACCCTCGCTCCGTATAATGTTGGAAAGCCAGATCAACGAGGTCGAATGGCTCCGAGTCGCCATGATGAACCGGCCCTACTAGACGAACGCCGACCGAAGGCCATGGAGCACATCCGAGCCTACCAAGGAAGAATGGCGAGCCTTCGACAAGAAAGTAAAGCATCGGAGATCCGAGAAGGTGATCTAGTTTTGAAAGAAAAGCCCCGATCCGTATCAACCCTCGGCAAATGGGAGCCTGTATGGGTCGGGCCATATGTCGTCCGTAAGATCTTCTCCGAGGAGCCATGCAACTTGCGGACCTCGACGGGAATCCCTTTGTACACCCAGTGAATGGTGACAAGCCTGCGCGTATACTACGCGTAAAAAAAAAAAAAAAAAAAAAAAAAACAAAAAAAAGAGTGCTAAAAGAGTAATACCCAACTAGGTTAGAAACCCGAAAAGGGCGGCCTAGGTAAAAAACAGGGTTGCACCAAAAAAAAAGAGTGCTAAAAGAGTAATACCCAACTAGGTTGAAAAACCCAAGAAGGGCGGCCTAGGTAAAAAACAGGGTTGCACCAAAAAAAAACAACAACAAAAAAACAACAAAAAAAAAATCGGGTTGAACTACGAAGACCCGAGCTCCTCAAAATGAGGGGAACGTAGGCGGCGGAAACGGTTCGGTCTAAAGCACAAATAAAAGTCATACTTTGGCATCAATACAATTGATCAGACCATGAAAGCGTCTCGAAAAACTCTAAAGCAATTCAAATATTCATTACAAATTAAAAGCTCTTTGATGAGTCTAAGCCCGATTCATTCCTACAACTGGCAACCTGATAAAAAGAAACTAAGATACATAATCAAACTAATGTGTCTGCCATAATAAAAAAGGGATACTCGGAAACCTCAGAGTCACTCCAAGCCACTCGTACTGGCCTCTCCCCTCTTCTTCCCCCTTCGAGTCTTCTTTTTCTGAACAGGAAAGATGTCAATGTTTCTCCTACCAAGCTCTGGTATAGGGACAGGGTCTATCAAACCAGCCTCTGTCAGGGCCTTAGTAGCCCTAGCGTCATCCCTCATCTCCCGTAACCTAGCCGGTAGCATAGGGGCCCTCCTCTCCTGTCTCTTGACGTAAGCCTCATAATCGGTCACGGCGTCTCCACTCCCGTCATGAGGGTTGGCCCTCGCCTCGGCCCTCCTCCTCTCAGAAACAGTCAGGTCCTCCGCACCCACAATGACCTCACGCCGTCTCAAAATAGCCACCTGAGTCTCTCCCAGATGCCTCTCATACCAATCCAGGTACCAAGTGGTCAGGAACACCGGTCTCGGACGCCTGAGGATAACCCGAGGAGGAAAGGCATCATACCTCCATGCTCGGGAAAGAAATGGAAACACTGAGGGATCATCCATAGAAACAGGAGCCACCACTCTGGTGGCTATATCATCAAATCTCTCCAAAGGAACCTGCTCCAAGCCAAACTGTCTCAGGACTAAAGCCGGAATATAGAAGCTGGACTGAGAAAGCCCCGGAAGTATGACCACGGGAGACCCATCCCGAAGCACTCTGCGAGTCTTCACCCGCCAACAAGGCACCGACCATCGATATCCTCTCGTCCGGGAGACCCGCTATCCATCGCTCCCACGAGCCCCGATCATCAAAATCCACCGCAACCCCTCCCGGTAAATGTCCAAGGCTTGATCATATCGGGAGTTTCCCGAAGAACCCCCAAACGCTCCATCAGCCACAGGGACTAGAGGAACGGGCTGCCCCCGTGCATATACCGTCTTCCGGTAGCCAGCCTATCGAGAGCATGAAAAGTCTCCCCCAAAATCAAAGGAACGACATCTCTGCCCAGGCGACAGTGAACGACAACATCTAGCAAAGACCGATGGCAAATCCCAAAGGAATAGACCATGAACAGGGTGCCAAACATACAAAGTGCAAAGGCATCCCAATAGGCATCATCCACCAAGCCTAGGCCCCTAAATCTGTCGGGAAGACCGGAAATATCGAAATGATCGGGACCGCGGATCATACCTTGCGCTTCCTCCGGGGAAAGATGAAGGAGGACGCACAATCTGTCAACAAAAGAAGCCCCTCCGGGCAAAGGAACCGCTATCTCTTCCATCTCTGGACCTCCAAGCAAGGCCCGAAATTCTTCGACAGTCGGAACAATCTCGTTGAAGGAAAGGCAAAAGACATGCCTCCTAGTATCCCAAAATGAGGAAGAAGCCCTCAAAAGCTCATAATCCGGAATCAATTCCTTGAGAGACCATAAGCACTTCACCTTGTACCTTTCTTCAAAGAAGGACCTCCTCTCATGCATAATCTCCCGGGACCAATCCTTGAACTTGTTGAAGAATGACATTTGGGATTCTTGGGACAATTTTGATGGAGCTTTTCTAAAGTTTTCCATGGTTTTTCTCTCTTTCTCCCCGAAAATGGCTGTTTGGACTGGAGGTTGAAGAGGATATTTGAATTTGAAATAAAGTGAGACCAGATCTGTAGCAAAATTAAAGGACAATGGCGGATGCGATCCCATCCGCGCGGATAGGTTTATTTTCCATCGAAAAATGCACTGCAAATCCAAGCCTGCTACACCAAAAGAGGAATATTTCGTCCGGTTGCTCGAAACACGTGCAAAAAAACCTCCCCAAACCAGTCCATATACGAAACACTAACACCCTTGCCAAAAAAGAAAAAAAACAAGGCTCATGCAACACTGCATTCATACTGCATTGCATTCATAAAATAAAATCCTAAATTATTACATTCCAAAAAAAAAGAGTGTGCAAAAAAAAAAAACAAACAAACATCAATAAAATCCTAAATTATTACATCCAAAATAAAAAAAGAAAAAAAGAAAGAAAAAAAACAATAAAAATGCATAAGCAGTACAAATCTCAGAAAATCAGTCTAAAAAAAAAAAAGAAGAAAAAAAAAAAATCGGGGGGTAATCAATCGTAATCCCTAGCGCCCGATGTCTGCCCGCCCTCTTGCGACTCGGGCCCGCCTCCTCGGGAGCCCCGAAAATCTCGGGCTCGAATCGTCCTCGTCTCCGAGAAGAGGCTCATCAGGACCAACCGGCACGCTCTGATAAGGCAAGCCGAGATCTGCGAAAAAATCGTATCCGAAGGTGAAGGCGTCGGACTCCTGGACGTACGAAGACGACCCACCATGCTGCCAAACGTGTCCCTGCCCGTGTGGATCCCCGAGAATGACGTGATCCGAAGGCAGCACCGCGCGGGGATCAAGGAGAGGAGACAGAGGAGTCTCTGAAGAAGTCTCTGAGCGAATAGGGGAAGCCTCCCGTCTGACAGGCGCCGGCCGTGGTCGCCTCGATCTAGCCTGAGGAGCCCCGCAAAGCGACCATCCTCCTGATGAATCTCTTAGCCCCAATCACTTGCTTCGTCAGCTTCTCGATGACCACCTCCGAAAACTGCACAAAAGCAAAAGCGTCAAAAAAAAAAAAGGGAAGTGATGCTAAAGATGATGAAACAAAAGAAAGAAGCGTAAAAAGCCATACCTTCATACCCGGACGAGGCCGGAAAGCTCGTGGAAGTCGCTCGGGCTGAGGGATCTGCACCCTCAATCGGACCCCATCCTGGATATAGGAAAAATCCGTCCGAGGGTACCGCGGGATCCCAAGCCCCTCCCTATCCAGGACCTGAGGCATCCTCAGCCTCCTCAAGACGAATGTCGCATATGGCTCAATCGCCACGAAATCCGAGAAGTGCTGGCCGGCTCGGTAATCATCCCAGGTCACGGACCGATCGCTCGGGTGCATCATATCGGCAGGAGGCTCCACTGGTGTCCTCAAAGGCGAATTCACGCCATGCTGGCGCGTCACCCTCTCTCCCAGATAATAGGCATCGCAGGTCAGACCTCTCAGAATCCTCCGCTGCACACCCGGATCTCGCGCCCCCGCGCCACCTCGAAGCGATCCCAGGGGAAAAATATCATCCCCTCATTTGTCTCGGCCTCCGTCAAAGGAAGGCAATCCGCGTACCTGAGGGTCGTACGCCCCCTGGAGCTTATCTTCTCCCGGGCATGCTTGGACCAAGACTGCATGGCCGGATACGCCCCGACGTACTCCGCCGGCTGCCGCCACACCGTGACATGGAAAAACTCCAACGCCCATACCTGCGAAAGGTAAAAATCAAATCAATCCAGTGCAAAGAAAAGTGTGTGCTCAAGAGATAGGAGGGAAAGCAAAAAAGAGAGCTTATACCTCCAGTGCAAACTCAAAGCAGTACAAAGAGCTCACAGCCTTCCGGCTGTACCTATCAAGAGCAAAGTAAAGCTCTGCCAGCCCGGCCTCTCCCCACGAGACATCTCCGGCCGTCTCCATGTCCTCCAAGGACCTCAGCAAGGCAAAGACTGCCGTTCCCTCAGCATGTCCAAAGAGGGTGCTCGAAAAGGCAAACCACAAGAAGGCCCTGGCAATCTGATCGGCGCCTATCCTCTCCTCCCCAGCCTCGTAGCTCGCTATGGTCTCCACAATCTTACCGTAGACCACGGCATACTCCATCCCCATCCCCTTTTTGGGAATAGGGGAGAATCCCAGAAGAGCCTGTAGATCCGCGTCGCTGTAGCCGTCCCGCCACTCAATGCTGCGTCCATTAAAGGACAAGCCCGTGATCGCAGCGTAATCGGAGGGCGTAACCGTAGCCTCGCCCCAGAAGAAGTGAAAGGTGTGGGTCGCATCCCACCAAAGGCCGCGCCGCAGCAAACATCAAGCCCTTGCTCTTAGGGAACTTGACCAGTCCCCTCAAGCACTCGACAAACTCCCAAAGCCCCGTCTCGACAACGATCTGTCTCGGACTCGGGAAAGCTCCTCGGCCCGCATTCGGAAGCCGGTCCCACAAGTCAATCACGGACTCCACTGATCCTCGAGTCTTCATTTTGTTCAGCTGCTCCGTCACAAAACGGTTTCCGCCCTGTAAAAGAAAAAAGGAGAGAGAAAATGTCAAAAAAAAAATTTGCATTTGCATTTACACAAAAAAAAAGAAAGCATACACATGCATAAAAAAAAAATTTTGACAGCATGACAGCATACAATGAGCATAGCCCCATTTTTCTCGCATAAAAGAAAACAGTTTTCAGCAAATCCCAATGCATGCATTCCTACGGAAGTAAAAACTCCGTCCCATTTTCATAAAATAACGTGCATACCATCCATCATCTCAAAAAAAAAAATGCATACATGCATATCATCCATCTTACATGCAACGGGAGGAAAAATCCGTCCCACTTTTCAAAAATAAAAAATCCTAAACATACATACATCTCATATTGGCAAAATGCCCATTCTTTCCAAACAAAATGCATGCATTGCATCATTCATCAATATCAATATTCAATTTCAAAAAAAAAAAATCATCATCAACATGCAATATTCAAACTTCAAAAAAAAAAATCAATCAAAGCCACAATTCACAATTTTCGAATTTTCACATGCTATTTTCGGATACAAAAAAAAAAATGGCGAAAAGGCCAATTCTTTCTCCAAGCAAAATGCATATTTTGGGATACCCACATAATCATTGCAACATGCATATCATCAAAATCAAGATCCAAGACAATGAACATCAATATTCAATTTCAAAAAAAAAAAATTTCAAAAATCACCTAAAATTCAAATTTCAAACAAGAAATCAACAAAGGGATCAAAGGGTTTCAAAGTATACCGTTCGGAGATTCGAATCCGAAGCCCAATGTTGCCAAGCATCGGGGTATGGCTCCTCCGCAATCGATTGCGAAAGAGTATAATACCTCCTCATACGGACGAGCTCCAATCGTCTCTCCGCCACCGGGCCACGTCCTTGGCCTTGAAAAGCGCCTTTCCCGTGTTCCATTGCTCAAAAAATCGAAGAAAACGGAGGATTTTTGAAGATTTTTTGGCCAAAAATGGCTTCCTTCCTCGGTTCTCTCTTTTTCTCTCGTAATTGCAGACAATTTCAAAAACTGAATGGGGAAGAAGAAAAGGGCGTTGGCCCTAATTAATACCCCTGACTTTCAGCTCCTATCCGCGCGGATAGGATTGCAAGGGGTCAAAATGACCCTTTTGCCCTTTAAAAATCTGGGACTCTGCAATTCAGTCCCCAACTTGATAGAGTTAACAAAGTTAACCAAAGTCAGCCCCTTGTCAAGAAAATCACTTTTCCGGCAGTAAAACGTAAGATCGAGTGCCCCGAGAAAGATAACGAATCCCGTATCTTTCATCAAAATCATTCCCCGGCAGTCAAACGTAAGACCGAGTGCCCCGAGAAAGATAACGAGATCCCGTATCTTTCATCAAAATCACCCCCGGCAGTAAAACGTAAGACCGAGTGCCCCGAGAAAGATAACGAATCTCGTATCTTTCATCAAAATCATTCCCCGGCAGTCAAACGTAAGACCGAGTGCCCCGAGAAAGATAACGGATCCCGTATCTTTCATCAAAATCATTCCCCGGCAGTAAAACGTAAGACCGAGTGCCCCGAGAAAGATAACGGATCCCGTATCTTTCATCAAAATCACCCCCGGCAGTCAAACGTAAGACCGAGTGCCCCGAGAAAGATAACGGATCCCGTATCTTTCATCAAAATCATTCCCTAGCCAAACGTAAGACCGAGTGCCCCGAGAAAGATAACGAGGTCCCGTATCTTTCATCAAAATCACCCCGTAGTCAAACGTAAGACCGAGTGCCCCGAGAAAGATAACGGGATCCCGTATCTTTCATCAAAATCACCCCTAGCCAAACGTAAGACCGAGTGCCCCGAGAAAGATAACGGATCCCGTATCTTTCATCAAAATTACCCCTAGCCAAACGTAAGACCGAGTGCCCTGAGAAAGATAACGAGATCCCGTATCTTTCATCAAAATCTTCCCTATAGCAAGAAACGTAAGACCGAGTGCCCCGAGAAAGATAACGAATCCCGTATCTTTCATCAAAATCACCCCCGGCAGTAAAACGTAAGACCGAGTGCCCCGAGAAAGATAACGGATCCCGTATCTTTCATCAAAATCATTCCCCGGCAGTCAAACGTAAGACCGATCTCCCCGAGAAAGATAACGGATCCCGTATCTTTCATCAAAATCATTCCCCGGCAGTCAAACGTAAGACCGAGTGCCCCGAGAAAGATAACGAGATCCCGTATCTTTCATCAAAATCACCCCCGGCAGTAAAACGTAAGACCGATCTCTCTGAGAAAGATAACGAGATCCCGTATCTTTTATCAAAATCTTCCCCGGCAGTCAAACGTAAGACCGATTTCCCAGACGAATACGTCTGATTTTTCCCAGCAAAGGCTAACGAAATCCCCAGCAAAATTAACGGAATCCCAAAAGCCAACGAAATCTCGAGTAAGACTCGAACTACGAAAGGGCTTGATTCCCACTAGGGATACGTAGGTAGCCTATCATTAGGTCCAGCCCCCCGACCAAAACGGTCACCCTCTCCTTCGGCAGCAGACGAAGTCCACCGAAAGGCCATTTCAAATTAAGGTCCGAGGCGCCTAAAAAGCCATCATCATCAAGGTTCGAGGCACCTAAAACGCCATCTCCAAGGTTCGAGGCGCCTAAAAAGCCATCATCATCAAGGTTCGAGGCACCTAAAACGCCATCTCCAAGGTTCGAGGCACCTAAAGCGCCATCTCCAAGGTTCGAGGCACCTAAAACGCCATCTTCAAGGTTCGAGGCACCTAAAACGCCATCTCCAAGGATTTGAGGCACCTAAAACGCCACCTCCAAGGTTCGAGGCACCTAAAATGCCATCTCCAAGGTTCGAGGCACCTAAAACGCCATCTCCAAGGTTTGAGGCACCTAAGACGCTATCACTAGGAAAGCGATAAATCGCAATCATCCCCAGAAGAGACCGAAAATGGTCATTCCTATCCCCAGCAGAGCGGATAGCCATCAGACCAAAAATGGTCATCTCTTATCCCCAGCAGAGTTTCTTTCCAAAGAACCGATCGCAGAACTCGCTCATCGTGTTCGAGGCACCTAAAACGCCATCATCTCCAGGGTCAAAGACCCGAACTACGACTGGCTTGATTCCCATTCGGGATACGTAGGTAGCCTATCGCTAGGTTCAGCCACCCGATCACTCGATCATCCTGCCAAATATGGAGCCTTACTCTTATCGACGACCCCGCTTCCTTCGAAAGCGCCGTCGCCGAGGGGCTACTGTAAGTGCTCCAATTTGAGCTTGTTAGAATTTTCGTTAGAAAGTTAACGAAAGTTATAACATTTCTAACAATTCCTAACAATCCTAACCTTTCTAACAAAGTGAGGGTAAAATGGGCATTGTTATTTAAGGTTAAACCTTAAAAAGAATCTCAAAAAAGAAAAACAAAAGAAGAAAACCATAAATAGAAATGCTGGAAACATAAACTGGCTGCTTAATTTGAATTTCAAAAAGAAATATTCCTCTTGTCCAAAGCTGGAGCCGCATTTAATGAACAAAGGCACGCCGAGGGTTCCCGTCCGCGCGGATGGGATTGCAATTTCGAGAGGGCTATAAATTGAGCCCTCCGAAATACAAAAATAAGGAGCCACAACACATTTTGCACCGAACCTCTGGCGAAATATAGAGAGAAAACAGTGAGAATTCACTTGAATTGTCACCATTTTCTCTCCAATCTTTCCCAATTCATACTCATCCACTCACTCTCATATTAAAGCCCTAAACACTCATACACTCAAGCCAAACACTCAAGAACACAAGGAAGATTGGTAAACCCTCCTTCTCCTAACCCTAAATCTCATTCATGCATGCATCTTCAAACTACAAAATGTAGTTCCTTCATCTTCTTGCTTTAGATCTAAGAAGATCACCATGGAAGACCATCTCCATGGATGATCTTCTACAAAGATCAACATTATTTTCAAGTTCTCTTACTTTCTTGCAAATAAAACTCATTTTCAAAACCCTAAAAACCATTTTCAAGAATAAAATCTCATTTTCAAAGGATAAAAATCCCCTTCCCAAGCAAATGAAATGCTTAGTCCTAATGTACCCCAAGGATGGTTTGGTATAGTTGATTCACCACTAAAATGTCTAGTGATCACTAACCAAAACCTAGGGAAATGGGGACAAGCATGGATGCAAAACCCCCTTTAAAATCATATTCTCCTTCTTGGGAAGTTGCTGTCCAGTAGCAATTTTCCCAGACCTCAGTCCATTGTCTTAATTTTTGGACATAGATGAACTTGGAATTTGGTGTTGACTAAAAAACACTTTTTGTATCCAACATCCAGAGATTTCCATAAATATTTTTACTTTATTTTTTGGGTGAGTAAAACTCCTCTTTTCAAATTTTCTTTCAGATGCTAGTTCATCAGCTTCTGGGAATCCAGATCTCATATCTGAGGTTTCCAGAAGGTTTTGACCCCTCAAATCTTTTCCAAAATGGAAAATTACTTCGCACAAATCTTATTTAAGGTGTCTAGAACAACTTTCATTCTCTGAGTTTATCCATATTATGAAGTTTTAAGACCCTTGAATCCCTTTCAAAATCAAAGGTCCACTGCCTTTTTCATTCTGGCAGGAATGGCTCTCAACTTCAAAAGGTCTTTTGAGTACCAAATCTCAATCCAAAAATCCCCCAAAAAATCATGGGATCAGTTTAAAGTCTTGAAAAGATATCCCTATTTTTACTTTTCTGAGTTTCAAAGTATTTTGGCCAAAACACACACACACACACACACACACAAATGATTTTCAGCTTGGAAGACTCGTTTTACGAGGCATTCCGGGTGCACACTAACGTCCTTCCCGGCGTGTAACATGACCTCCGAACCTAAATCTCTGATCTCGGGCTTTTTTCAAAGTTTTGGCCCTCAAAATTAAAATGGCGTGGCGACTCCGTTTCGTTGATTTTTTCAAACAAAAATGGGAAAATTTTCGATACATTCACACATCATCACAGCCTCCATCTCATCGTATATCCTTTTTCTTTCAATCTTGCAAGTAGGGCAGCCGCAGGTGAAGGATAGGCAACGTTCCCCTTCGGAGTTTGAGGTAGCAGCTCTATAGATCTGCGTCCAAATAAGGAGCACTCGGGGTCCATTGTCGGGCACTGGAGCAATTAGAAAGGCGTCATGTGGATTCATAGGTATGAAGGCCACTGGGGAGACGTTCAGATCGATAACCCTTTTCAGTGATTGCAGGCACTCGCTGCGCTCGAGCGGCCCGGCTGTGACCCTTACGGTTGTTATGCCATCCGTTCTTGGGAAAGAAGAAAAAGATCCAATAACGTTTACGAATTCTTCATCTTCTGGTGGCTGAAACCCTCCATTTTCGACCAGTGCTTCAATAAACCCTTTCCATTCACCAGTCAGGTTCTTATAAGGAACGTTGTGTTCTAGGATTTCGGATATGTACGGATCTGGGCGCGGGCTTTGCTGTCCCTCATCCTCTGGAGTATCCGGGCATTGGCCACAAATGCATCTTACAAGCGACACCTCGTAGGGGTCTGTCTCCATTGGTATCTGATCCGCATTTCCTGGCGGTCCTTCGTCGTTGCTTGCTGGCAACCAACCATTGTGCCTAGCTCCCATGGGCTCATTTCCGGCATGATTGTTCCAGATTGTTTCCGGATCTGGGGTCTCAGTTGACTCTTCGCTCTCGTCATCATCGTCATCATTGCTGTCGTCGGAATCATCTTCCCATACTACCGGGATTTCGGCGGAGAGGGAACGCCGGTCAAACCCGTTAGGGGAATATGGGTGCGTGCAGCCGCAGAAATTGTCATATGTTCCCATTCCCGGAAGTGGTAATTGTGACTCAGCTTCTCCTCCCAGAAATTGCGGGGGAAGAGTGAGAGGAGGTGGCACGTATTTGACACCAGGCAGGATATAGAAGGAATCCTCCTCTTCCGATTCTTCACTGTTCTCGGGATCATATTCGGGCTCTCCCAAAGCCAATTTGCAGAAGTGTACTAGCTCCAGATGCTCTTCGGCCTCTTTGCTGATAAGCCCCAGTACAGGCGCCCGCCGGAAGCTTTCTTGTTCGATTCTTCTCGATTGTTCTAACCATCTTGTGTAAATGGTTCTTTCATGTTCTGAGCGGAACAGCCCCAGTTCTTCGGTATCGGTTTTCCCTTTATCCGAGAAATAGCGGGCCTCGTATTCTTGCAAGGAGTCTCTGACATGAGACCAAGATGGGTTGATTCGTTCGATATCCTCAAGGCTGAGGGGGAATCCGAATTCAGGATCCTCAACGAGGTTGGCCACGGGTATTTGGGGACCTTCATCAGCATCTTTGTGCGAAGATTCTCCGCATTCAATCATATTCACCTGATTATGGTTCCTTGGCAGCGGATTTTTGACTGTGTTAGGCCCTTCGGGGCCTTCCAACTTTCCTTGCTCTATTAGCCCCTGGATTGCCTTTTTCAGAGTAAAGCAAATCCGCCGATGTCCGTGAGCTTGATGAAAAGCACAATACTTTGTAGTATCTACGGGAACATTCGGATTTCTGGGTTGGAAATTCTCCAAAGGTCGCAGCAAGCCTTCTTTCACCGATCCCTAAAGATGTCGTTCGGGGGCATTCCAAAGTTTTCGAGATTTATGACCCGTGGTCCGGGCTCTACTGTTTTACGGGAGCAAAAGGAGTTGTGTTATTACATTCTGTCCCGCATAGTTAATCATTTCTTTGCCTTTAGCAGGAGCGGGCGGTGTTTGCGGGAGGAGCCCGATATCTCGTAGGCGTGTGCAGCCGGTTGCCGATTGTAGGCCTTTTCAAACTTAGCCGCAGAGTTAACCATGGCCCGTAAGTCCGAGTACGGGAAGTGACCGAGGGAGGCTCTCGATGTGGTTTCAAGCATGACCGGAAGATGTCCAGCTTGTTCCTCTTCGGAAGGGGGATGGCCATTTCACCGAGTTTCAAATTCCACCGCTTGTAGAAGTCCCCGACATTCTCATCGGGCCATTTATGCTTGTTGTTTGTAGGTCAACTCTATTTGTTTCCCATTCCAAGTTGGCCTTATATTTCTCTCGTGAAGGCATTGGTAATCTGGTCCCATGTAGCCCCGGCTTCGGGTTTCAAACGGAAGAACCACTTTAAGGCACCGGACTTCAAGGATAGATCAAATAATCGCCCAACTGCTGATTGGTGCATCCTTTGGCCTTCATCGCCAAGGTATATGTGTCCAAATGGGTTTTCGGGCATGCGGTCCCATCAAAGAGATCCAGATTTGGCATAACAAATTTGTGAGGCGGAGGAACAATGGAGTCCGGGTTCGTAGGCCGGAAGGCGGGCTTCTTGGCGATCGGTTTCGGCGATCCGCGCTTTCATTTCCTTGTGTTGTTCCATGAACCGTGCCAAATGAGGGTCTTGTGGCGGAACCGTGGCATTCAAGCTAGTGGGCCGAGTTAAAGATGGGAGCTACCACCGGAGGCGATCGGTGGAGGGAACGGCCGATCCGGGGACGTAGGTGAGAACCTCGTCCCGGGCCGAGTTACCCCAGGGAGCATGAGTGGGAGCTTGGGCGAAGGGAAAGAACCTTGCGGCTGCCGTTGATTTTCAACCGGCAAAGTAGGTGGAGGCAGCCCCGATGTAGCCGGATAACTTGGATTTCAGTGGGGCCCGTAAGTAGGCTTGAGTGCGGGCCGCTTTGTCCCGAATTGTTGAATTGCATGGCTCGTGGTGAAGGTGTGTAGCCCGGGGTACTGCGGTCCTGGTGATTCGGATGACACCGGATGGAGGCTTGGTAACCCATAGAAGTCTCGAGTGAGGAATGGATTTGTGTGAGGAGCAAACAACTAGTACTTGTTACGAGGAGGGGCTCCTGATCGTGGCCCGTAACCAAGTTGTGGCGGAATTCCGAACCGTGGCCGTTCTTTGTGAAGGTCCGGATTGATCGGTTCCGAACCGAGGCGGGATCCCGATTAGCCGTGGCATTCCGAGATAGCCCCAACCATGAGAAGACATTCCGTGCGATTTTGCCCCCACCGATTTGTGCCATCGGGCCGCATGGATCCGGTGGTCTCGTGGTTGGGGAGCCGGGCCGACCCGAAAATCGAGGAGCATGGGTTACGGTAGTGGCACCATAGGAGGTGGGTGGCGGCATCTTGGTGTAATCGTGGCGACCGAGAGTGGGGTTGGCATCCTCGTCTTCTTCCACGGTGAAGGTGCCATCCGGATTGAGGTTGGCGGCCGACCGTGACTCTTAATAGCCTCCATAAGGCCGTTTAGCCGTGCTTCTGTCGTAACCTCATCTGTTCTCGCTAACCGATTCCACCGTTGCTCGCACGAGGGTCCCGGGAGGCGGAGTGATGTTATCCCCATCATTACCGGCCGATGCGTACATTTTGAAACCCGGAGTCGGAACAAACGGTGAAGGCGACGATGCGCTTGACTCTTCCCAACCGATCAAACGGTGACCCGGTGCCCGAAACCAAGCTTTGTGAGGAGTCTGCGGGAAAGGACATGAAGGTTCAGATGTCTGGGAATGGAAGGAGGGTAGGTGTTTGGGCATTGGGCTCATGCAACATGCGATTATTTGTTCACGTTTACTTAAAACATGCTTTATTAACCTAATCGGTTGGAAAAGATTGCTCTTCTTTTTCGCAAACTACTCTGGATCCTGGATCGGTGGGCCCCGTCACTACGTCTATAATCCCCTCGTATTCCACCCGTATTTCGACCTCCCGGGGTGGACAGCCCGGCGAGGGTCCTATAGGGCAAGCGGGTCCCACCGACCGAAAGAAAATGATCCTAAAAGTCTCGGCGGGTAATCGAGTCTTAACGAGCATTCGATGTAAATTACGGACAAAGCCGACGTCAAAAGTCAAGATCATGTCCGAGGGCTCGACGAAAAGTCGGCATGATTTGACCGATAAGCGTCCACAATTGATCTTGACTTGTCGTCGCTAAGCCGTAATTAGGCATGGAATATTCATTAATCCTTGATGACTCGGTGTCAATCTTTGCCGGGAGTCGTGTATAATTTGTGCGCCGAGCCGAAGTCAAGGCGCCGGTCAATATCTTGGTCAAAGTCTGCGGCGGAAAACCGGCAGAACTTCGACCGATAAGGGTCCCCGAAAGATATTGAGTCGGTATGCCGACAAAGGCTTGAAAGGAAAGGTCTATACACGGACAGGGCATGACACAGACCAGACTAAAAACCAACCGGGTCTCGGACAAAGTGTGTCACGGACAAGTGCATGGTCGACACGAGGCTCCATGGGATGTTTGGGTAGTCCTGTGCTCATCCGAGAGGCGTAATAAGACCACACGGACCGCGACAAGGATTTCCCGGGTTAAGGACGTAGTGTGGCAAAGCAGTACGGTCACGTGCGCGTAGTGTGCAAGCAGTCTATATTCTTTTTCTGAGTAAAATAGAGATTTTTTTATGTGTCTTAAAAATATGATGCATGATTTTTTTTTTTGAGAATTTTCTTCTTCTTTTTTTTTTTGAAAATTTTTTTTTTTTGAATTTTTTTTTTTTTGAAATTTTTAATGAGCACATAAGCACGTAAGCACGAAAATTCCGACAGTTAGGGACATTATTCCGACAGTCAAAATTTTGACTTTCTCCGAGGCGGCCAAAACAACATGAAAACTGTGCAAAAATCAACACACACACAAAAATGATTTTCAAAGCCGGGACGGAAGCTTGACCCTCAAAAGTTTTTCTTCTTTTTTTTTGAAAAGATAAAAATTGTTCGGTCCCCAGCGGAGTCGCCACTGTGATGATGTGTGAATGTATCGAAAATTTTCCCATTTTTGTTTGAAAAAATCAACGAAACGGAGTCGCCACGCCATTTTAATTTTGAGGGCCAAAACTTTGAAAAAAGCCCGAGATCAGAGATTTAGGTTCGGAGGTCATTTTACACGCCGGGAAGGACGTTAGTGTGCACCCGGAATGCCTCGCAAAACGAGTCTTCCAAGCTGAAAATCATTTGTGTGTGTGTGTGTGTGTGTTTTGGCCAAAATACTTTGAAACTCAGAAAAGTAAAAATAGGGATATCTTTTCAAGACTTTAAACTGATCCCATGATTTTTTGGGGGATTTTTGGATTGAGATTTGGTACTCAAAAGACCTTTTGAAGTTGAGAGCCATTTCTGCCAGAATGAAAAAGGCAGTGGACCTTTGATTTTGAAAGGGATTCAAGGGTCTTAAAACTTCATAATCTGGATAAACTCAGAGAATGAAAGTTGTTCTAGACACCTTAAATGAGATTTGTACGAAGGAATTTTCCATTTTGGAGAAGATTTGAGGGGTCAAAACCTTCTGGAAACCTCAGATATGAGATCTGGATTCCCAGAAGCTGATGAACTAGCCTCTGAAAGAAAATTTGAAAAGAGGAGTTTTACTCATCCAAAAAATAAAGTAAAAATATGTATAGAAATCTCTGGATGTTGGCTACAAAAAGTGTTTTGTAGTCAACACCAAATTCCAAGTTCATCTATGTCCACAAATTAAGACAATGGACTGAGGTCTGGGAAAATTGCTACTGGACAGCAACTTCCCAAGAAGGAGAATATGATTTTAAAGGGGGTTTTGTTGGTGATTTTAGTGTCATCAACTTGTTTTATTGTAATGGTGATTTACTAAGAGATCAATGTGATTCGTATTAGACTCGGATACGAGTAAGGGAAAGTGTGGAGTACACACTCGTTTGAGCTAAAACGAAGTCAACCTCAATATAGAAGTAAAAGTTAAAGGGTAGCTCTTTTTGCTGATCAGCACGGCCGTGCAGTTCATATGACACGGCCGTGCAGGTATGAACAACACGGCCGTGCAGTTCACAAGACTCGGCCGTGCAGTTCCTGTACAGATGCCTTTTCAAAATGAAGAGACACATTGCTTGGCTAAAGTCATGTCTCTTGATTGTACCCTTTAACTAATACCTCTCCATCTGTATATATATACAGAGATTGATCTCAGTTGTACACACATAACATACAAGAGTGATACATCAATATAACGAAAGCAAACAATTCTCAAGGTTTTGATTTGTTCTCTTTGCCTAGAAAACAAATTGCGTGATTGTCTTATCCCAATAAGGATTTCGTGTAACCCAGGCATTAAGGGTCGAAATACTTTATTCGGAAAGTGGATTATACACGATTCAATCATATATCCGGCCCTAGTATCAAGATCAAGACCCTATATTTCCCCTACAAACGAATAAAGTATTTGGTGATACTCATGGCTACTTTGAAGGAGATGACGAACAAGTTTGGAAAGCTAGACAAGTTTGAAGGGCAAGACTTCAGACGTTGGCAAAAGAAGATGCACTTCCTTTTGACAACATTAAAGGTGGTGTATGTTCTATCTACTCCAATTCCAGAATTGCTTGAAGAGGATAACTTGGAGGCCGTCAGACGTAGATCGAAGTGGGAGAACGATGACTACATCTGCAGAGGACACATATTGAACGGTATGTCTGATCCTTTATTTGACATTTATCAAAATGAGGAGTCTGCTAAAGAGTTATGGGATTCTCTTGAATCCAAGTACATGGCAGAGGATGCTTCTAGTAAGAAGTTCCTTGTGAGTAATTTTAATAATTACAAGATGGTCGATTCTAGACCTGTCATGGAACAATTCAATGAACTCCTTAGAATCCTTGGACAATATACACAACATGGATTAAAGATGGATGAGTCAATATCTGTTTCAAGTGTGATTGATAAATTGCCTCCCTCCTGGAAGGATTTCAAACACACTTTGAAACATGGTAAAGACGATCTATCTTTGGTTCAACTTGGTAGTCACTTGCGCATAGAGGAATCTCTAAGGGCGCAAGAGAATGACAAAGACAAAGGAAAGGAAGTTGGTGGACCATCGGTCAATATGATTGATGATGGTGGAAACAATAAAAACAAAGGAAAGAAACGTAGTTTCAATGACAATGGTTACCGTCCCAACAAGAAGCCTAAATTGGCATGTTGGAGGTGTGGCAAAACTGGTCACTTTAAGAAGGATTGTCGTGTTGGAAACAACAAGAAAGGCGCAAGCACAAGTGGTTCGGGAAAGGGGTCTAAGGACCATTCTCAAAACCAAGGTCAGAATTTAATACATAGTTGGAACAAGCTTTTATTAAAAATTCTGTTTCAATAAGTACGAGGCATTTTATGTGCGGGATGATGCTATTGCGTGGTGGATTGATTCCGGTGCCACTTTGCTCATGTTTGTAAAGATCGTTGTTGGTTTAAGACATACGAACCAATGGAAGACGGATCTGTCCTTTACATGGGTGATGACCATTCCGCTCCTATTCAAGGAAGAGGAAGTGTGGTATTGGAATTTAGTTCGGGAAAAACGATTTCTTTGTTTAATGTTTTATATGTACCTAAACTTCGTAAGAATTTAATTTCTCGGTCTGTCTTGAACAAGTGTGGTTATAAACAAGTTTATGAATCCGATAAGTATATCTTATCGAAGTCAGGTGTATTTGTAGGATTTGGTTATTATAACAATGGGATGTTTATGTTGAATTTGAATAAAATTCCTGTTAACTCTAGTTCTGTTTATATGACTTCCTCTGTTGTTATTAATTCCTCATTATGGCATGCTCGGTTAGGACATGTGCACTATAAAAGAATGATGGAAATGTCCAAAGATGGTTTGATTCCTGTTATTGATAATAATACGGAAAGGTGTAATACTTGCATGTTAACAAAAATCACTAGGAAACCTTTTAAAAGTGTTACAAGGAATTCTGTAAATCTTGAATTGATACATAGTGATTTATGTGATTTTCATGCAACTCCATCTTTAGGCAATAAAAAGTATATAGTCACTTTTATAGATGATGCTTCTAGGTTTTGCTATATTTATTTGCTGCATGCAAAAGATGAAGCCCTAGATAAATTTAAAATTTATAAAACCGAAGTTGAACTTCAATTAAGTGGCTTGATTAAAACATTACGTACGGATAGAGGTGGTGAATATTATGATCCTAAATATTTCCAATCCGTAGGGATAATTCATGAGACTACGGCTCCTTATGTACCACAACAAAATGGTGTGGCTGAAAGGAAGAATAGAACTCTTGAAGAAATGGTTAACGCCATGTTGTCTTACTCTGGCTTGAGTGACGGGTTTTGGGGTGAAGCCATGTTAACGGCTTGTCATCTATTGAATAGAGTTCCTAATAAAAGGAACAAGATTACCCCATATGAGCTTTGGTATAAGAAACGACCAAACTTGACATTTTTGCGAGTTTGGGGATGTAGGGCCGTGGTTAGACTTCCGGACCCTAAAAGGAAAAAGTTGGGAGAAAAAGGTGTTGATTGCATCTTTGTTGGATATGCTGAGCATTCCAAGGCATATAGGTTTTATGTTATAGAACCTAATGAATTCATTTCTATAAACACAATTATAGAATCAAGAGATGCAATCTTTGACGAGAATCGTTTCTCTTCTATACCTAGACCCAAGGATATTATACCAATGTTTGAATCTCAAATGGATGATCATTCAATTGATGTACCAAGTGAGACACCCGAACCTCGTAAGAGTACAAGAGTAAGGAAAGCTAAATCATATGGTTCTGATTTTCAACTATATTTAGTTGAGGGATCAAGAGATCAGGTTGAATCTCAATACTCTTACTGTTATAGTATAGAGGAGGATCCGAGAACATATGATGAAGCAATACAATCTCGAGATCTTTGGGTTTTGGAAAGAAGCAATCGATGATGAGATTGGTTCTATTATGGAAAATAATACATGGGTCTTGTCGATTTACCACCGGTTTGTAAACCTTTGGGGTGCAAATGGATCTTCAAAAAGAAGATGAAAGTCGATGGAACTATTGACAAGTTTAAAGCTCGATTGGTAATCCAAGGCTTTAGACAAAAGGAAGGGATCGATTACTTCGATACCTATGCACCGGTTGCTCGTATTACTACTATTAGATTTCGATAGCTTTGGCGGCTATTCGGTAATCTATTGATCCATCAAATGGATGTCAAAACAAAGCATTTCTAAATGGTGATTTAGAAGAAGAAGTGTATATGAAACAACCAGAAGGTTTTGTTATGCCAGGTAATGAGCATAAGGTATGTAAGTTAATTAAGTCATTGTATGGGCTGAAGCAAGCACCTAAGCAGTGGCATCAAAAGTTTGATGAGGTTGTTTTGTCGAATGGTTTTGTATTAAATCAATCCGACAAATGTGTATATAGCAGATTTGATGAATCCGGTAAAGGTGTAATCATCTGCCTATATGTAGATGACATGTTAATTTTTGGCACAGACCAAAATGTAGTTGATAAAACTAAAAAGTTTTTGTCATCAAAGTTTTCGATGAAGGACATGGGAGAAGCCGATGTAATTCTTGGTATAAAGATTAAACGGATGAACAAGGGAATTGCAATATCACAATCTCATTATATTGAGAAAATTCTCAAGAGGTTTAATTGTGATAATTGTTCCAAAGTTAGTACTCCCATGGATCCTCTTGAGAAACTTGTATCAAATCTTGGTAAACTGTGTCACGGCTTGAATACTCAAAAGCCATAGGCGGTTTGATGTATGCTATGACGGGCACTCGACACGATATTGCTTATGCGGTTGGAAGATTGAGTAGGTTCACTAGTAATCCTAGTAGACAGCATTGGCATGCTATAACAAGGGTGTTCAAGTACTTAAAAGGTACTATGGACTATGGTTTGTGTTATAGTGGACATCCTTCTATATTAGAAGGTTACACGGATGCTAGTTGGATCAACCAAGAAGATTCATCTTCTACTAGTGGTTGGGTGTTCTTGCTTGGAGGAGGTGCCATTTCTTGGGCTTCCAAAAAGCGAGACATGTATTACACATTCTACAATGGAATCGAGTTTGTAGCATTGGCTGCTTTGGAAAAGAAGCGGAGTGGCTTGAACTTGATATATGAGATTCCATTATGGCCAAAACCGATATCACCAATGTCTATCCATTGTGATAGTCTTGCCACCTTGGCTAGGGTCTATAGTCGGTTTATAATGGCAAGTCTAGACACTTGGGTGTCGACATAGTATGATTCGGGAGTTAATCATGAATGGTGTGATATCGGTTGAGTTTGTTCGGTCGCAACAAAATTTGGGCGACCACTTGACGAAGGGGTTAGCCGAGACTTGGTAAATAAGTCTCGATGGGAATGGGATTAAAGTCCATTTAATCCTCTAATTGTGAGATACCCAATTCCCTTCTAATACAACGTTAGAAGCTTGAATTCAATGTGGAAAGCTCGCAGTTGGAGATTGGAACACATGTTATTATCTTTCCCAAGGTATGTGTTCGGACACGCAAGTAAAGGTTAGGTTGAAGAATATCTTCTTAATAGTTCCTTTGAAAAATTGCAAATGCAGGTGCAAGATTAAAGGAACTACCTATGTGGACATGAAGTTTTGCCGCTTCAAGAAGCTAGGACTTGGCTTCCTATATGTTCACTAATGGATATGGACACATGGCTTGTAAAAGTGTCAAGATTAAACAAAGAGAATTATGCGAACTTATGTGTATAGTATCTTCGTGTATTCATATGAGTTGACGGGTTCAATCGTTATGACACCCCGATTCTCGAGTATTTGAAATGTGTATTATACTAAGATGAAAATTCAATCGCAAGACATTTTCATTTATGCATTCGTTTGTTTCGTTATTTTTACAGTTTAGTAAATCAAAGGATTACACTAAAATGGAGGGGATTTGTTGGTGATTTTAGTGTCATCAACTTGTTTTATTGTAATGGTGATTTACTAAGAGATCAATGTGATTCGTATTAGACTCGGATACGAGTAAGGGAAAGTGTGGAGTACACACTCGTTTGAGCTAAAACGAAGTCAACCTCAATATAGAAGTAAAAGTTAAAGGGTAGCTCTTTTTGCTGATCAGCACGGCCGTGCAGTTCATATGACACGGCCGTGCAGGTATGAACAACACGGCCGTGCAGTTCACAAGACTCGGCCGTGCAGTTCCTGTACAGATGCCTTTTCAAAATGAAGAGACACATTGCTTGGCTAAAGTCATGTCTCTTGATTGTACCCTTTAACTAATACCTCTCCATCTGTATATATATACAGAGATTGATCTCAGTTGTACACACATAACATACAAGAGTGATACATCAATATAACGAAAGCAAACAATTCTCAAGGTTTTGATTTGTTCTCTTTGCCTAGAAAACAAATTGCGTGATTGTCTTATCCCAATAAGGATTTCGTGTAACCCAGGCATTAAGGGTCGAAATACTTTATTCGGAAAGTGGATTATACACGATTCAATCATATATCCGGCCCTAGTATCAAGATCAAGACCCTATATTTCCCCTACAGGTTTTGCATCCATGCTTGTCCCCATTTCCCTAGGTTTTGGTTAGTGATCACTAGAAATTTTAGTGGTGAATCAACTATACCAAATCATCCTTGGGGTACATTAGGACTAAGCATTTCATTTGCTTGGGAAGGGGATTTTTATCCTTTGAAAATGAGATTTTATGCTTGAAAATGGTTTTTAGGGTTTTGAAAATGAGTTTTCTTTGCAAGAAAGTAAGAGAACTTGAAAATAATGTTGATCTTTGTAGAAGATCATCCATGGAGATGGTCTTCCATGGTGATTTTCTTAGATCTAAAGCAAGAAGATGAAGGAACTACATTTTGTAGTTTGAAGATGCATGCATGGATGAGATTTAGGGTTAGGAGAAGAAGGGTTTACCAATCTTCCTTGTGTTCTTGAGTGTTTGGCTTGAGTTTATGAGTGTTTAAGGCTTTAATATGAGAGTGAGTGGATGAGTATGAATTGGGAAAGATTGGAGAGAAAATGGTGACAATTCAAGTGAATTCTCACTGTTTTCTCTCTATATTTCGCCAGAGGTTCGGTGCAAAATGTGTTGTGGCTTCTTATTTTTGTGACTGGAGGGCTCAATTTATAGCCCTCTGGAAATTGCAATCCCATCCGCGCGGACAGGAACCCTCAGCGTGCACTGTTCATTAAATGCAGCTCCAGCTTTGGACAAGAGGAATATTTCTTTTTGAAATTCAAATTAAGCAGCCAGTTTATGTTTCCAGCATTTCTATTTATGGTTTTCTTCTTTTGTTTTTCTTTTTTGAGATTCTTTTTAAGGTTTAACCTTAAATAACAATGCCCATTTTACCCTCACTTTGTTAGAAAGGTTAGGATTGTTAGGAATTGTTAGAAATGTTATAACTTTCATTAATTTTCTAACGAAAATTCTAACAAGCTCAAATTGGAGCACTTACAACTGCCCTAAATAAAAATTTAGAAGGACAAGGAGGACGCTGGTTAGACGAGCTCCAAACCGAACTATGGGTAGTCTGCACCACAATAAGAAGCTCAACGAAAAAATCTTCTTTCTCACTCACTTATGGGTCAGAGGCTGTAGCCCCAGTAGAAGTAGGCAAGTAGCCCTCCCATCCTACATAGTCACTTACTTCGAGTAGACACAAAATGAGGCCACCAGAAGGTGCGACCCAGATAATCTCAAAGAAAAAATGATGCGGGTAAGAGAAAAAATGGTTAACTACAAGCAAGAAGCCAAGAAACATCAAGACAAAAGATTTAGCAAAATAAGCTTTTCAATTGGAGATTGGGTATTATGAAATGTAGAAGTCCAAGGGACCCAACCCGTTTTTCACAAGAACTCCCTAAAATGGGAAGGTCTGTATCAAGTTACCAAAATCATTAAAGAGGGGACCTGCAAACTGCGTACAGAAGAAGGAAAAAACCTCAAAAATGCTTGAAACATTGATCACCTTAGAAAGTATTATTTTTGATCTTTTTTATAATAAATTGTTGTAAAAATGGTGATAGAGGGTAATAATGTATCAAAAAATGATACATTTGGCATACTTTTGTAACTCAGATAAAACACGAAAATGACATACTCACTACTGAAGCAACAAAGTGAATGCCCGTAAAAAAAATGGATGTCAGCACAGTCACAACCTGCTGATGCGCGATGATCTCATTGATCGCATACCGCATGCCCGCATGGATGCCAGCAAACGGACACACCCTGCTGATACGCGGTGGTCCCATTGGCCGTTAAAACCACACGCCCATATGTACAAAGGCCAAAATTAAGACCGTACTCGACCGGTACAAGACTCATAGAGTGCGTGAACCATCAAAAATGGATATGAAAGCCAGCACGGCCCAAAACCTGCTGATGCGTGGTGGCCTCATTGGCCGCTAACCGCATATCCATATGTTAAAAAGGCCAAAATTGAGCCATTAACAGTGCCACTAGACTCAAATGAGTACAAAATGCACAACCGCCAAACGGGGATATGGAAGCCAGCACCGATTACGCCTGCTGATGTGCGGACTAGGCTCACGGATATATTCTGCATACCCATATAAAAGCAACTTACCTTGGCTCTTTCGAAATACGCCACGACTCAAGAGCGCAGACCACGTAAATCACTAAGGAAAATGTACGAGAGTGATGTGCAGTTGGAGCTCACTAAACAGACCGAGGTAAAACCTCAAAGTCTACGAGGCCACAATGCAGTGAAAAAGGTTAAACTCTCATACAAAACTTAAAAGGTTTTCATAAGGAGTTACTAACTCATAAAATGGCCTACAAACTAATAAAGGGACAACAATACCCACGGCCAAACATTGAGTAAAGTAAACATTCATAAGTCATACAAGCTCAAGGAGGAAAAGCAAGAATACAAATTTATCAATTTTTTATAAACTAGTAATCAGAATTGCACAAACTCAAAAAAGCTAAGACATAAATGGATTAAACAAAATTTTCCAATTAAAAGGATAATGGAAAGTACAAAGTCCTAAATCTATTACATAAAAGAAAAGTTCAAATTAAAGAAGATCCTATATTAATGCCATTGGCTGAGTAGGATCTAGAGTTGGTTGAGCCTCGGGGATAGGGTCTGGAGTATGAGTTGGAGTAGAATCTGAAGGAGCAGGTGTTGACCGTGACAAGAATAGCTTGCTGAACGCAGGCCCATTGGGAAACAGGCGAGCAGCAGCGGCTTCAAGTAATAGCTTCTCCACACCCCACCTTAATGTATGAAGTTCATCGATAAGGCTGGGGGCGGTGACCGCGGCAACTGGAGGCAGAGTTGATGTTGTTGCTATATCCAAGTTATCAATATCTTCTTGAGCCAGAGGGACCATTGCATGTCTGGGCAGGCACTCAAGATCAGTGGCGATCAAAGAGCCAATGATGGCCAATTGTTCCATAGTGAACTTGCCCGTAGCAGCAAAGTTCCTTAGCTGCGTCTTATTAGCATCATCAAACTGTGAAAAGTACTACGCCAAGATATCATCTTTATATTATTGGGATTTTTCGAACTCTTCAACAGCCTCCTTATGGGCGGTAGCGATCTGAACATCCTTCTCCAACTGGAATTGCTTAAGAGGAATTAGCTATTTTGAAAGTTTATCTACTTGGGCCTCCAAATCCAAGACTTGTTTCTTGGAGGCCTCCAGCCTACCCGCATATTCATCTACTATCTTCTCTAGCACCTCTTTATGTCCGCGAGCCCTTAGCCCGCTCCAAGGATTTGATAGCCTCATCATATTTTTCACAGAAGTATTTGAGCTCGGTCTACTTCTCCTTTATAGATGTAGCCAGGGCATTCTTCTCCTACAGAGCCTTCCCCAATGCCTTGTTCTTGTCATATTCTCATTTATTAAACCCTCAGAGATCTTATTCTTACACCTGAGGGACTGAGTTGGATTAAAATATGGCTTGGTCTATAACGTTGCTACTTATCTTTGTTGTGTTATATGTACAATCATCACATACAATCCAGATATTCATATTCAGTGAAAACTCAATAGTTGTGGCATCATCATATTAATTGCAAATGCGAAAATGCAAAAGAAGGTTTTTCGCTAGCTCATCCAAAATGTGAGGAATGCTATGCAAATCTATCGGCCATAACATTGGCACTGTGCTCGGGAATAATAGAAAAATAGGGTTTGGAAAATAGTATATTTTTGCAGAATTGTAGCAGGCTCCCTAACTCTGATATATCAGGGACGACACAGACCTGATATATCAGGGACAGAACCGTCTGTTCCGTCCCTGATATATCAGAGACATAGCTAGAGACATAGCTTCCGGTAAGCTTATTGTTACTCCCTCCTCAATGCGAACCTGGCTTGGGATCATGCACCTAGCTAGCTGCCATAGCCGTTCCTCGGCTCTAGAATTTAATTTTATTAAATACGTTTTGTAGTTACACATTAACAATGTCATATTGAAAATATTATTATCAATAGCATTTTTTCATTTGTTAAAAATGATAATTTATTTCATTATATATACTACATCCGTCCCTGAGCGGAATATAATTCTCCCCTATTAAATATCCCTAAAAATAAGGAAAGTAATTAGCACACAGAATCCTAATCCAATAGGGATTTATTCTCACTCAAGAAGTCTTATTTGGAGCGGACTCCTAGCGGGCTAAAGAACCTAAATTAGACGAAGATTCACTCTCCTAATACAAGTCATCTATGGAACTCCTATTCTTGGAGGACAGACCACTTGGAAGCTATAAATAAGGGTCAAATACCTCACAAAAAAGATTCGTTCGTCGTTCGTCCAGGAATCCAACGCCGCGTTCCCGACTGATCAGGTACCCCCGGTACCGCTCATTTTTTGCTGCATCAGTTTGGTTCCATTGCCGGGAGACGAGTAAAAGACCCATTGTTTAGCCTGAAAATCCGTTCGCCTGAGAAGAATTTTCGGCTGGATAGTTCTTATTTTTGGCCAGAAATAGTACTGTTTCGCTTTTGATCTATTTTGTGTTGTCCGGATTCTGCAGTTTTCGCTTGGAAATTTTGTTTTTGACCGGAAAATTGTTGCCTAAACAATCGCAATTGAATTCTGTGTGTTGGCGTTCGAAATCCATTCTAATTTTGGCCGAAAAATCGTAGTTTTGGCCGGAATTGTTGTTTTGCCAGATTCTGTTGACTAGAAAAAGTTGTTCCATTGGAAAAGTTGGGCCGTTTGCAATTCTGGCCAATTAAGAATTTTGTTGGAATCACAATTCTTGTTTTTCGATGGAAGACGAAACTTTTGCAAGTGTTACTAATGAGGAGGAACGAACACACGCTGATGAGATCCCTCCCACCAACGAGATGCTTCCTCCTCCTCCACTTTTGACCAAGGGGCCACCTCCTCTCGGCATGACTCTCCGATCTTCTCGGAATCAGCCAGCTGTTGAGGGAGGCATTCCAAATTCTCCTCGTCGTCATCCAAGAGGGAAACGAACAAAGAACAAAGTTTCGAGTCAACTATGGCCCTCCTCACTAAGGCCGATGACGTTCTCTGTAAAGCTTTCGCGAGCACCTTCTCCGGAACACCCTTGGCCTGGTTTCGTGAGCTAAAAAAGGGTTGCATCGATAGCTGGAGGGGCATGAGGAGGATGTTCCTAAACCACTTTGCCACGGCAGGAAGGAGGAAGAAGAGATTAACTGACCTTGCCAACATCGAGAAAGGGAAAAATGAGACCACTTTGAGCTATTATAACCGATTCCAAACCATGGCGGAGCAAGTGGAAGAAAGCCTCACAGACAGGGAGGTGATTGTTTGTTTCAACTCCAGATTGAGATCCGGACCACTCATCTACGAACTCTCCGCCAGAGAGCCCAAGTCTAAATCTGATTTATTCAAGGTGGCATACGCCATTGCCATGACGAAAGAGAAAAGCAAGAAAAAATCCGACAAGACGGAAACAGAAACAACTGGTACTGAAATTACCTGGATCGCGTGCGGGGACGCGGCGAGCGATTTTCGCAAACTTGGGACCTCGATGAATGAGAGAGAGGAGTCACCACGCCGTTTTGTATTATGAGCCTAAACTTTGAAAAGGGCTGGTTTGAAAAGGAGGTCGTTTTGATTGGTAGCCAAAACTTAGGAAAAGACTTTGAAAAATGGGATGTTTTGATTAGTAGCCAAAACATGGAAAAGACTTTGAAAAAGGGGATGTTTTGATTGGTAGCCAAAACTTGGAAAAGGCTTTATTTGGACCAGAGATTATTAGGTTCGGAGGTCACGTTACGTTTCGGGAAGAGTATGTTGAGATCACCCGAAATGCCTCGTATGACGAGTCTTTCTACCTTTCTCGAAAAATGTGAGTGTGTGTGTTTGTGTTGCATTTTGAAAAGGAGCTTGAATGACAAGCTTTAATCTTGGTTTGAATGACAAACGTTGATTTGTGATAAAAGCGAGCATTTGAATGACAAACGTCGATTTTGAGTTTGAAAAGGGGTTCGAAAACTAACTTGAATCTTTAGTTTGAATGACAAACGTTGATTTTTGTAAAAAGAGCGTTTGAATGTCAAACATCGGTTTTAAGTTGGAAATGAGCGTTTGAATGTCAAACGTCGGTTTTTGAGTTGGAAATGAGCGTTTGAATGTCAAACGTCGATTTTTGAGTTGGAAATGAGCGTTTGAATGTCAAACGTCGGTTTTTGAGTTGGAAATGAGCGTTTGAATGTCAAACGTTGGTTTTTGAGTTGTTTTAAAAAAGGGTTCGAATGACGAACTTTGAATCTTTAGTTTGAATGACAAACGTTGATTTTGGTAAAAGAGGGTTTGAATGTCAAACATCGAGTTTTTACGTTGTTTTGAAAAGGAGTTCGAATGACGAACTTCGATTTTGAACCGGGCATTACAATGTTACCAATTTTATGAAAAAAGGTAATAAATGAGATGCGATCAACGAGTCGTTTTGTGACTAGGACATTTGTAAGTAAAATACTATCAACAAACCAAACGGCTTGGACTTGTAAATGACAATATTGAAATGCGGTATCAACGGATCGAACGATTCGGACCATAAAAATGCGATTGACGAGCCAAACGGCTTGGATTTGTAAAGGTGCGTAAAGTAAATGACAATATCAACGGATCAAATGATCCGGACTTTGTAAATGACAATCACGAACCAAACGGTTCAGACGATAAAAGTGCGAATCAACGGATCGAACGATCCGGACGATAAATAACAGAAAAGTAGAAAAAGGGACTTGAACGCCATTTTAACCCAAAATTACTTCTCTTACGGGAGAGAAGATGATTAGGGACTAAAACGTATCAAGTCCCGTAGAAAGCATTACGTCTACATTTTGAGAGTTTCGACCGGATCGAAAGTAGCGTTTGACGCGTAAATCAAGGCGAAACGGAGTTTTAGAGAGAGAGAGAGTGTTACCTATGGCTAGGGATTGACTCTTTGGCTTGGAAGGCGTATACGGGATACGATTTAGTGTTTGGAAGGTGTTTCGGAAGTGTTTGACTCATGTTTGGCCGGAAAACGTGTTTTCACGCAAATCGAGGCATTTTCGAGGCTCGAGAGGGAGTAAAGGCTGCTAGAATCGTGGGGTTTTTGAGGAGGGGTAATATTTTTGTGTCCTTTTGACTGAATGACAGCCTCTGTATTTATAGGGGTAAATTTGCAATACAGGGCGGACGGCCTATGTTTCAATTGGGGAGTTTTTGGGTATTTTGAAAATTGCAGGGGCTTGATAAGGATTTTGGTTTTTCATGTAAAACTGGCCGGACGGCCTATGTTTCAATTTCAGGAGTATTTTAGTTTTTTCACCCTTGAATTTGATTGATGGGGATGGGGTAGGCTGTGCATGTGTGCCACGTGTCCCTGTGAGTCATCAAGTTAGGGTTTTTTATCCCATTAATTCCGGTTTTGACTGTTTCTAAATAACTGTCCGAAAAATGTCTGGAACGGCCCCGAAAAGTCCCGGAAATTGCATTTTTCGAGGAAAGTGATACTTTTACATGTGATAACGTGTGTTGAGTACACTTTGGATTTGGGATGCACGGGGCGGTCCTGGGAAGTCTCGTTGACTCGGGAATGGGGAGTTTACGAATTCCGGTTAACTTGGAAAAGAATTCCGATTAACTTTTAATGGATTTTAACGATCCGAATTTGGGTACTTACAGGTACCAACCAGGGTTCAAACAGAAGATGCTACAAGGGAAAAAACAGAACGCGGGGAACTTAAAAGACTGAGATCTTCACCCCTCTCACCAAGCCTATCACTGAAATTATGCAATTGGAGAATCTTTCGAATCCCCGTACACTCAGTGACCAACCAAAGTACCCACGTGACCCTTCTAAGCACTGTGATTTCCACAGAGACTATGGTCACAACACCGAGAACTGCTTCGCCCTCAAGAAAATGATCCAGAAGTGGGTTGATGAAGGCAAACTTGATCGCTACGTCTTAAAGAAGGATGGCAAGCGAAAAAGGCAAAAAGCCAATGATGACAAGATTACTGATGAAGAAGAAGACAGGCATCCTAGGGACAAATTCCATTAGAATCTCTTAGACACAGTTCTGTCCATCTTAGATATAGCCCCTCATCTCGTCATAACGGCCAGAACTCGGGGGCCCAGCTATGACTTGAGACAAGGAGAGCTACGGGACCTAGACGAACTAGTTGGAAGTGAGATACTAGATGGTCATAAAGACAACAATGATACAGTTCTGTCCGTCTTAGATACAACCCCTCATCTCGTCAACGGCCAGAACTCGGGGGCCAACTATGACTTGAGACAAGGAGCGCTGCGGGACGCAGACGGACCAGTTGAGTTGATTATTTCTACAAACAATGAAATTCAAATTCAAATTATAGCAAGAGCAATGTACTTTCGTTAATTCTAGTTTTAGTCTATTTTTATGTAATTTGTGTTGGTTATCATTGTTAGTTTTTACTTTTCCTTGCAAGGTAGGATTGCAATTTGATGTAATCGCTTCAATTTATGAAACTTACTTCGTCAACATGCAAATCAACTACCAAGACTAACACTTGAAGACGAGGAACCCTCCTTGGCCTTCGAAAGGGCAAGCTCCCCCTATTTTATCACCCAAGACCCATGACCAAGCGAGTTTTCTCCTCGTCATGGATAGGTAAGAGCAAACCGTCTAAAATCTATATACGAGTCAACTTCCTCGGCATAAGTAGATAAAAAAGAAGAAAACCCAACATCACGACGAGGAAACCCCTCGACTCAACGACTAACGCGGCAAATAGTCTAAAATCTATGTACGATTCATCTTTCTCGACATAAGTAGATGAAAAAGAAGAAATCCCAACGTCACGACGAGGAAACCCCTCGACTCAACGACTAACGCGACAAACCATCTAAAATCTATGTGCGAGTCATCTTCCTCGACATAAGTAGAAGAAAAAGAAGAAAGCCTAACGTCTTGACGAGGAAACCCCTCAAAACGACTGCCGACAGACACATCCTAGACCTATATACGAGTCACCTTCCTCGTCATAGAGAGATGAAAAAGAAGCATCCTCTAGGCATGCCAAGGAACCCTCCTCGGCCTAATGACCCAAAATTACCAAGCGTTGAAGTCCGAACAAACTTCCTCGGCTTTCCAAAATTGTTTTGACACTTGGCGAGTATTCAACATACAAAACATTCAAAAACGAGTTACAAAGCTCGCAACTAAAATGGGTGAAATGACCATCTCTTAAGACGAGTTCATAGCTCGCACCCAAATATAGGTCAAAATCGACCTTAGGGTATGACTTCTCAGACAAAGACTAAACTTCCTTCTTTTACTTCGATGCAAGCAAGGAAGTTGGGGGTCACTGTGCGGAATATAATTCTCCCCCTATTAAATACCTCTAAAAATAAGAAAATCAATTAGCACACAGAATTCTAATTCAATAGGGATTTATTATAACTCAAGAAGTCTTATTTGGAGCGGACTCCTAGCGGGCTAAGAAATCTAAATTAGACAAAGATTCACTCTCCTAATACAAGTCAGCTATGGAACTCGTATTCTTGGAGGACACGCCACTTGCTATAAATAATGGTCAAATTCCTCGCACAAAAAATCCATTCGTCGTTCGTCCAGAAATTCAACGCCGCATTCTCGACTGATCAAGTACCCCTGATACCGCTCATTTTTTACTGCATCATCAGTCTCAAATCCAAATGAATATTCATTTTGGCCGACAACTAATTCTACCATGAAACTTAACGGAAAACATACACGGATGTAAAAAAAAAAAAAAAAGTGGATTGTTGGATAGAAATGAGAAGTTATTAAGTAACTAAGTTTTATAGCTTATTTTTTTTTTTTTAAGAGAGAGTACTAGGCATGGGCAATCGGTTTCCGGTTCCGGTTCCGAACCGTCGGTTCCGGTTTCGGGAAAGGGGAGAACCGAGATGGAATCGTCAAAATCCGGTTCCCGGTTTCGGTTCCTTGATGCCGGTTCCGGTTCCACGATTTTCCGGTTCTTTTGTTGTACTTTTTTTTTTTTTTTGGAAATCTGCACACATGGGCGACCGCCCAAGAGAAGTGGGCGACCGCCCAACACCAAATTCAAGGTTTTTGAAAAACTTCTGTATTATCACTGCCACATTTGATGAATTAAGACTATCCCCAATTTTATCCAAGTCTCCAGAAACTGCTGTACTATCACAGACATTTTCTTCATTTACTTTAAGTTTAACATCCACAGTTGATTCTTCAACATTAGTAATCTCAGTAACAGAAAGCCCACTTTCTTCTTCTAATGGAACCCCATTTTCCGACGCCATTTCCAAAGAAAATCCTCTACAGATAAAGTGGAAATCACAGCACCACTTCAGTTAAAAATGAATTTCAGAGTAGAATGACAACAAATGTACACAATTCAACTCCAAAAACTACTATACATTCTTACTCTAATAGCATTTTGGACAAATTTCGATAAAATAAACAAACCCCAGATCAAGTTTAATAAAATTGGATTCGAGAAGTTGATAACATCTTAGATTTAGAACGGGCAAATTTCGATTTTTTTTGAATTTTCGGCAAGAACCGCCGGTTCTCCGGTTTCGAACCGCCGGTTCCCCGGTTCCGGTTCCGATTCCAAAACCGGCGGTTCACGGTTTTCTGAAAAGAGGAACCGAGACTGAACCGTGAACCGGCCGGTTTCGGTTCTTGCCGGTTCTGATTCTGTTGGTTCCGATTTCGGTTCGGTTCTCCGATTTCGCTCGGTTCCGGTTTCGATTTGCCCATGTATGTCTAGAGAGTACTCCCTCTTACAATGTTTTAGAACTAATTGGTACAAAATATATGTCGCTGACAAAACCCATGTCATTAACTACTCACTTCGTCCCACAATGTACACCGTTTAACTTTTTTGGTCAACTAATTCATTCTTTGACCATGAATATCTAAATATCTAAATATTTTTATACAATCCTGAAAATTATTATTGATAATATTTTTAATAGTGAAACAATAATAATTTTTATAATGCATATAAATATCTAGATATTCATTAATAAAATTATGATAAAAAATTGATTCAATTGACAAAAAATGTGTCAAACTGTGCACATTGTAGTGGAACGGGCATATACCTTCTTTTTTTTTTTAATCCAATGTAAGAGAAATATACAATGAATGAAGACATATTTGGTACTTTCTTTATAAAGTTATAATTTAAAAATAATTATTTTTCTTAATATTTGTGAAAACTGTAAAAAAAAAAAAAAAATTGTACTCCATCCGTCCCTGTCGAGTGGATACTTATTTCCTTTTTGGTCCGTCCCATCCCAATGGAGATTGTCCAAAATAGAAGGAAATCTTTACTATTTTCTCCACTCATTCTCTCTCCTATTTTACTTTTTCACTCATAACACCAATCAAATCACTATTTCTCTCACTCATTCTCTCTTCTATTTAATTTTTCATACTCACAATATTTTTTTTCATTTTTTATCTCTCTTATTTTTTTTAATTTGTATTCAAATTTTTGATATCCCCTCGATTGAAACGGAGAGAATATTTTGGACAGAAAGAGAATAATAAGTTTAATGTATTTTGGACAGAGAAAGAGAATAATAAGTTTAATAGTTAAGTGACATGACACACCTAATAAAGCATGAAAGAGTCAACTATAAGCTATTAGTGCGTACAAGTTGCATGAGTTATCAGCAACTGTACTAGTGGCTGTCACATAGATTTCATGCAACTAGCTCTTCTAGAATAGACTTATACCCTCAATTATTTCTCAGTTTTTGGAAACATTATTTCACTTTCATTTTTAATATTTGTATGATAGCCTCAATTTGATTCTTAAATTTAAAATAGTCATTTATTTTGAGACGGACGAAATACTTTATTTATCCCACAATATATTTTTTGGTTAATTTGATTAAAGTTGATCAAAATTTCCTAAAATCTGATTAATCTTATAAAATTTCAAGAATTGTTACTGAAAATATATCTTATGGAGTATAAATAAAAAAAATAAAAAATTGGAATGTCAAGAATAAAATAAATTTTAATATTTTTTTGTTAAAACCTTAGTAAATTGATTAAAATAATTTAAAGATGTGATATTTATTATAGGTGAGGAAGGGAGTGTATTGCATTAGACATTAGCTGGTCCATACCTCCATATAGTTGGGGGTCAGTCGAGTCGTAGGCAGACCGAATAAGTATGAATTAAATTACTATATGATTGTACCAAAGTGGCCTTGGCCTAATGGTATGTTGGTGGCCTCCCGAAGGAAAGGTTCGATTCGGTCATTAAGGGAGTTCCTGGTTTAATTCTACCTTGGTTCAGTCCTGGCATAGGCACATCCATGCGGTTAAGAGACGGCATTCTTGAGGCATATCCTCAGTGTGGGGAGTTCGTATCTTGGCAGGAGCAGCTGGAGCAGCCAATTGGTGTTGTAAGAGTGATGTAATTGCCTCGGCAGGAGCAGCTGGAGCAGCCAATTGGTGATGTAAGAGTGAGTACCTGGTGGTCCAGGATTGATCCGGCGAAGCTGGGGGAACCTGGGTAATCAAAAAAATAAATTACTATATGATTGTTTTAAATTGTAAAAAAATGTAAGGTTTTTTTTTTATTAATTCCATGAAATATTACAAAATCTAATTAAACAATTTTTTATTTCTAAACTGTAATAAAACGAAGCTATCATTATGCAAAATCAATAGTAAGTCAGCCAGTTAAAACTATCATATTTATTACTATACTAGTACTAACTCCCTTGTCAAGGGCAGGGAGTGACGCCAACCCACTTGCGATTATACTAAATTTATTTTTTCATTTTTTAATCAAAATCGTCGTGATAGTAAAAAAAATATTATGTCCCAATAAACGATTAAATAGGCACATTATCGACTGAAACGTATTTATGCATTATATAGATATGAAAAACAATAGACAGAAATATTATTCAAACATGTAAACAGAAACTTCAAACTTCAAAATGATAAAACATATGATCATTAATCTCTTATTTACTTGGACATCGGTTATGGGGGAGTGGAAAGTTAAAAAGGGTTAAGGGGAGGGGGAATTCATGCCGTCAGATCATTTGTTGAGATTCAATCTCATCCGCTTTTTGTCTCAGCGGTTACCTTCATTGTCTATTGTAATATAAATGTTTGTATTAACTTGTAAAATGAAATTGCCGATTTATAAGTTAAAACCGTTAATTTATCAATTAAAATTCATGGTCATTCGAAATTGAACAAAATTACACTTTTGTATCATTAAGTTTATATACACTTGCAATATGTGACAGAATATGTACTAAAAATTGCAATTTAGGCATTTATATTCACATTTTTAGTTGCAATCGGGTGTAAATTTGGATGTCTGTTAATGATAATGGACGAAAGTTAACAACTGTCAACGAAATTGACGGCAATATTAACTAACTTTTTCAAGAATTGCACTGGCCACCCCTAAAACTCAAATATTTTTCATTTGGCATTTTGACATGTTAAAAGTTTGTTGGTATGAAATTATAGGGGTTAATTTAAAATTTCTAACGCTTAACTCATCATTTATTATTTATTAACTAATGTAACACCCGTGCGCTAAACGCACGACATGATACTTCGACAAAAAATTTAAACAAACTACAAAAAGTGTATAACTACGAAGATTAATTTAAGAAAATAAATTTTAAAGGCAATTAATTGAAGAAAAATATAATGTCATTATTACCATAATAGTAATAGAGATTTCGGAAAATTTCTTTATACAAAACATTAAGTCATCTATTAATTTAAAGCTAAAAAAATCCTGGAAAGTAAAAAAACAAAAAAGAAGTAATAAACATCTCCTAAAAATAAATATTTCAACAAAGAGATTTTTAGTTTTGAGGTATCAAAACAGACTATAAGTTCTTGAAGACGTGCTTCAATAGTTTCGCTATCTTTTCTGCTCCTGCACCTCCAACTCCATCAGGAACTTTTTGACTTGGCCATCAGTTGAAGGTCTTGTAAATGCCCCAATAAATTGCACCACTTTCTTGCATCAAACGTTCTTAAAGTTGGCAAAGAATACATGATAAATATTCTGTAAGTCATACGGGAGATCTACTTCAACTATATCTGTTGGGTTTTGGGGTTAAATGCGAGTTTGATTTTCGTACACGATTTGAAATTCATCTTTTGAGTCACAGACGAAACTTAGATCTTCTTCCTTGTTCTTCCTTGTGATGAATCAACAATGCTAGGCCTTCAAGCTTTAGGTGATAAAACAATCACCCTCTATCGATAATTCACACGTGAACGAACCAAGATCAAATTTTGTTGGATTGCTAGATGATCCCCCGATTATTGAAACACCTTTCAATAATCTATGGCTAATATTGAAGAGTAGGTCTGCTGAGAAACGCGTTTCTCCATAACTATGGAGAAACGTGTTTTTAATAGCCAGAAGCTATGCGTTTGATAACCAGAAAAAAAATTACGATATCGAGTCTCCCAAAGGGTTACGAATATCCGAAGCTTTGGAACGGATATCCAGAAGCCTTTGGCGGATATCCGAAAAAAATAGATTTGAAGCCAAATCCAAGGCCAAGACCAGAAATTGCTTATTGAAGGTTTCTCGGATATCCGTAAACCTTCAAATGTATATCCGAAACCATCAAATGAATATCCGAAACATTTTGAAAGTTTTACGGATATTCATTTTGAAGGTTTCGGATATCCGTAAACCTTTTCAAATGTATATCCAGAAACCATCAAATGAATATCCAGAAACATTTTGAAAGTTTCTGGACATTCATTTTGAAGGTTTCTGGATATCACTTTCATAAGCTTCTGGATATCCAGAATCCTTGGCCTGCATTGTCGCGCGACAAGTCGGGCCCCGTTTCTCCATAAGTTACAGAGAAACGCGTTTCTCCCCAGATTTTGTGAATATTGAAACACCTTTCAATATACACTTGCAATGTGATACAAAATGTACTAAAAGTTGCAATTTGGACATTCATATTCACACTTTTAGTTGAAATCCAGTGTAAAATTGGATGTCTGTTAATGATGATGGACGGAAGTTAACAACCGTCAACGAAATTGACGGCAATATTAACGAACTTTTACAGGAATTGCACTGGCACCCCTGAAACTTAACAATTTTTCATTTGGCATTTTGACATGTTAAAAGTTTGTTGGTGTGAAATCATAGGGGTTAATTTAAAATTTCTTACCCTTAACTCATCATTCATTATTTATTAACTAGCAGTACACCCGTGCGATGCACGAAAATAGCATAATTTACCTTAAACCAAAATTAGTACAACAATATATATAATCAAATGCCAATTAAAATTAAAAAATATAATATGAAATAGTGATATTTAATTTAAATATAGGAAAATAAATAACAAAGAAAACAACAGCAAATACGATTATGTAAACAATTTTCCTAACCAAAATTAGTACAACAATATATCTAATTAAATATTGATTAAAGTTAAATAATGTAATATGAGATAGTGATATTTAACGTAAATAGAGGAGAAATAACACGGAGAACAACAAAGAATACGATTATATAAACAATTTCCCTTAACCAATTAACATCTTGAATCGAAAATACTTAAAAGACATTAAATACATACTCCCTCCGTCCCGGAGAACATTACTCCTTTACTATTGAGAACGGAAAATAAGAAATAATGTTATTAAAGTATGTGTTGTGAGTGGGAGGAGAGAGAATGAGTGGAGAGAATAGTAAATTATAATGGTGTTGTGAGTATTAAAATAATGTAGGAGAGAGAATGAGTGGAGAGAATAGTGATTTAAGGTTTCCTTTTTAGGAAAGTGGGACTTTAAAGAGGGACGCCCAAAATAGCAAAAGGGGTAATGTTCTATGGGACGGAGGGAGTATATATTAAACCAATCCGTATTAGTTAATTTAGAAATAATAAACGGAAAAGGGAACCCAATTTTTTTAGACAACCCCAAACCTCAATTTTTCCATTCCCAGTAAACACCAAATTTTATTTCGTAAATTAAAAATTTTAATTTCTTTGTAACATATTCAAAATATTACAACTTTATCCTTATGTAGAAAAGTAAATTATGGCTAAATCTAATAATGACTTAAATAATTAAATAAATAAAGTTTTCTTTTAAATGATTGTAACTCTATACATGGAGAGATGTTAATAAAAAAAAAGGTGAAAATATTAAATTGTTAACTTCACATCTCTCCCCCTCCCATACCCCACCCCCATCCACCTATCACAAATTCATCTATCTTCCTAAAATTTGCAAATGCGTCTTTCATCTCACATATATTACTGAAAAATTATATTCACTTTTTGTTAATAATTTTTTTTATCAAACGACATATCAACTGCATTCACAATGATATAATAGACGACACTACACAAACGTCGAAAGCTCAACTCAAACATCAATAGTAATTATATCTTTTAACTTACAACAAAGATTATTACAATCAATTAAAGGAAAAAAAAAAACATCACCTAATAGACTTTATCTTCTTAATATATGTACAGAGTAATCTCATTTCACCCCTAAAATATTTCATATCTATTCCCCACTTAATCAATTATACATACATAATTATCTTAATCATTTGAAAAGAAAAATATATTATGTATAAATCTAATAGTGACTTAAATAAAAAATAAGTAAATATTTTTTATTTCGAATGATTAAAACTCTATATATGTAGAGATATTTAATTTCAATTATATATATATATATATGTCACAATTCAGAAAAATATCATTCCATCAATGTAACAACCAAATAATTAATTTTGTAAACAAAAAAATAAATATCATTTATTAGTATACAAACAATAGTAATAATAAATAATTATCATATTTGTTTATATTAACTCATCATGAACATAATTATAATATTCATTTCCAATTTAACTTATTTAATTTTTAGAAGAAAAATCAAAATCTTAAAAAAACTAACAATTGTGTTTAATGAAATTTTTTTCCCCAAACAATCCACTCCCTTATCAAACCCAACCCACTTCTTCCTCTCCCTCTTTCAAAATACCAATTCATACTATCTTTATTTTTTAGAATATTGACATACGCACTTCAAAGAAGATGATTTCTTTTTTGTGTCCAAATCGATTGAAAGTAGTCTCTATTTTAGGAGGAATTTTTTTTTATGATTTTTGGTGAAAAAAATTATTTATTATAAAATATTTGATTTATATTCAAAAAAGAGGATTTTTTAAAATAAATATCATATTTGTTTACATTAACTCATCATGAACAAAATTATAATATTCTTTTTCAATTTAACTTATTTAATGTTGAGAAGAAAAATCAAAATTCAAAAATAACTAACAATGTGTTAAATGAATTTTTTTTTTCCCAAACACTACACTCTCTCATCAAACCCAACCCACTTCTTCCTCTCCCTCTTTCAAACTACCTATTTATACTGCATTTATTTTTTAGAATATTGACATGCACTTCAATTCAAAGAAGAGGTTTTTTTTTTTTTTTTTGTGTCTGAATTAAATGAAAGTAGTATCTATTTTTGGAGGAAATTTATTAATGATTTTAGGTAGAAAAAATTTAAAAATATAATTTATTATAAAATATTTGATTTATATTCAAGAAAGAGGATTTTTTTTCTGTATCCGAATCAAATGAAATTAGTCTCTATTTGTAGAGAAAAAAAATTATGAATTTTGGTGTAATTTTTTTTTTGATTAATTTATTATAAAATAATTGAGGTCAAAGAATTTGGGGGAAAAAATTCGTAAATTAAGGCATCCAATCAAAAGCACTTGATTGTTGATTTCAATGTCTAATATCTACATTTATGCCACGAACGTAAATGACTAAAATACTCTTGACAGATTTCCAAATTTAACCACTTGATGTTGACGTTTTTGAACGCCAAATTTTCATTTTTGCCACTTTCTTGCTTTTTAATATAGTATAGATGTTAATAAACAACCCCACCAATATCTAACCACCATCACCGTTTAACCATACCACCGCCCCGGTGCCCCGCCACGATTTCAATTTTCATCAACCACCTTTAACTTCAAATCAAAAGCCGAAAACTCAAATCTTGAAACCTTAATGAAATCAAACGTTGACAAACATACACAGAACCACGCGCGGAAAACACAGTTATTAATCAAAACATATCAGGTTAATCAGATCTGGGTCGGTGAGAAGGAAAAGAAATGGGCCAGTTGGGAGGTGCCGGATTCGAAAATAGCGAACAAGCACGGGTGGAAGGGGAGGGGCGATAAACAGTGGTGAGGGGGTGGGGACGAGATCGATGTGTGTTGTGCAATCGCAGCGGAAGCAAGAACACAAAACTCAAGAACACACAAGCAATCAATAGGGAAATCGAAAAAGAAAGAGAAGAAATTAATTGGGGTTGAACCTTGTTTTCTGTATTATGTGCAATGATCCGTACGTTTACAAAGGTTTACATAATATATATATACTACCCAAAAACCCTAGCCAAACATAGACCAATAATACAAAAGCCCAAGATCCGAAACCCCCCTCCTGGCATTGAGGCGTGCGCCTCAAGAAGAGCCAGGCGCCCGCCTGGCGTTGCACCAAATACGGCCTAAGCCTCGGCCACTGAAGCGCCCGCCCCATCAGTAATCATGCGGCCGCCTCATACCAAGCTTTCACGGCCACAGCTACGGATGTCCAGGCGTCCGCCTCACCAATGACGGGGCGCCCGCCTCAAACCACCAGGAAAAATGTCGAGCCACATCCTACAATCTCCACCTTGGCGAGCATTCACCCCACCCAACAGAAGATACAAGGAACCAGCTCGAACCTCCCCATCTCTAACAGCTAGAGATGTGTAACAAGTCCAAACAATGCTTGAACTTGTCAGTAGTAACCGGCTTCGTCAACATATCCGCAGCATTCTCCGTAGTGTGAACCTTCTCTAGCACAACCTCACCCATATCAATCAACTCTCGAATCTTGTGAAACCGAACATCAATGTGTTTCGACCGTTGATGATAAATGTGATTCTTCGCTAGAAATATCGCGCTTTGACTGTCACAAAGCAACTTCACTCCACCTTGCTCAATGCCCAACTCGTTGACCAAACCTCGAAGCCATAAGGCCTCCTTTGCAGCTTCAACCGCTGCCATATACTCCGCTTCCGTTGTAGACAAAGCAATGATAGATTGGATCATAGATCTCCAACATATGGGTCCACCACCAAGAGTAAACGCATAACCCGTAGTCGACCTCCTCCGATCCAAGTCACCCGCATAATCTGAATCAACATACCCCACAACAGAAAGCTCCTCACTCTTGCCTCCAAACATGATGCCATAATCCATAGTGCCCTTCAAATATCTGAGAATCCACTTAACTGCTTCCCAATGCTGTTTACCCGGATTCGCCATATACTTGCTAACCACACTAATAGCTTGCGCCAAATCTGGCCTCGTGCAAACCATAGCATACATGAGACATCCCACTGCGCTTGCATAGGGAACCTTTGACATCCTCTGAATTTCTTCAGTCGAACTCGGGGAATCTGAGGCAGATAAACTAAAATGACTCGCCAATGGTGTCTTCACTGGTTTTGCATCCCGCATATTGAACCTCTCCAACACCTTCTCCACATATCCGGCTTAAGACAACCACAATCTCCTAGATTTTATGTCTCGGCGAATCTCCATCCCAAGAATCTTCTTGGCTTCCCCCAAATCCTTCATGTCAAACTCTCTACTCAACAAGGCCTTCAACTGATTGACCTCGTTCTTACTCCTACCCGCGATAAGCATATCATCCACATACAGTAACAGAAAAATACAAGAACCATCATCAAGGCTCTTCACATAAACGCAGCAATCATACTCACAACGCTTGTAGCCAATACGTACCATGTAGGAGTCAAACCTCGTATACCACTGCCTCGGAGACTGCTTCAGCCCATAGAGTGACTTCTTCAATCTGCAAACCAACCGCTCCTGCCCGGGCTCCGTGAACCCATGTGGTTGCTCCATGAAAATCTGCTCATCCAACTCACCATGTAGAAATGCAGTTTTCACATCCATCTGCTCCAACACCAAATCATAGTGCGCTACAAGACCCAACACAATCCGAATGGAAGTATGTCTCACAACAGGTGAAAAAATCTCATTATAATCCACCCCCTCTCGCTGCGAATACCCCTTTGCTACCAAACGAGCCTTGAACTTTTCCCCCACTTTTTCTGATACTGCCTCCTTGCGCTTGAAGATCCACTTGCAACCAATAGCACGCTTCGCTTTAGGAAGCTCCACCAAATCCCACGTATCATTCTTGTACAGTGACTCCATCTCCTCCGCCATAGCAGTTACCCACTTGTCCTTTTTCGGACTGTTTATAGCCTCCTTAAAAGTACTCGGGTCTCCACTACTAAGAACAAGAACATATGAAGCCATGTCTTCAAATCCATACCTGATAAGTGGTTGATTACTCTCTTAGGTCTCCCAACTGAAGTACTAGCCCCTTCTTGTGTAGGTTCCTCTGACTCCGGAAGAGTGAGATCCACATCAGTATTATCCTCACGTAGCTCCACCTCAATAACCTGCTTCTCGCCCTCCTTGCTTTCTGGCACCTTCTCCTTATCATCATGAGTACACTTCAACATAGCCTTTTCATCAAAGACTACATCTCTACTAATCACCACCTTGCTTGAATTAGGATCCTAAAGCTTGTATCCTTTAACACCTGTTTCATACCCGAGAAAAACACACTGTTTAGACTTTGGGTCAAGCTTCGACCGCTCTTCACCAGGAATATGCACATAGGATGGACACCCAAACACCCGGATATCGGTGAAGTCTACCTCATTACCCGTCCATACCTCCTCCGCAAACCTGTTATCCAAAGAGACTCTAGGTGATCTGTTAATCAAGAAACATGACATACTCACCGCATCAGCCCAAAAATTCTTTGCCAACCTGTGATGTACCCGATTTTTTTTTGTGAAAATCAAAACGGAGTCGCCACGCCATTTTTGTTTTAAGGGCCAAAACTTTGAAAAAAGCCCGAGATCAGAGACTTAGGTTCGGAGGTCATGTTACGCGTCGGGAAGGACGTTAGTGTGCACCCGACGCGCCTCGCAAAACGAGTCTTCCAAACATTTGAAATCCTTTGTTGTGTGTGTGTGTGTGTGTGTGTTTTGGCCAAAATAAGTTGAAACTGAGGTAAGTAAAAATTGGGAACTCTTTTTAAGGCTTTAAACTGATCCCATGATTTTTTGGGTGATTTTTGGGTTGAGATTTGGCACTCAAAAGATTTTTGGAAATTGAAAACCATTTCTGCCAGAATGAAAAAGGCAGTTGACCTTTGACTTTGAAATGGACTTTAGGGCTTGAAAACTCCAGAATCTGGGAAAAGTCCGGGAATGAAAAAATGTTCAAAACACCTTAAAAAAGGTTTCTGTAAAAGAACTTTTCATTTTGGAGATGATTTGAGGGGTCAAAACCTTCTGGAAATCTCAGATCTGAAATCTGGATTTCCAGAAGCTGATGAACTGGCCTCTAAAAGAAAAATTGAAAAAAGGAGTTTTACTCACGCAAAAAATAAACTAAAAATATGTCTGGAAAGCTCTGGATGTTGGCTACAAAAAGTGTTTTGTAGTCAACACCAAATTCCAAGTTCATCTGTGTCCAAAAATTAAGACCATGGACTGAGGTCTGAGAAAATTGCTACTGGACAGCAACTTCTCAAGAAAGAAAATATGATTTTAAGGGGGGTTTTGCATCCATGCTTGTCCCCATTTCCCTAGGTTTTGGTTAGTGATCACTAGACATTTTAGTGGTGAATCAACTATACCAAACCATCCTTGGGGTACATTAGGACTAAGCATTTCATTTGCTTAGGGAGGGGGATTTTACCCTTTGAAATCAAGATTTAGTGCTTGAAAATGGTTTTTTAGGGTTTTGAAAGTGCATTTTTGCAAGTAAGAAAGAAAAGCTTTGAAAATAATGTTGATCTTTGTAGAAGATCATCCATGGAGATGGTCTTCCATGGTGATCTTCTTAGATCTAGAGAAAAAAGATGAAAGAACTACATTTTGTAGTTTGAAGATGCATGCATGGATGAGATTTAGGGTTAGGAAGAAGAGGGTTTACCAATCTTCCTTGTGTTCTTGAGTGTTTGGCTTGAGTGTATGAGTGTTTAGGGCTTGAATATGAGAGTGAGTGGATGAGTATGAGTTGGGAAAGATTGGAGAGAAAAAGGTGACAATTCTTGAAGAATTCTCACTGTTTTCTCTCTATATTTCGCCAGAACTTCGTTGCTATTGTGTTCTTCCTCCTTATTTTTGTGACTGGAGGGCTCAATTTATAGCCCTCTGAAAATTACAAACTTGTCCGCGCGGATTGGATCAGTAGGCGTGCACTGTTCATTAATTACAGCTCCAGCTTTGGACAGGAAGAATAAAAATTCAAAAAACCCAAATTAATCAGCCAGTTTTGTGTTTCCAGCCCTTTCTATTTGTGGTTTGATTCTTTTGTTTTGCTTTTTAAGATGTTTTTCTTGGTTTAACTTCATTTGGCAATACCCATTCTACCCTCCCTTTGTTAGAAATGTTAGGATAGTTAGGAATTGTTAGAAATGTTATAACTTTCGTTAATTTTATAACGAAAATTCTAACAAGCTCAAATTGGAGCACTTACAGTAGCCCCTCGGCGACGGCGCTTTCGAAGGAAGCGGGGTCGTCGATAAGAGTAAGGCTCCATATTTGGCAGGATGATCAAGTGATCGAGTGGCTGAACCTATTTAATAGGCTACCTACGTATCCTTAAGAGGAATCAAGCCGGCCGTAGTTCGGGTCCTTTGACTATCTTTAGTCGTCGACCCTACTGTTTTAGGAAAGTCATCCTAAGATTTGACTATTTTTGGGAAGTCACCCTATGGTCTGACTATTTTTGGGAAGTCGCCCTATTACTTGACTATTTTTGGGAAGTCGCCCTACGGTTTTGACTATTTTTGGGAAGTCGCCCTATTACTTGACCATTTTGGGGAAGTCGCCCTACGGTTTTGACTATTTTTGGGAAGTCGCCCTACGGTTTGACTATTTTTGGGAAGTCGCCCTATGACTTGACTATTTTGGGGAAGTCGCCCTACGGTTTGACTATTTTTGGGAAGTCGCCCTATGACTTGACTATTTTGGGGAAGTCGCCCTATGACTTGACTATTTTGGGGAAGTCGCCCTACGGTTTGACTATTTTTGGGAAGTCGCCCTATGACTTGACTATTTTTGGGAAGTCGCCCTATGACTTGACTATTTTGGGGAAGTCGCCCTATGACTTGACTATTTTGGGGAAGTCGCCCTATGACTTGACTATTTTGGGGAAGTCGCCCTACGGTTTGACTATTTTTGGGAAGTCGCCCTACGTTTTTGACTATTTTTGGGAAGTCGCCCTACGGTTTTGACTATTTTTGGGAAGTCGCCCTATGACTTGACTATTTTGGGGAAGTCGCCCTATGACTTGACTATTTTGGGGAAGTCGCCCTACGGTTTGACTATTTTTGGGAAGTCGCCCTATGACTTGACTATTTTGGGGAAGTCGCCCTATGACTTGACTATTTTGGGGAAGTCGCCCTATGACTTGACTATTTTGGGGAAGTCGCCCTATGACTTGACTATTTTGGGGAAGTCGCCCTACGGTTTGACTATTTTTGGGAAGTCGCCCTATGATCTGACTATTTTGGGGAAGTCACCCTATGGTTTGACTATTTTTGGGAAGTCACCCTAAGGGATGATTGCGATTTATCGCTTTCCTCGTGTTGTGTGTGATGGCGTCTTAGGTGCCTCGAACCTCGGTGATGGCGTCTCAGGTGCCTCGAACCTTGATGATGGCGTCTTAGGTGCCTCGAACCTCGATGATGGCGTCTTAGGTGCCTCGAACCTTGATGATGGCGTCTTAGGTGTCTCGAACCTTGATGATGGCGTCTTAGGTGCCTCGAACCTCGATGATGGCGTCTTAGGTGCCTCGAACCTTGATGATGGCGTCTTAGGTGCCTCAAACCTTGGTGATGGCGTCTTAGGTGCCTCAAACCTTGGTGATGGCGTCTTAGGTGCCTCGACCTTTGATGATGGCATCTTAGGTGCCTCGAACCTTAGTGATGGCGTCTTAGGTGCCTCGAACCTTGGTTTGAGATGATTTCCCTTGATGGTTTGGTATAGATGGTCCTTTGGTGGACTTCGCTTTGTGGATCGGTCTTTCGTCCGCCGCCGAGGAAAAGGATGACCGTTTTAGTCAAGTGGCTGGACCTATGGTAGGCTACCTACGTATCCCTAGTGGGAATCAAGCCCTTACGTAGTTCGAAATCTGCTGGGGATGGTCTTTGATGGTTTGACTCTATTTGGGAGTCGCCCGAGGTTTGACCCGAAGTTTGACCCGAGGTTTGCTAAAGCTTACTGTCGCTATAGAGATAACTAAAGCTATGGGTAATCATGCAACATTTGTGAGTGTATACATATTTTTGAGATATGTTGAAGGACTAACGTACCTTTGTTGTGCTTACCTGCAGGAGAGCAAGTCGCGGGGGGCTGTGTGGTAGTTGATAGTGTTGAGAGTCTGGATGCGTCTGATCGAGATGTTGAAACATTTAGGGGCGTGAGGTACCTCTGACCGATTGGCGTTTGAGACTTGGCGTCCCTGACCTACTTGTATTTGAGAACTTGGCGTCTCCTGACCGATTTGCGTTTTGAGAGCTTGGCGTCTTTGACCGATTTGCATTTTGAGAGCTTGGCGTCCCTGACCGAACTGTGTTTGAGAGCTTGGCGTCTTTGACCGATTTGCATTTGAGAACTTGGCGTCTCTGACCGAATTGTATTTGAGAACTTGGCGTCTCTGACCGAATTGTATTTGAGAGCTTGGCGTCTCTGACCGATTTGCATTTTGAGAGCTTGGCGTCTTTGACCGATTTGCATTTTGAGAACTTGGCGTCTTTGACCGATTTGCATTTGAGAACTTGGCGTCTCTGACCGAATTGTATTTGAGAACTTGGCGTCTCTGACCGAACTGTATTTGAGAACTTGGCATCCCTGACTGATTTGCCTTTGAGAACTTGGCGTCTCTGACCGAATTGTATTTTGAGGACTTGGCGGCTCTGACCGATTTGTATTTTGAGAACTTGGCGTCTCTGACCGAATTGTATTTTGAGAACTTGGCGGCTCTGACCGATTTGCATTTGAGAACTTGGCGTCCCTGACCGATTTGCATTTGAGAACTTGGCGTCCCTGACTGATTTGCCTTTGAGAACTTGGCGTCTCTGACCGAATTGTATTTTGAGAGCTTGGCGTCTCTGACCGATTTGTAGACACTAGAGGTGGTCTTCACCCATTTGTGGACATTGGAGGTCGTCTTTAGCAAGTTGCAGACGCCGGAGCTTGTCTTTGCCAAACTGCAGATATGGGGACTATCTTTGTCAAACTGTAGATGCTGGAGGCTGTCTTTATCCATTTGGAGGTCGACTTTGGTGAAGATCATCCTTGCCGAATTCCTGCATTCGTTAGTGAAGAGGAAGATGCATGTATGGCATTCATGATGACGGATGCATGCATAGAACCAAGAATGATTATGAGATGATGCATTTACTTGCTTTCGAAGATGCACCTAGCCTAGACTTGTGGCAGGGAAATTATGATTTATGATTTTCAATCACTTAGGAATTTTCCTATTGATTCGAGTTTTGTGCATACTACATGAGCCCTTGGGAGATTTTTTGTGGGGATGCATGGTGATGAGAGGGGATGTATTGGGATGTATGTGTCCGAGACTGCTTGGGACAAGCTTGAGCCGGCGGGGTAATATCTTTTGGTCATGCGACTGAATTGATGAGGTCAATTTTGATCTTGGGATGAAGTTGGATTTGAACCCCGGGTCTCGATTGAAATTGAAATTTCTTTTCAATCTCGGACATTTGAAGATGACGCTGACAGGCTCTAGAATCAAAGTATGTGGATATGAATGAACCCTCTTTCGCTTGGGTTAGCTGTGATTAGGAGAAATGCTGATGTGAGGAGATTCCCAGTTCTCAACCTTCGATGATGCAAGGAGTTGCCATACTCCAAGATAGTTGTTGAGGTGACTAGGCCTTTCTTCTGTGACTTGATAAAGCCCCCTCCCGTGGAAGAGACATAGCGATAGCCACGGAATCTTTTTTCTGAATGATTTGATGAAGCCCCAGGATTGACAAAGCGTCACTACGGAGGTCCAGTTAAAGGTTTGACTGTAAAACTGTCATACTGGTGAAGTACCGAGCCAATCGATCAACGTGAGAGCCCTCAAGGTGAAGTTGTCATGAAATGAGAAACCCATCTTTGATAATGACTATGAAACTAGAATCCTCTCTTCGAAGAGTGTCTTCCATATGGGAACTGTTAGCCATAGTGGCACTTGGCTTGTTCGTGGCTTCAATCATATTCACCCTACTTTTTTTTAGGGAATGGATTGTTGACTGTATTGGGTCCTTGGGGTCCCCTTTTCGATCGCTCTCACACTGCCCTTTTTCAGGAGTCGTGTTGGCGGTGGAAGAAACCCGGTATCCGTAAGCAGGTGCGACAACTCGCTGCTGATTGTAAGCCCTCTCAAATTTAGCCCCGGAATTGATCATTGCCCGCAGATCCGGATAGGGGAAATTGCTAAGTGAGGCCCTTAAATGCGGCTTCAAGCATGACTGAAAAATGTCCAGTTGTTCCTCTTCAGAAGGAGGAGTTGCCATTTTGCTAAGTTTCAAGTTCCAACGCTTGTAAAAATCCCCGATGTTCTTGTCGGGACGCTGCGCTGTTGTCTGCAGGTCAACTCTATTTGTTTCCCATTCCAAGTTGGCTTTGTATTTTTCTGTGAAGGCGCTGGTAATCTGGTCCCATGTGGCCCTGGCTTCGGGTTTTAAGCGGAAGAGCCACTTCAGAGCACTGGACTTCAAAGAAAGGCTGAAATAGTTAGCCAACTGCTGATTGGTGCACCCTTTGGCCTTCATTGCCAAGGTGTATGTGTCCAGATGGGTTTTCGGGCATGCAGTCCCGTCAAACAGGTCCAGATTAGGCATCACGAATTTGTGAGGCAGGGGAACAATGGAGTCCGGGTCCGTAGGCCGGAAGGCAGACTTCTTATCAGTCAATTCGGCAATCTGCGCTTTCACTTCCTTGTGTTGTTCCATGAACCAGGCCAGGTGAGGGTCCTGTGGTGGAGCCACGGCGTTCAAGCCAGTAACTGAGCTGGAGGGAGGAGCTATCACTGGCGGTAGACTGATGGAGGGAACGGCCGATCTGGGGATGTAGGTGAAATCCTGTCCTTGGCCCGAATCATCCCGGGGAGCTTGAGTAGGACCCTGGGCAAAGGGATAGAACCTTGCGGCGTGCTGTTGATTTTCAACTGGCAAAGAGGGCGAAGGCAGTCTTGATGTAGCTGGGTAACTCGGATTCCCGGAGTGAGGCCCATAAGTAGGCTTAAGTGCGGGCTGCTGTCCCTGATTGTTGAATTGCATAGCTGAAGGTGCATAACCGGGGGGTACTGCGGTCCTGGTGATTCTGATGAAACTGGGATGGAGGCTTGGTAAACCATGGATTTGTGAAAGCTGTGTGAGGAGCGGCTGAGCTAGCATCATTCTAAGGAGGGGCTCCTGATTGTTGCCCTGGACCAGACTGTGGAAGCATTCCAAACTGTTGTTGCGAAGGCCCTGATAGGTTGGTTCCAAACTGAGGTGGGATTCCAATTTGCTGTGGCATTCCGAGGTAACCCTAACCGTGAGAAGACATTCCATGCTGATTTTGCCCCTGCTGAGGAGCTGTGAACTGATCGGTCACGTCGGACTGTATGGGTCCAGTAGTCTGTATTTAGGGTTTGCTGTCCCGTTGAGACGGTCATGAAGGGATCTTGTGAGGCTTGTGCGATGCCGGGGATTTGGATATCTTGAACTGGTTTGCTGTCAAGGCATTTCAAACTGATGTGACTGAGAAGCCCTGACTGATCTGTACCGGACTGCTGAGGCGTACCAAACCGCTGCGACATACCGAGCCGACCCCGATCGCTTTGAGGTATATCATACTGGCCAAAATCGGACTGAAGTCAATTTGTTTCCCCAAACGACCGTCCTGCATCGAATCGTGAATGTATATCAGACCGAGGCTGAAAGGATGGCTGACTCGCAAGTTGAGAAGAGTGTGAGGAAGGTGGTGGGAGTTTGTCTGGCCAAGATAGGGATGGGGATCCTTTTCCTCTTCTACCGTGAAAGTTCCATCGGGGTTGAGGGCAATCGTCAAACCAAAATTCCTGACATCTTCCAAGGATGAACATCGAAACCTCATTCTGATTGGCACAAGGAGTTTTATGGACTCAGGTTCCAATATTAGCCATAGAAATATGATGAATTTCTAGTCTTGGTTAAAATTCCATCCTCGTCCTTGGACATCAAAGAACTGCACTTGACTAGCCCATGACCAACACGGCGATCAAATCTCATCTTGCTTGGTGGAGCCTTGGTCTGAAGAGATGTATTTGCGAAGTCTTGATTTGGAAGAAGTAACTTGGCAAAGCCTCGGTCTCATGACCGTGAATCGACACAATTAGAGAGGCTTCAACCTGGTAGACACCGTAGACCGATACCGAATGTAGACCTAACCCATCTTGTAGCGAGTGAAGAACCAACGTTCTTGAATTATCATGTAGCAAAAGAGGCAACCCATCCTTCCATATTTACTTTATTATTTTCTTTATTCAATTAGTCAACCGGAAGAAAATGTAAAAGCAAGACAATTTTAGGAATGTATACCTCATAGGCATATTTTTCAAAAAGTGGGGATGAATCCCCGATTTGTATTATTTGGTGGCCTGATTTGATGAAGGCACAAAAGAACTCGCTTTGGGTTTGACTCTTTTGAGGGAGCATAAGTTTAGAAAGGTTTGTAAAATTGTATGGAAGCCCCTGCTGACAGAAAATTAGTGTTTAGCTCTATTTTTCCTATAATGTAGAAAAAGAAGACTTGTCGAGACATCTGAAAACATGTTTTATTCAAAATGATCACAAGATTGCTTAAAACCCTTTATTAATGTTCGGGTTATTCAACCCCTAATCTCGATGTGAACAAACATTTTGATTAATCATGAGGAGAAAGTCAACTGATACCAAGAGTCGAAGTTGGCGAATGGTGAAGAGGGATCGTGTATAGGAGAGGCTATTGGTGAGACCGGATTTTCTGGGATTTGAATGTGTTTATGACCGGACCATTTCTGGTTGCCTACGTTCCCCTTAATATAAGGAGCTCAGGTCGCCGTAGTTCGGGTCTGAACTGTGTTTGGCTTTAGAAAAGGGGTATGAACATTTGTGGTACTTTTGGTGAAAAGGCTCGGATAGGAAGTTTGGATGATAAGGTGCGGGCCTTGAGGTGATTCCTTGACAAGTCATTTTGAGCGATTCCGTTGCTTCTTGATCGTCGTCCTTCATCGGGGGAGAAAGATTTTGGATGCAGCTTAAGGGCTTATGATATGTTTTTGCCGTTGCTTTAACTGCTCCGTTGTTGTCGACAACTTTCGTTCTTCGGGCTTTAATTTTGCCCATATGTCAAACCTCCTGATCGGCAGTGCTGGGTCCTTGGCCTCATTTTTTTTTTGAAGCTTTTGTTTTTGTTTGTTTTTTTTTTGAAGCTTTTGTTTTTTTTTTGAAGCTTTTGTTTTTTTTTTGAAGCTTTTGTTTTTTTTTTTTGAAGCTTTTGTTTTTTTTTTGAGCACTTGAGGATGAAGGCAAGCTTCTGCTTGAACTTTCTTGATGCATGGGGGGCGGAGGCAAGCCCCTGTTTTTTTTTTGGACATGGGGTCGATTTCCCGATGCTGGGTGACCTTTTGTTGTTCTTTGATGCTGCCGCCGTCGTTGACTTGGTCAAGGTGATGATGGGGACATGTTTTGGGAAGTGTATGGCTAATGGAGGCCTTTGTGAGGTGAGGAAAGTGTATAGGGAAGGCATTAGTTGACTTTCTCGCACCAATTAATTAAAATCTTAATCATTTCCAGAGATTATTTGTTGGCAATGCGAATGATCATTTAAAATAAAACCATTTCATTAAATGTAATGTAGGTGTGCAAATAATGTCTCAAGTCTAGCGAGAAAAGAAAAGGACTCTTTTATAGAAAATTTAAGATTAACTACAATGTCCAAGAAAGACTTGATTGAACGAAGAAAGTACTAGAACCTACGAAGGTTGACTAAAAGACTGTTTTAATATTAAAGGATGGGTAGCCCCTAGTCTAGCTACTCTTTGTTGTTGGATCATGCATCTATTCTTCGATGCTGGAGACGGGAGCTTTTGCAGATCTTCCCATCGGGACTTCTTTGTCAACTTCCTGCTCAATCCGACCATTTTCATTACCTGCGATGACTGGTTCATTGAACTCACAAAGGGGCGAGTCAAATTCCATTTTGCCCACAAGGCTTGAATCACCAAACTCGACCATGTTGATACCCATGTTGTTATTCCTAGGGAACGGGTTATTGATGGTGTCGGGCCCTTTAGGCACTTCTAACCTCCCTTGTTCAATCAGACTTTGGATTGCCTTTTTCAGGGGGACGCAATCATCTGTCAGGTGCCCATGGTACTGATGAAAGGCACAATGCTTGGAGGTATCCACAGGAGCATTGGGGTTTCTGGGCTGATAGTTTCTCATGGGTTCGAGGAGACCCTGCTTTAGCAAGCTATTCAAAACTTTGCTTAAGGGAACACCCAAATCCTCGGGATGTGGTTTCTTCTTTGGAGGAGAATGAACTCTTAATGCTCTTTGATTCGAGATTTGGTCGTTGACTTGGTCACCATTCTGAACAGGGCTTGCCGGTTTTGGTCCATTGGGGCGCTCAAGCTTGCCCGCTTTGATTAACCTTTGAACCGCTCTCTTCAAGACTGTGCAGTTGTCGGTCGTGTGGCCATAATGATCATGGAAGGCGCAGTGCTTACTCATGTCGAGAGGTGCATTTGAGCTCCTTGGATGGTAGTCCCTGAGAGGCTCCAAAAGGCCTATCCTTACTAAGCCCTTGAAAATTAAGCCCATGGGCATCCCAAAATCATCAAAACGTTCTCGTTGCCTTAAAGGACCACCATTTCTTGGTTGCTTTTGGGTGCCATCAATTGTACACCATGCCTTCTTTCCTTTACTGGATGTCGGAGCCGTATTGGAAGGGTAAGGTTTATAGCGGTGAGGCATGTTCAGACTCGTAGTTTTTTTCCGTGCATGAACCCTTTTGATGTAATCATCGATGTAATCGTCGAGATTTGACCTTTTGTAAGACTCATTCGTGTCAGATACACAAGATTGGTATGGTGAGATGGCCCGAGTCGAGTGATCGTCGATACCCTCGTTGCTAGGCTTTCCTTGTACCTTCTTAATTGGTTCTACCCATAATCCCTTGGACGAGTCAATAGGAACATTAGGACTGCATGACCCCGCCACAAGATTGGTATCAGCAAATGGAACCATAGTAGGAAGTACTTTGGTGGGAGGGATGACAATCTGAGCATTAAAATTGTGACCGTAACCCTTCTCATAAGGCTTGGCAGTTGCCGAAGATGAGGACATATGGCTCGTAATGGGTGGATACCAGGGAGCAGTGAGTGCGGATCCAGAAGGCTGCTGAAAATATGAGGTTTGAGGCATCGTAACAGTAGGACTGGACGTGTCTTGACCATATTGAGGAACGTGACTACAAGGGCAATGTGCATACTGTACTTGATGAGCAGGAGCAACTTGCGTAATGTAGGGTGGAGAATTTGATGAGGAGCATTTGACCTTGTCGGACTTCCCAACCGGAGGGGCGAGGTAGAGCTTGGAGGATATTGTGAATACGGTGAACCTGATGAAGTGGTGATAAAAGCCTGGTGACCCGTGTGATCTTGCAGTATCATAGGGGCAAGTGTGCTTCGAGAATTGGAGGAAGCAAGCTGGCCCCCTCTGAACCATGGAGCCTGAGAAGTGAACTGTCCCATTCCGGGATGATGATCCGAGCTGACCGATGTTGTGAAGTAGTGAACCGGCCCCTTCCAAGCTGTGGGGCGAAAGCCAACCGATTCAATCCTGGTGGTGAGGCCCGAGAGGCACCGGGGCGTTGACCTAGATCGGACTGTTGAGGAGTATCGGGCTGTAGGGGCTGAGATGTACTGAACTGACCAATTCCAGACTGATGGCCCGGGCCAGACTGAGGTTTTGGAGTAGCGAACTGACCCATTCCAAGCTGTGGGGCAGAAACAGACTGATTGAAACCCAAAGGTGAAAACTGAGAGGCGCCGGGGGGAAGTTGACCAAGATCGATACGATGCGGCCGAGAGGCAGGCTGAGTGATAGGCTGGGGGATGCTTGGCCCATTAGTAGTTCCACACAAAAAGGAACAGGGCATTTGATGGTAGTTGGCATGTCCAGGAGGGTAATTAGCTCCAATCTCCGCATCAATCGTAAAGGTTCCATTAGGGTGGCGAACAATTGTTATCCCCTGGGTTCTGACACTTTCCAATAACTGACTGATCTGAGCCATCTGATTCCACTGTTCGGCATTTTGCGGATTTTCAGGGTGCGGAGTTGTACGTCCCCCACCGTTCTCCTCTGAGTTGGCCATTCTGAAACTTTGAACTGAAGCGAAGGAGGAAACCGACGAAGTATCTGACTTCGGAATTACTGAGATGAACAAACGGTGACCCGGGGTCTCGATCCAAACTTTGCTTACTGTGGAAGGCACAAAAGGGTGTGGTTCAGACTCGGGAAAGCGGAACAGTTTGGTGTTTGGGCTCTGGGCTCATGCAATATGCGATTATTTGTTCTTGTTTACTTAAAACGTATTTTATTAACCTAATCGGTTGGAAAAGATTGCTCTTCTTTTTCGCAAACTACTCTGGATCCTGGATCAGTGGGCCCCATCACTACGTCTATAAGCCCCTCGTATTCCACCTGTATTTCGACTTCCCAGGGCGGACAACCCCGGGCGAGGGTCCTATAGGGCAAGCGGGTCCCACCGACCGAAAAGAGAAACGATCCTACCAGTCTGGCGGGTAATCGAGTCTTAACGAGCGTTCAATGTAAATTACGGACAAAGCTGACGTCAAAGTCAAGATCATGTACGAGGGCTCGACAAAAAGTCGGCATGATTTTGGACCGATGAGCGTCCATAATTGATCTTGACTTGTCGTCAGTTAAGCCGTAATTAGGCATGGAATAATCGTTAATCCTTGATGACTCAGTGTCATGCTGGGAGTCAATGTATAATTTGTGCCAGTCAGAGTCTAAGTCAAGGCGCCGGTCAATATCTTGGTCAAAGTCTGCGGCGGAAAACCGGCATGACTCCGACTGATTAGGGACCCGAAAGATATTGAGTCGGTATGCCGACAAAGGCTTGAAAGGAAAGGTCTATACACTGACAGGGCATGACACGGACCTGGACTAAAAACCAACCGGGTCTCGGACAAAGTGTGTCACGGACAAGTGCATGGTCGACACGAGGCTCCATGGGATGTTTGGGTAGTCCTGTGCTCATCCGAGAGGCGTAATAAGACCAAACGGACCGCGACAAGGATTTCCCCGGGTTAAGGACGTAGTGTGCAGTGTACGGTCAACGTGCGCGTAGTGTGCAAGCAGTCTATCTTCTTTTTCTGAGTAAAATAGAAATTTTTTTTTTATGTGTCTTAAAAGGCATGATGCATGATTTTTTTTTTAAAGTTTTTTTTTTTGAAAAATTTTTTTTATTTATTATTTTTTTTTTGAAATGAAATGAGCAAATAAGCACATAAACACAAAAATTCCGACGATTAGGGACTTTATTTCCGACAGTCAATATTTTGACTTTTCCCGAGGCGGCCAAAAACAAACACGAAAACTGTGCAAAAATCAACACACACAAACAAAGGATTTTCAAATGTTGAGACGGAAGCTTGACCCTCAAAAGTTTTTCTTTTTCTTTTTTTTTGAAAAGATAAAACTTGTTAGTCCCCAGCGGAGTCGCCACTGTGATGTACCCGATTTTTTTTGTGAAAATCAAACGGAGTCGCCACGCCATTTTTGTTTTAAGGGCCAAAACTTTGAAAAAAGCCCGAGATCAGAGACTTAGGTTCGGAGGTCATGTTACGCGTCGGGAAGGACGTTAGTGTGCACCCGACGCGCCTCGCAAAACGAGTCTTCCAAACATTTGAAATCCTTTGTTGTGTGTGTGTGTGTGTGTGTGTGTTTTGGCCAAAATAAGTTGAAACTGAGGTAAGTAAAAATTGGGAACTCTTTTTAAGGCTTTAAACTGATCCCATGATTTTTTGGGTGATTTTTGGGTTGAGATTTGGCACTCAAAAGATTTTTGGAAATTGAAAACCATTTCTGCCAGAATGAAAAAGGCAGTTGACCTTTGACTTTGAAATGGACTTTAGGGCTTGAAAACTCCAGAATCTGGGAAAAGTCCGGGAATGAAAAATGTTCAAAACACCTTAAAAAAGGTTTCTGTAAAAGAACTTTTCATTTTGGAGATGATTTGAGGGGTCAAAACCTTCTGGAAATCTCAGATCTGAAATCTGGATTTCCAGAAGCTGATGAACTGGCCTCTAAAAGAAAAATTGAAAAAAGGAGTTTTACTCACGCAAAAAATAAACTAAAAATATGTCTGGAAAGCTCTGGATGTTGGCTACAAAAAGTGTTTTGTAGTCAACACCAAATTCCAAGTTCATCTGTGTCCAAAAATTAAGACCATGGACTGAGGTCTGAGAAAATTGCTACTGGACAGCAACTTCTCAAGAAAGAAAATATGATTTTAAGGGGGGTTTTGCATCCATGCTTGTCCCCATTTCCCTAGGTTTTGGTTAGTGATCACTAGACATTTTAGTGGTGAATCAACTATACCAAACCATCCTTGGGGTACATTAGGACTAAGCATTTCATTTGCTTAGGGAGGGGGATTTTACCCTTTGAAATCAAGATTTAGTGCTTGAAAATGGTTTTTTAGGGTTTTGAAAGTGCATTTTTGCAAGTAAGAAAGAAAAGCTTTGAAAATAATGTTGATCTTTGTAGAAGATCATCCATGGAGATGGTCTTCCATGGTGATCTTCTTAGATCTAGAGAAAAAAGATGAAAGAACTACATTTTGTAGTTTGAAGATGCATGCATGGATGAGATTTAGGGTTAGGAAGAAGAGGGTTTACCAATCTTCCTTGTGTTCTTGAGTGTTTGGCTTGAGTGTATGAGTGTTTAGGGCTTGAATATGAGAGTGAGTGGATGAGTATGAGTTGGGAAAGATTGGAGAGAAAAAGGTGACAATTCTTGAAGAATTCTCACTGTTTTCTCTCTATATTTCGCCAGAACTTCGTTGCTATTGTGTTCTTCCTCCTTATTTTGTGATTTGGAGGGCTCAATTTATAGCCCTCTGAAAATTACAAACTTGTCCGCGCGGATTGGATCAGTAGGCGTGCACTGTTCATTAATTACAGCTCCAGCTTTGGACAGGAAGAATAAAAATTCAAAAAACCCAAATTAATCAGCCAGTTTTGTGTTTCCAGCCCTTTCTATTTGTGGTTTGATTCTTTTGTTTTGCTTTTTAAGATGCTTTTCTTGGTTTAACTTCATTTGGCAATACCCATTCTACCCTCCCTTTGTTAGAAATGTTAGGATAGTTAGGAATTGTTAGAAATGTTATAACTTTCGTTAATTTTATAACGAAAATTCTAACAAGCTCAAATTGGAGCACTTACACAACCCCGCATTGAATCGTAGACACCTAGCCCTTTCCGCAATAGTTCTGTTCATCCTCTCAGCCACACCATTTTGCTGTGGTGTCTTGCGAACCGTGTAGTGCCTCTTGATCCCATGCTCTCGACAGAACTTCTTGAACTCGCTATCTGTGTACTCTGTCCCATTATCACTCCTCAAACACTTGATTTTCCGCCCCGTTTGGTTTTCCACTTCAGCTTTCCACACCTTGAACTTCTCAAAAGTCTCTGACTTGTGCCTCATGAAGTAAACCCAAACCTTCTTCAAAAAATCATCAATAAAAGTCACGAAGTAATAATGTCCTCCTCTAGACTCTGTTCTGACCGGCCCCCACACATCTGAATGAATGTAATCGAGAATGCCCTTTGTTGTATGCTTACCCGTCTTGAACCGCACCTTATTCTCGCTTTCCAAGAACACAATACTTGCAAAACTCAAGTTTACAAGTCTTCACACCCTTCAACAACTTACGTTTATGAAGTTCCCGCATTTCCCTTTCACCCATGTGACCAAGCCTCATATGCCATAGAAGGGCATCAGTATCGACCTCCGACTCAACAGATGTGACTCCACCTACAACCGTGCTCCCGAGCAACCCGTAAATGTTCTTGGAGCCCTTCTCATCCTTCATCACTACCATAGCACCCTTAACAACTTTCGCACTCCACCTTGAGCCTTATAGTTCATACCATTAGCATCCAAGGTACCCAATGAAATCAGATTTTTAGAGACCTCCGGAACATGTCTAACATCACATAACGTTCTAACTACACCATCATACATCTTATTTCTTATAGTTCCTATGCCAGCAATTTTACATGTAGCACCATTACCCATAGTAACTATACTAGAATTAAGCCGACTGTAGGTATCGAACCAATCACGATTCGCAGTCACATGAAACGAACATGCTGAATCCAGAATCCAAACATCTGTCGGGTGCTCCACAGCTGATGAAGTCGTGAGCATATCTCCATCCACATCCTCCGAGCAATCTTCAACCACATTGAATGACTTTGAAGATCCTTCCTTGCCTTTACCGTTCCCCTTCTCCGGACAATTCTGCCTCTTATGCCCCTTCTGCCCACACTTAAAACAATTCCCCTTGTACTTCTTCCTTGACTGAGAGCAAGAATTCTGCCTCTGCGAGTTATCCCGGAACTGAGATCTCCCACGTTCCTGATTTTCCTTCACAAATAACCCCTCACCCGCAGGTTCATCAACGGACTTCTTTCGTTTATGAAAAGCTAGAAGAGCTTCTGTGACCAGTTGCAGTTCCACAGTCTCCTTCCCCCACGTCAACGTAGTAACAAGGTTTTCGTATGTTGAAGAATTGGGCAACGAATTCAACAGCATCAAAGTCTTGTCCTCATCCTCGAACTTCACCTCCACTCTAACCAAATCGTTGAGAATTTGGTTAAACGTGTGTATATGAGATTCTAGGTCAGAACCCTCTACCATCTTAAGCCCATACAGCCGTTGCTTAAGATGCAATTTGTTTGAAACAGATTTCGACAAATATCTGGCCTCCAAAATCTCCCAAACCTTCGTCGGTGATTCCTCATCGATCACGTGATACACCACCTCATCTCCAAGACACTGCTGTATAGACGATACAGCCCGCTCTTGCAACTCCTTCCATGGACCTTCTTCAATATCATCAGGTTTATCTGAAGATCGAAGAACCTTTCCCAAGCCTGCTTGAATCAAGAAATCCTTCACCCTCCGTTGCTACAACGCAAAGTTTCCATGACCTTCAAACTTCTGAACGTTGGACTTCACGGTGATGGAATTCCCCCCAGACATCGCAATCGTGCTCTGATACCAGTTGTTGTGCAATCGCAGCGGAAGCAAGAACACAAAACTCAAGAACACACAAGCAATCAATAGGGAAATCGAAAAAGAAAGAGAAGAAATTAATTGGGGTTGAACCTTGTTTTCTGTATTATGTGCAATGATCCGTACGTTTACAAAGGTTTACATAATATATATATACTACCCAAAAACCCTAGCCAAACATAGACCAATAATACAAAAGCCCAAGATCCAAAACCCCCTCCTGGCATTGAGGCGTGCGCCTCAAGAAGAGCCAGGCGCCCGCCTGGCGTTGCACCAAATACGACCTAAGCCTCGGCCACTGAAGCGCCCACCCCATCAGTAATCATGCGGCCGCCTCATACCAAGCTTTCACGGCCACATCTACGGATGTCCAGGCGTCCGCCTCACCAATGACGGGGCGCCCGCCTCAAACCACCAGGAAAAATGTCGAGCCACATCCTACAATGTGGCTGGAGAACCATAAGGGGCGGTGTGGGGAGAGGCGACGGTGGCCATGGGAGCGGACGATGGCGTGGAGGGGTAGCCTGGAAGGAAGGGGGTGGCCTGGGAGGGTGGCACCGGCAATGGGTTGTGTTTAGAAGATTTTTGTTTAAAAATTAAATAATTAAAATACTTTTTGCTATAAGTTAAGTTCAACTTAAGTTTATGAGTAAAATACTTGTTTATGTGTTTGATATGCAATTTTAGGATATATAAACTTGTTTTAAAAAGTATTTTAAATAAGAAATTTCATGCCCATCATTTAGCCTAGTGTATTTAGAATATTTTTGTTTAAAAATTAAATAATTAAAATAATTTTTTCTAAACGTTAAGTTCAACTTAAGTTTATGAGTAAAATACTTGTTTAAGTGTTTTATATTTAATTTTAAGTATATATAAACTTGTTTTCAAAAGTATTTTAAATGAGATATTTCATGCCTAACATTTAGCCTAGTATGTTTAGAAGATTTTTGTTCAAAAATTAAATTATTAAAATACTTTTGCTACCAAACGAGCCTTGAACTTTTCCCCCTCTTTTTCTGATACTGCCTCCTTGCGCTTGAAGATCCACTTGCAACCAATAGCACGCTTCCCTTTAGGAAGCTCCACCAAATCCCACGTATCATTCTTGTACAGTGACTTCATCTCCTCCGCCATAGCAGTTACCCACTTGTCCTTTTCCGGACTGTTTATAGCCTCCTTAAAAGTACTCGGGTATCCACTACTAAGAACAAGAACATATGAAGCCATGTCTTCAAATCCATACCTGATCGGTGGCTTGATTACTCTCTTAGGTCTCCCAACTGAAGTACTAGCCACTTCTTGTGTAGGTTCCTCTGACTCCGGAAGAGTGAGATCCGCATCAGTATTATCCTCACGTAGCTCCACCTCAATAACCTGCTTCTCGCCCTCCTTGCTTTCTGGAACCTTCTCCTTATCATCATGAGTGCACTTCAACATAGCCTTTTCATCAAAGACTACATCTCTACTAATCACCATCTTTCTTGACTTAGGATCCCAAAGCTTGTATCCTTTAACACCTGTTTCATACCCGAGAAAGACACACTGTTTTGACTTTGGGTCAAGCTTCGACCGCTCTTCACCAGGAATATGCACATATGATGGACACCAAAACACCCGGATATCGGTGAAGTCTACCTCATTACCCGTCCATACCTCCTCCGCAAACCTGTTATCCAAAGAGACTCTAGGTGATCTGTTAATCAAGAAACATGCCATACTCACCGCATCAGCCCAAAAATTCTTTGCCAACCCCGCATTGAATCGTAGACACCTAGCCCTTTCCGCAATAGTTACATTCATCCTCTCGGCCACACCATTTCTTTGTGGTGTCTTGCGAACCGTGTAGTGCCTCTTGATCCCATGCTCTCGACAGAACTTCTTGAACTCGCTATCTGTGTACTCTGTCCCATTATCACTCCTCAAACACTTGATTTTCCGCCCCGTTTGGTTTTCCACTTCAGCTTTCCACACCTTGAACTTCTCAAAAGTCTCTGACTTGTGCCTCATGAAGTAAACCCAAACCTTCTTCGAAAAATCATCAATAAAAGTCACGAAGTAATAATGTCCTCCTCTAGACTGTTCGACCGGCCCCCACACATCTGAATGAATGTAATCGAGAATGCCCTTTGTTGTATGCTTACCCGTCTTGAACTGCACCTTATTCTGCTTTCCAAGAACACAATACTTGCAAAACTCAAGTTTACAAGTCTTCACACCCTTCAACAACTTACGTTTATGAAGTTCCCGCATTCCCCTTTCACCCATGTGACCAAGCCTCATATGCCATAGAAGGGCATCAGTATCTACCTCCGACTCAACAGATGTGACTCCACCTACAACCGTGCTCCCGAGCAACCTGTAAATGTTCTTGGATCCCTTCTCACCCTTCATCACTACCATAACACCCTTAACAACTTTCAGTACTCCACCTTGAGCCTTATAGTTCATACCATTAGCATCCAAGGTACCCAATGAAATCAGATTTTTAGAGACCTCTGGAACATGTCTAACATCACATAACGTTCTAACTACACCATCATACATCTTAATTCTTATAGTTCCTATGCCAGCAATTTTACATGTAGCACCATTACCCATAGTAACTATACCAGAATTAACTGACCTGTAGGTATCGAACCAATCACGATTCGCAGTCACATGAAACGAACATGCTGAATCCAGAATCCAAACATCTGTCGGGTGCTCTACAGCTGATGAAGTCGTGAGCATATCTCCATCCACATCCTCCGAGCAATCTTCAACCACATTGACTAACTTTGAAGATCCTTCCTTGCCTTTACCGTTCCCCTTCTCCGGACAATTCTGCCTCTTATGCCCCTTCTGCCCACACTTAAAACAATTCCCCTTGTACTTCTTCCTTGACTGAGAGCGAGAATTCTGCCTCTGCGAGTTATCCTGGAACTTAGATCTCCCACGTTCCTGATTTTCCTTCACAAATAACCCCTCACCCGCAGGTTCATCAACGGACTTCTTTCGTTTATGAAAAGCTAGAAGAGCTTCTGTGACCGATTGCGGTTCACGCCTCCTTCCCCCACGTCAACGTAGTAACAAGGTTTTCGTATGTTGAAGAATTGGGCAACGAATTCAACAGCATCAAAGTCTTGTCCTCATCCTCGAACTTCACCTCCACCCTAACCAAATCATTGAGAATTTAGTTAAACGTGTGTATATGAAATTCTAGGTCAGAACCCTCTACCATCTTAAGCCCATACAGCCGTTGCTTAAGATGCAATTTGTTCGAAACAGATTTCGACAAATATCTGGCCTCCAAAATATCCCAAACCTTCGTCGGTGATTCCTCATCGATCACGTGATACACCACCTCATCTCCAAGACACTGCCGTATAGACGATACAGCCCGCTCTTGCAACTCCTTCCATGGACCTTCTTCAATATCATCAGGTTTATCTGAAGATCGAAGAACCTTTCCCAAGCCTGCTTGAATCAAGAAATCCTTCACCCTCCGTTGCCACAACGCAAAGTTTCCATGACCATCAAACTTCTGAACGTCGGACTTCACGGTGATGGAATTCCCCCCAGACATCGCAACCGCGCTCTGATACCAGTTGTTGTGCAATCGCAGCGGAAGTAAGAACACAAAACTCAAGAACACACAAGCAATCAATAGGGAAATCGAAAAAGAAAGAGAAGATATTAATTGGGGTTGAACCTTGTTTTCTGTATTATGTGCAATGATCCGTACGTTTAGAAAGGTTTACATAATATATATATATATACTGCCCAAAAACCCTAGCCAAACATAGACCAATAATACAAAAGCCCAAGATCCGAAACCCCCCTCCTGGCATTGAGGCGTGCGTCTCAAGAAGATCCAGGCGCCCGCCTGGCATTGCACCAAATACGGCCTAAGCCTCGGCCACTGAAGCGCCCGCCCCATCAGAAATCATGCGGCCGCCTCATACCAAGCTTTCACGGCCACAGCTACGGATGTTTAGGCGTCCGCCTCACCAATGACGGGGCGCCCGCCTCAAACCACCAGGAAAAATGTCGAGCCACATCCTACAATGTGGCTGGAGAACCGTAAGGGGCAGTGTGGGGAGAGGCGACGGTGGCCATGGGAGTGGACGATGGCGTGGAGGGGTAGCCTGGAAGGAAGGGGGTGGCCTGGGAGGGTGGCGCGGGCAATGGATTGGGTTGGAACGGGAAAGAATGGCGGTGGGTGTGGGTGGGAGTGGGGCTAAGATGAGATGAAAAACTAAGGAAGGAAGAACAAGGTTGAAGAAGAAGTGGTGGTTTTTTTGGGGGGATTATATCACACTGATTTAAGCCCCTCTATACTTGTGAGATTTTTTTAAAAAAAAACAAAATAAAAACATTTTAAATAATTTTTCTGTTATATATTTTATTTATGTTAATTATTAGCCCCCTTTCAAAAGAGTTAACATTTTTAATTGTTTTCTAATTAACGATATTGTAACAATTGAAAATTGTTAAATTCATGGGTGTCCAATGCAAATTTTATAAAAGATTGTTAAAATTTTCGTCAATTTTGTTTGTTCACGGTCTTTAACTTTCGTTCATCATCTTTAATAGATATCCAATTTTAAAACCGGATTGCAAATAATATAAAGGCCTAAATTGCAGCTTTTGTTACGTTATAATTGCGTATAAACTTTATGGTGCCATAAAGTGTAATGTGCCATAAGAAATTTTCAGTTCACAAATTTAAATTGTCGGCCTACCAATTAAAAGCCATGTGTGATTTAAGGTTTAAACTGACAAACCAAGAATTTTAACTTTTGAATTGGGAATTTTAAAGCCCGAATATGTTTTCTTATGACTCACTCTTAAATACAAGTGGTAAATGTCAGTGGATATCCCTTCCCGCCTATTAAATCAAAAAAATAATACTCCCTCTTTCCCATTTCAAGTGTCACTTTTTATCCAAAATGGCATCCCGTTTGAAACATCACATTTCCTTAAAAGGAAATATTTTATTAATATTCTATTATCAGACTAACTATTCCCTCCACTAATTTTCTCTCCTCTACACTCACAACACTTTTTAAATTCACTATTTCCTCCACTAATTCTCTCTCCTATTTTCAAATTACACTCACAACATTTTTTCTTCTCCCTTTTTTTCTTAATTTGCGTCACCCCTAAAAGGGTGACACTATTGATGGGACGGAGGGAGTAATACTCCCTCCGTCTCGCGATTATATAGAATTTTTGGCTCGGCACGGAGATTAAGGTAAAAAGTGATAAATGTAATGTATTGTGAGTGTAAAAGTAAAATAGGAGACAGAATGAGTGGAGAGAATAGTAAATTTAAAAAGTGTTGTGAGTAGAGAGAAGTGGATCCCATTTCCATTTTGAAAAATTATTGATTATTGTGGGACGCCCAAAAAAAAATTTCGATATTATTGTGGGACGGAGGGAGTATATTACTAGTGAGAATCAGTTATTAAACCAAGGTCACCCATTTCATTGGCAACAACAACTACTCCCTCTCTTTTGGAATAAATATTGCACTTTTTATTTTGATAATAAATATTGCATCTTTAAATAAGAAAAGTAACTTAGTACTGTACAATTTAAGTATTCTATAAATTAATAGAGCGTCTTTATTAAAAAGGTTGATAAATAAACTATGATATTTATTAGGAGGAATTACAACTTGTATGGAATACTCTAGCACCCAATAATACTTGTAATCTTCCTTCCGGGCTTCTGCAACACAAACCCAAATCCATCCACATGTCATGTTTGTAATTATTGAGCAATTATTTTAGCATTGTCATGTTTCAACCACCACCATCGCTGGATTTTCTAACCAAATTGCTTCTTGTGATCAAATTATTTTAGCTTTGTCCTTTTGTCTATTTTGTGATCAAACTCGGTTCTTTGCAATTGTTCTTATATTAAGATCATAATATATTGATATTCGTTTTTGGCCTTGAAGCTTTTGTGATTTAAGTATTTTAATTCTTTCAAGGTTGTTTTGTGTTTGATTTGTTCTACATGTCTTAACTCATTTAGTCTTTTCATTATTTTTATTTTCTTTCATTGCATTAGTTTGTTATTTTGTATTCTACCAAGTTTTTTATTAATGAAAATTTTCTAGCAAGCATTATACTCCCTCCGTCCCAATAAGTGCTTCACCCTTTTGGGTGGGCACAAATATTAAGGAAATGGGTGGGAAAAAAAATGTTGTGAGTGTTATTTGAAAATAGGAGAGAGAATTAGTGGAGGGAATAGTAAATTTGAAAAGTGTTATGAGTGTAATAGTGAATTAGGAAAGAGAATGAGTGGAGGAAATAGTAAAGATTCTTTGCCAAAAAAAGGAAAGGTGAAGTTTCTAATGGGACGCCCTTTTGGGTAATTAGTGAAGCTTTTATTGGGTCGGAGGGAGTATTGTTTTAGTGTTTAATTTAGTGTTTTTGTTTATTCAGCTATGTTTTTACTTTAATTATATTCGTGTGCGTTTGTGTGTGTAAATTGTCACTTGATCATTGTTACACACGTTACACACAAGTGACATTTATCAAGAACGGTACTAGCTACAACTCTTTCAAAGCTCAAGATTGCCAAAAAAATAAAAAATAATAAAAAAAAAAAATACTCTTAACTGAACACCAAATTAACATCACTTGAGAGAAAATGGTACCATTTCCGCCCTAAAATGAATATTCAAAAACAAAAATGAACATTAATTTTGGAACTGGAGTAAGAGTAAGGGCCTGTTTGGTAAAACTGAAAATTAAGCTCTGAAAATGTAGAGCTGAAAATTAAGAGCTGAAATCATTAAGTTGCTGAATTTTGAAGACTTATGTTTGTTTGATAATGACAAACCACTTACATCTGAATTTTCAGAATTTCAACTCAACATTTAAAATATTATATGAATAATATTTATGATTTTATAATAAAATAAATTTATTATTGACATATACATTATTATTATTATTATTATTATTATTATTATTATTATTATTATTATTATTATTATTATTATTATTATTATTATTATTATTATTATTATTATTATTATTATTATAAGTAAATTTTAATCTTATAATATTTAAATATTTTTATTTGTACTTTCTTTATTCCATAATAATATTAAAAAAATTATATTTTCATACTTGGTCAAATATAATTTGTATGAAAAGAAAAAATATTTCAACAAAAGGAAGTAACAACAAATAAATAAATAAAATATATTGATGTGTGAATTTGAACTCATTCCTTTTTTTTCTCATTCTTTCCACCTCTTACCTTGTTAAGCTACTCTTTCCACCTCTTACCTTGTTAAGCTACTCCTTGTCCACTTAAAATTAATAGCCTTTTTTTTAAGATAATCTTAATTATTTAAGTGATTCAAATTTACCTTACCAAACAAGCTTAATTTTTTAATCTCTTAAAGTGTACCAAATTAAGATTTTAATTTGGTTACCAAACAAGCCCTAATACAGACACTTTACTTGTCTGAGAAAAGGAGCGATGGGATCGTTCACCTAGAGCTAAATAACACATTCAATTATTGTTTGGCAAGCTAATAATTCAGAAGAATTAGTATTATAATAAGCACTTCCTACGGTGCTATTAGGACCAGTAATTAATGTGTGAGAAGTGAAAGAACAAAGTTTTTATCATATTTTTCCATATTTACATGATGCATAATTCTTTTTAGTATAGAAATCGTGTCCCTGACGCACATAATCTGGCAAAAGGCAAATGTTATGGAGGGACTATAGAGCGTGTGGCAGATCTATGTTTTTCTCCCCGACGAGGAACTCTTCAGGTCCATGGCTGCATAAATAGTTTTCGGTTAGGTCAAATATGCATTACAGTTGTGTCAGTTATGTAGAGGACTAGAGAAATCCTTACCTGAGATAGCTTAAAGCTGACATCCTGTAGAGACAGGTAAACACTAGAATATGCAACCCAATGGTGTAGAAGAATACAAACGTTCGAGCATATCTGCAAGACATTAAGAACACGTGAGTTTTTTACATCGAGTTCTGAAGGGGGAAAAAAGAAGGCAGTTCAAAGAAAATTCACTGATTGAATAAATGAGCTATGCCTTCTATCCCAAGAAGATGGTCTCATTTGGTTTTTGATGGTCAACACAAGTTAACTTTGACCAAATATTAATGTCAATCTAATTAAACCTAGTGGAATTCTAAAAATTGTTATTGATATATTATTAAGTGATTTATCAAGAACAATTTTTATAATTTCATTGGGATGATTAGATTGACATTAATGTTTGGTCAAAGTTCACTTCTTGTTTTGACCATCAAAAACCAAATGGGACTATCTTTCGAGGACAGAGAGTAAATCATTTTCTTTTTGACAGTATGGAAGAACCAACAGTGTAGGCGTTGGACTTTTCCCTCACACGGTTCATGAGATGTGCATGACATGATATTTTAACACCCACCACTACCACAGAAAAGGAGGGAGAGGGAGGGAGAGAGAGAGAGAGAGAGAGAGAGAGAGAAATAAACACTGCCAGACCCTCAAAAACCCACTAGGACAGTGAGAATCCATGATGAAAAGTTGATAGCAAAAAACTTTACTGGTCGAAGAAATGTCTACACAGAAAGAAAAAAAAAAAACTCTACAAAACATCAAATCAAGACCCACGGTTACATACTTGTTTCCCAGAAGGAACCGTCCACTGCTAAGCGTAATTTTATCCCTCAAGCCAAGTTCCTTGTACCGTTGATCCCTTTCCTGCCAGCAAAAAAACATCTCACCGGTAAATGACTCATGAAAAAAATGACACAAGCAATGAATAATGAACATAGCATAAATCAATCCCATCTCCATTGGTTAAAAGTGCAAACAAATGGGAATGCTCATAAGGGTGACAGTGTTATACTTGGGGAACTAATGAGTATATGTCCCAGGTAAGATCCAGTTTAAACCAAGGGTCCTACAGAGATGCATTGGGATAGTTACACAATCAGGTGCCCAACCTAACTGGGCAACCAAATCATCAAACTTCGTCAATGAGCCAAAGCTTTGAAAAGTGGACACTTACATATAACTTTTCGTCTGAGTTACACTAACATGCAATATAAAAAATTTGAGCAACCTAGCTTTTTCGGGAAGTTTAACTCAACATCACAGTCAATATAGCTACTTTGTCACAAGTGACTAAATATTTAAGATAATCTAGGAAATACAACCTTTTTGGAGAATGCTGCAAAAGGATTTATGTCATCCTCATATATTTTCTTATACTTGGATTCCACATCTGAGCTGAAGCCACTTTCTAGATCTTCGGCATGCTGAAAATACAAGGAGAAGTTTCAGTTAGAGGTAATCATGCACAATATCATGAGAATTACTCCGTATAAGTGTAATCTACCTTTTTTGATCCTCTAGAAACTACTTTCTCCATACTGTAATCCTGCACATAACGTATCTTCCCATAAAGCTTGACATTATCAGCTTTTGTCTTCTCCAGTTCATCTGAGAGCACCCCTATTCTCTCTTTCAATTGCCTTATTTCCTAGCGCAGTTAGGAAATCAAGTGTCAGATCAACCCATTGTATGATAACACAAGAGGAGAAAAGAAAAGAATGGTCAAAAAATTCTGAAAATAATTGGCAATGAGTATAAATAGCATACCTCTTCTGTTTCTCGCAAGCGTGCCCGAAAACGGTCTCTCTGGTTGCAGATCACTTTAAGCATTGAGTTTTGATCTTGATCTGTGGAAACATGCTTCTGATCTGCAGTCTGTTCCATAAAATATTTCATTGCGCTCATCAGTTTCAATTAAAACCCTTCATTTTTTTTATCAGATGATGCATACAGATCAGTTGTGAAAACCCATCTTCCATCATTATTAGTGACATATAATTTAGGTTACTGAAAGAATTGCCATTAAGGAAAGCCACCTGGGAAGTACTTAGGTTCCAGATCTGGTTGACCACTAAACAATAGGTCATGATGAAAGAAGGAAAATTACTATTTGCTAAGGCTAAATATAACATTAGTGACCACTTGCATTTCTCAAAAACGTAAATTATCGATCCAATAATATCACAGCATCAAGGCAGCTACTTATGTTCTTGTATAAGCTGAAACACGAGAAAGAAAGGAAGAGATACCTGAGATGGGTTGGTCACCCCAGACTCTGAAACATCCCAATCATCAAACATAGTTCCTTTACGTTCTTTAGAACTATAACCCTGCATCAGAGACAAGTACAATTGAAATTCAGAAAAAGACACCAGTGATAAGAGAATCAGCATCAACTTATTTGTCACGCAAAGACAATAGATGTATAGCTCACCATGAATAAATTTATTACTCCCCCGGCCCAAAATGAATGTCCAAGAAAAATTCAAATTTTCTCTTGATCAAGAACAAATTTGAAATTTTTTGGACATTCATTTTGGGACAGAGGGAGTATGACATTACATATGTGTAACTAAACACTACATAGCAGAGAAAGCACTCAATAATTGCATGATTATCTACATATCCAGTAAAAGAACTGGTGAACAAGCAGTCATGAAATTCCTAACCTTTAGTATATCATCTTCTAACTTCTGTATTAGTTTTTGTTGCTCCTTAATCTTCTCTGTGAGTTCAATAATCTTGCTTTCAGAGGCATCTGCCGAAGTTATCTTTTCAGATAGTTTGACCTGAAAGCAGAATAGAAAAATAACCATCAACTAGTTCACTGATGCTGTTCCACGCTTGAATGATAATCATAAACTACAAAAATAGTGTTTGTTGCTTTAATCACAAAAACAGAATCTTCCTGTGGCTCTGCCATGGATCGGTATTTCTGTCTAACATCTATGTCTACACACATTTTGTTGAAATAGCTGGGCAAGGACAAAGTACTAGATAAATCAAGAACAACACCATTTTCATACCTTCAACTGTGTGAGTTCATGTTCCATTTTCCGATTCTTATCAAGAAGTAGATACTCAAGTTTGCTCATCTCCTCCCCGCTAGTAGCTACATCCCAATCTTCAGCCTCAATAGAGTTGTAGCCCACTGCCTATAACAAAGTTAAAATTGAACAAGATCTGGCAAACTACAACCAAATAATTTGAGTACCATAGAGCACATTAGTAAGAAATATTTAAGGAATTTCCTGCCAGAAGAAGATCCACTGTGAAAGATGGGAGCGATATTCGTGCATGTGTACTGAAGGGCACTTGATTTACAGTACACAGCTACTATTCCAGATATAAAAATGAGTTCAGATATTACTAGCATCCCTATCAACTATCTATCCTTGTTTAGAGTTCCAATTCGGGTAGCAAACAAGATAGAGAGTATCATGCGTCATTTTTTGTGGGTTGAAGGAGGAGAGGGGCATAAGGATCATTTAGTCGCTTGGGAGAAGGTAAGACGGCCTAAGGAGGAAGGGGGTCTTGGACTCGGAAATTTGGTATTCAGGAACATTTCTCTCGTCACTAAATGGCTGTGGCGTTTTCCCTTGGAACCGCACTATCTTTGGCACAAGGTTAATTTTGAGCAAGTACGGAATTCAGAGTAATGGATGGGATGCAAGTATTTTAAACTCTACATCTCATGCAAGTCCCTGGAAATTCATCTATTCGTCTCATCAATTTTTCAATCCTCATATTCGATTATGTGTTGGGAATGGTGAGCGTATTCGTTTTTGGGAGGACCATTGGATTGGTACTAATTCTCTTTCTGTGTCTTGCCCTCGATTGTTTCGACTTTCTCTTCAAAATGCTCTCCTATCTTTCAGTTTCTTGTTCAAGAAGGGAATAATTTTTCGTGGAATTTTCATTTGTCTCGTAATCTTAATGATCGAGAATCTCAAGAGATGGTAACTTTACTTGATATTCTTTCCGTTCATAGAGTTTGGGAACGTCCAGATAAGAGGCTTTGGTCCTTAGATTCTCAAGGTAGATTCACTTCTCGTTCACTTTTAAGTTCCTAATTCAGGTTCAACATACAATTCTTTTCCCCTTGCATGATATTATTTGAAAGTCCAAAGTTCCCTCAAAATTTGAAAGTTTTTGCATGGTCCTTAGTGCTTAATCGCCTGAACACAAATGATATTTGACAACGGCGAAACCCCTACAAGGCTTTGTCCCCTGACATCTGTGTGATGTGCTATTGTCAAAGCGAGTCACATGATCATCTCTTCTTGCATTGCTCATTTGTTTGGAGACTCTGGTGTGAGTTGTTCTTAATTTTGGGAGAGAGTTGGATTTGCCCTACAACGGTACATGGCTTCCTTCAAATTCAATTTTGGGGATTTGGTAAGGAAAGTGATGGTAGTAGTTTTTTGGAAGTGGGATATTTGCGACGTTGTGGTGTATATGGTTGGAACGGAATGCTAGAATTTTCGAGAATAGATCCTTATCTTTTCTTCTTCTCAAGGAGAGGATTGTATATCTTGCTTCCTTATGGTCATCGTCTATGGGAGCTTACCGAGATTTATCTATGACAGACTTGTGTAGAGATTGGAGAGCTACTTTACATTAGTTTTGATTTTTTGTAGTTTGTTTAGACTACTTTCTATTTTTTTCCAGTTTTACTTTTTAAGAGGACACCTTGTCCTCTACTCGTTGTACTTTATTCTCTCTTCTAATAAATTTCTTCTTTTATCAAAAAATAAATATTACCACTTATTGTCATTAAGAAAAACGAGGGGTGTTCACCCTTCTTTTAATTTCTGGTTGTTTGTGTAGCACTTGATATTTCAAGGAAAAACATTTCAAGAATCATTATAAAACAAGAAGTTTTGACCTGCCTAAGAAAGAGAACAAAAAAGGTAATAGAATGCTACTGATACAAAGAACATAATTTGTTCATTACGCGTACTTATACATTGAGCACCTTGAGATAAAGCTTTACAACAACAACAACAACAACAACAAAGCCTTAGTCCCAAAATAATTTGGGGTCGGCTAACATGAATCCTCATATGTTATCGTGAAAAAAAAAATTAAAAAAAAATTAAAAAAAAATAATAAAAATAATAAAAATAATAAAAATAATAAAAAAAAAAAAAAAAAAAAAAAAAAAAAAATAAAAAATCAACCCCCCACATGGATTTTTGCCCTCCACTCCGGCCTCTTCAACACCATACTTTCATCCACTCCAAGTAAATTCATATCATTTTCAATTACTCTAATCCAAGTTTATTTGGGTCTTCCCCTACCCCTCGCCATTTTATCATTTCTCCACTGTTCCGGCCTCCTAACCGGTGCATCACTCGATCTCCTTCTCACATGTCCAAACCACCGTAGACGATTTTTCCTCATTTTATCCTCAATGGGCGCAACTCCTACTTTACCTCTGATCATCTCATTCCCCAATCGGTCCTTTCTTGTATGACCGCACATCCATCGAAGCATACGCATCTCCGCCACATTCATCTTATGCACGTGACACTGTTTCACGGCCCAACATTCGGTGCCGTAAAGCAATGCCGGCCTAATTGTCGTGCGGTAGAATTTTCCCTTTAATCTATTGGGCATGCCGCGATCACATAGAAACCCTGTAGCACTCTTCCACTTCAACCAACCTGTTTTAATTCAATGAGCCACATCTCCATCTAATTCTCCATCCTTTTGAATAATGGATCCAAGATAGCGAAAAAACTTAGAAGCTTGGATAATATTTCCATCAAATGTGACCGCCCCTGCTTCCCTACTTCCAACTCTGCTAAACTTACACTCCAAATATTCAGTCTTGCTTCTGCTTAATCGAAAACCTCGAGATTTCAAAGTGTGTCTCCACAACTCCAATTTACTTTCAACACCCTCTCTTGTCTCATCAATCAGCACAATATCATCTGCGAACAACATACACTTTGGTATATCATCTTGGACTGACCTCGTCAATTCGTCCATTATCAAAGCAAAAAGAAAGGGGCTAAGTGCGGAACCTTGATGCACTCCAATCTTTATAGGGAACTCTTCAGTCTTTCCAACACTAGTCTGTACACAAGTACTAACTCCATTATACATGTCCTTGATAATATCAATATATTTCTTTGAAACACCCTTCTTTGTTAATGCCCACCAAAGTACCTCTCTTGACACTTTATCATACGCCTTCTCCAAATCAATGAAAACCATATGCAAATCTTTCTTTTGATCCCGATATTTCTCCATGGTTTGTCTCATAAGATATATTGCCTCCATAGTCGATCTTCCTGGCATAAACCCAAATTGGTTATCCGAAATATCCACAATTTTTCTCAGCCTTTGTGCAATCACTCTTTCCCAAAGTTTCATAGTATGGCTCATTAGTTTGATCCCCCGATAGTTGGCACAATCTTGGACATCACATTTATTCTTATACAAAGGGATCAGAGTACTCTTCCGCCACTCCAATGGCATTGTGTTAACTCTCCATATCTTGTTAAATAGCGTTGTTAACCAAGAAAAAGAAAGACTTGATATAATTGTTTCACTTCAACAACTCAGCTAGCCGTGATTTCCCGTCCTTTTCCAACGGTTACAGACATAATTTTTGTCCAAATGGATTTAAAAGCTCAACGAGATCTACATATGTAATATAACACATGAAATTGTATTTACATAGAACATTCATATTAACCTAAATTAAATAGGTATACAAACACAGTTCATGTGTAATTATAGTGTTTTATGATATATTACCTAATGATAGATCTTTCTGCAAAAGAATATAATGGATATCATTTGAAAAAAATAATCAAGGATATCATGAAAAACTAACTCTAATATCAGCAACTAAGAATTAATTTGACCAAAGATCTCGGGCCTTATCAATGCCAGAACTGGATAGAGTTAATTGCATTTCTAACAAGCACCTGTGAGTTGCAAACTAGTACATAGTAACAGAGATCAAACAGTCACCTGCATAATTTTGACTTTTTTCCGAAGATCATCAACTAATTTTGTCGTTGGCCTAGCCTGCAGCTCTTTCTTGGTCTCCTCAAGAGCAGCTTCCTGTTCATCATCAAATATGAAAGAAACTGAAAGACAAACCTAAACATGAAAACTTTGAGAATTTCTAGAAAATGGTCACAATATATGATCGATTGTCCTTCATTCAGAAGTGAATTTAATGGTTAACCCAACACTGCTACCAAAGAAAAATTAAAATGGGAGAAAGTTAAGCAACAAAACACAGTAATAGGCATACTTTTAGCTCACAACAACACTACGAAGAAACAGTTTATGTGAGGTATTTCTGCAGACTACCACAAGGTATTAATGCAGTGGTCGCACTACAACTTCCTAAAAATAACCTAAAACCAGGCAAATGAATGCATATGTTTTCTTGTTTCATTAGATTGTGAAGAATCACAACTCCCTATGTATACTACCCACCTATAGAACTTCTGTCGCAAGCATTTTTTACCCTTAGCTAAACATTCAGGTTACTACTACTAATGCATCTCAAATTAGCATTCAAGCGTTGACATAGAACACCACTTGAAAACAATATCTGCTAATGGACGACTTATATTTCAAAAGTTATAAGATATCGTCTTCTTACTTGAAACTTAAGTTAAAGCAGCTACTATAAGATGCAACATACAATATAGAAGATAGTTATCCATTGTAAATGTAATGGTTTCAGAAACAGATACATTGATTAATGTAGGAATTGGAACTACTGGATGGATGGTAGTCAAGAGAAAGGTTGTACAGGAAATTTAAAATCATGATTCAGGTAAATGATAGCATGGTATTATGAGAACATGAGCTAACATATTCCATGATTTTCATTTATTTGAGCATCAAACTTCTCAAAAGCCCCATTGAAACGGCACGCAACAATTCATATGCTTATTCCCATGTGTCTTATCCTAAAACAATGGATTACCCATGCAATGCAAAATGCATACCTTTTCTCTGATCAGCGCATTTAACTTCTTGATTTCATTCAAATACTGTTCGCGCTCATTGGATAAGGTGGTCTCAATATTGTGAAGTTCAATGTTTAGTTCAGAGATAATCTTCTCCTTGGCACTTAACGAATTCTCAAGTATAGTATTTGCATCTGCATTCTCACTACAACCAAAGAAGTGAAAAGTAAGATCACATAGACAACCATAAAGGGGCAAACCCCGGTGCGCCAAGCGCTCCCCGCCTTGCGGGGGTTGGGAGAGGGAACCATTTGCTAGAGTCTTCCCCTGACAATTGCCAAGAGGCTGTTCTCGTCAAAATATCAATAATAGTTGAAATGTAAATATACATTGAAACTGTATCCCAGATCAAATGCTAAGCAATGTTCTCGTCAAATGAACTCATAAAATGATAAATATATACTCCCTCCGTCCCATTTTAAGGTTCAAAATTTTCCCAAAAGTTGTCCCATCTTAAGGTGTAAAACCCAAAATGGAAAGTTATTATTACTTCTTTGTTAGTGGGCCTCACATGTCATACTCACCACAATTATCCATTAACTATTCCCAATCCCACTTTCTCTCTCCTATCTCACTTCTTATACTCACAACAATTACACCACCTACACTTTTTCTTAATTCTTGAACCCACTTTTTTTAACCTTAAGATGGGACTGAGGGAGTGTGTGTGTGTGTGTGTGCATATATATATATATATATTCCCTACGTCCCAATGTTCTAGCTACTTATTTCCTTTTTGGGCATCCCAATGTCCTTGCTACTAACCCAAAATGTCAATAGGACCCACTTGCCACTCACAACAAAAATCTCCCTAACCCACTTTCTCTCTCCTACTTTACTTTTCATATGCACAAGACTTACTTTTTCCTTAATCCCTGTGATTCAGTTTTAATAGCAAGAACATAGGGACGGAGGGAGTATATATATAGAGAGAGAGAGGGAGGGAGAGAGGATTCACCTGCTCTTACTTCCATTATCTTCGTTTGCTGTCTGTAACTGGGATCGTAAATGTCCCTGCACATAAATTTATAAATTTGGTGAATCAGACATATTAAAAAGAACAGGAAAACTAGTAAAAGAAAAATACGAAAATTCAGTATACTACTGGCAAATTGATTCAACGCCTATGGTTCAGAATGGTGCCAAAGACAGATCACAATGATAAATGTACTCATCAAGACAATTGATACACTATGACAGCTTGAGAGTTTTTAGTAATTAAAAGAGAAATTAGACAAGTTAAATGTGTTGGTAAGAGTTGATTACAGCAAAAAGATTAACAGCATTCATGAAATATTCTTTGGATATGACTAAAATATAAGGCCGATAACATTTGAAACTAGTATCATTTTTACTCTCATACATCTCTTTGGACTTGTACTCTTTACGGAGGTTATTAAGAGGCCTTCTTAGATCATTGTTAGCAGGCAGAGTCCGGATTTCTTCACCTTTCTTCTATCACATGAAAATACCGTCTTAAAATTGAGGTCAGTCGCTTGATTGCTAATTCTGAAAATACAGGTGAATGTCTTTTGCCTTTCTCACCATATGCCTTTACGTGTGGATGCTGAGAAATCCTTGTGCTCTTTCCAGTCAGTGCCCAGTGCTTGTCTAGAATATATAATTTGGGTTTCTAGAAAGCTTGGGTAGGCCTGACATACACTAGTGGGCTGCTGCTTCGTAACTATTAGGAGCTTCACGGTAGTATCGCCAAAGCCTACAACATTTTGACTGCTTTTGAGATTTTTACGACAAGTCAACAGATGTTTCAAGAGTTTTAGGAGATGAGTAACTCGTAAGTACTCTTCCTAGTTGAGAGATAGGGCAGCAGTTGCCTTTGCTAAGAACTTTTGGTATAGAAGATATAAAATAAGAGATTCACCCTCTCCCATTTCCAATTATTGAGCAAAGCTCTCGTTATTTGCTCTAGTTTAGGCACTCAACCTTTTTTACCTCGCCGACTTCCCTGTTTGCAGAGAATAGAGAGTAACTCATGGACTGACTTGTGTACAGTCTTTTGCTTTTCATTACATACTTCTGCATATTTCTTGTCTTCCTCTAAGAAACCCTCTATTGTAGCTACCAATTTATATCTTACTCAAAGAAATTTTTGTATAGCGTATAGCACAATAGCATTACTATTCAATACCCCCCAAAAATGGGAAAACATTAAATGAGGAATCTCATGTCACTCAAAATACTAAACATGATCAAACAGAAAATCTTGCAAACGTGAATGGGTGCAAAATCAGCTAAAAGCTTTATGCTAAAGTTAACGTTCCTCTGACCAGTTAATTGAAGCAAATGTCAATAAAAGATAATGATATACTCAAGCCATTTCATCAACTGGCTTTCTCGCTGGTTTAAAAATACATCTGCAATTTATCAAGCATTCAAGAGGCACTATTTTGCTAGCGCAACTTGTGCTTGCAAGACAACAAGGAGTGAAAAATGCTAAACTTGAAAATCAATGCAAATCAATATTATTCAATTGAAAGCAACTTGCTTATTTTGGATTGGCATACATTTGGCAATTGGAAAGAAGGAAATGCTGGACAAACATTATTTTTGGAAACATAGTAATATGATTTATTATATTTTGTTCAAAAAAACCAGAAAGTTGAGTGAAGCTTTCTCCAGAAGCTGTTTTTGTGAAAACCATATACCAAGAAACTTTGTTAAGAATCGAATCCTAAACACACAGCAAACTGACTTGAATCCAGAATGCATGGGAACAGAGTGTACCAGAGTATCTTAATATAAGACCTTAACCATCTTATAAAGTTCAACGAGCAGATGTTTCTCAAAGAAATTACCAACAACTTCTTGGCATACAGATACAAAGTAAACAGTCTGTTAACATAACAGCATCAGCAAGTTGGGCAGAAGTGTCATACAGATATAGGGAGCACGACATAACATAACATATGCATTGGCAAAGATTAACTTAATCAATTTACATGAAAACTAATACATAACTAAAATTGGGAAATTCAGAACAAGTAAAAAAAAAAAAAAAGGAATCCACCAAGTGAAAGAATGCAGTCAGAAAAAAACTTGAGGAACAAGTAATATACATTCTAACACTATATTTTTAAAATTCACCTTCTCCCTCTCTAGACTCAAAAGGCGAGTTTGAGCCCGTTCAACCTCATCCATTAGAAGATTGACCTCCGACTGCTTTGTCGCTCTCTCTTCCTCTGAAACAATGACCAGAAGTAAGCAACAACCGACGACAACTACAACTACAACAACAACAACAACAACAACAAAACCTTATTCCCAAAATGATTTGGGGTCGGCTAACATGAATCACCATATAGAATCGCTACACAGAAGAAGTAAGAAACGAAGAAAAAGTGAGATGGAAAAAAAATGAAAAGATGAAAAAAATAAAAAGAATAGAAAAAAATACAAAAAATAATAATATGAAAGCTAAGAATTTATTTAAAAGAAGAAATAAGTGTGAAGAAAAATAAGCGAAACCGGATTTTTTTTAAAAAAAATGGAAAGTAAGGTGTCAATATTTTCTGCGAGGATCCGTAAGGTGTGAAAGGTTTGTATTTGGTACGTCTTGGTGTAAATTCGTCTAAATTGAATTATAGGCTAAAAATCAAAGTGAAATATTACCAGATTGAGCACGGAACTCAAACAACTGGCTCTGTGCAAGTTCGTGTAGTTTTTGCATATTGGAGACACTATCCTGAGCTTGTCGTAACTGATCCTGCAACAATTGCTCCCTGCATCAATATAAAGGTAATTTCTTTTAATGACAATGCTGATAATGCCAGACAAATATTATCACAAAAAAGAGTTGCACTAATGTAATAATTCTTTCTTGGTGGCATGGCAGCAGAGTAGGGTCAACCTTCCATGCCCCCAAATGTCATGATACCTTTCTTTTAAAACCTCCATAGTTTTCTGATTTTCTTCTGCCAAACTCCGTTGTTTCATCTCTACAACTTCCTTCACTTTTTCTTCCATCTGAGTTCATATCAGAAATTAACATGAAATAAGAGGGAGAAATATCATACTAACAGACAATATCATCAGATGTCAAGCACGGATTACTCAAATCCCAGTTATTTGAAGAAAAAAAAGCTCATGAAGGAAAAGATAAGTACTCCAAATTGATTCTTCCAAGAAATACTCCTATCCAGTCTTTTTATCGGAGATTGAGAAGCGGTGAGGGCACCGAGCAACTCATGATCTCTAATTAATTAAAAATGCTCAGTTTGACTTCTGTAATAAATACATAACTCAATGTAATAACACTTTAATGGTGTGCGCTATGTACCAAGTTAATAAATAATTTATTTCTGAAAATTTAAACAATAATTATTTATTAGTGGAGTTAGTTGAACTTACACAGAGACAAAAACAAATAGAGCATGGTAGAGCCTAGAAAAAATGCTGAAAAAGATTATTGATAGATTTGATTTGATTTTACAAGATGTCTTTTAAGTCATAACCTTGCTGCTTACCACAGAAAAGAAAAGGACAAAACAAAAAACTAAGCTTGGCTTCGTTAGCAAGACAAGACCTGCATGCTAGGCGACGCAAACCCACCTTGTCAGAATTGACTTTGCATCTGGTTATTTTTCCTCCCCTTTTCCAATATACCACCCAAGTAAACATTGTTCAGTTTCTTTAGAAACAGAAACTTGCACGAACAATAATTTTCAAGACTATACTCGTCAATAGTCAAGACTTTCAATGATTCGACAGCTTAAGGTGTCTTCATTCAAGATCTGAATAAAGCATAACCTTTGTTTTCAAAAGCACATACTTTCCACATACTCCCTCCGTCCTATAAAGATGTTCCAATTTGTCATTATTGTTTGTCCCAAAAAGATAGTCTCATTTCCAAAATTGTTAGGTTAAAATCATTGAACTTCCAAAATTGCCCACCAAGGAAGAAGAGAGAGAGAGAGAGAGGAGAAGATGAGAGACAACCAAGGATGAAGATGGAGTAATGGAGTAATAAGTAAACCTCATTAAGGTTAGTGATGGAAATAAAAAGGTTGTTAAAATGTTTGAATAGTCAAACGGGACTATCATTATGAGACGGAGGGAGTATTTTATTTTAGTGGATTTCTTTGTTTCACAAGCACCAGGAACTTGTATTATTTCAATCATACCCCTCCGAAACAAGTATGGTGATCATAATGGTAAGAGATTAATGTTATATACTAAAAGGAACAATTCACAATAAGAAGAGACAGATATTTTAGAAACAAAAGACATCAAAGAGATCTGGTTGTTTCACTCATCAACCTAAATTGCTTGATTCGTAAGGCTAATCGAAATAAAACAAGATAAGAATATATGGTTGCAAACATTCAAGCAATGCGAACCTGTTGTTCTAACTGACGAATACGTTCTTCAAGTCTTCTTACTGTTGCTTGTTGATTTTTCAACTGGGTTGCTTCAGTTCTGAATTCCTCGAGTTCAAGCTTCATTTTCCGATTCTCTGACTCTAGCTCAGATAATCTCAAATCTTTCTCCTGCATACAGAAAAAAAATCACAAGATACACATAAGGATGTACTTTAACTCGGGTGAACCTACCCTGTAGCTTAAGGGGGCAATTGCCCCCATAGACTTTTTAATTTGTACCATATTAGTACTATTAAATTTTTTTAATTTTGACTTTTACATTAAAAATTGTATTCTGCCCCCTTTTGACCAAGAAAAAATGGCAATATATTATAATTTTGCCCCCGTTTATACTAAATTTAGATATTACAATATAATGTTTTAAAATAAAAATAGTTTTACCCCCGTTCCGAAAAATCCTGGTTCTGCCACTGCTTTAACTATATTCAATTTTTCTTGGCAGAAATTTAAAATTTCAATTTCTTAATTGCACGAAAGTTTGATAAGCAAGCTGATGAGGAGTCCCTCAATAGAAGGAAATGAAAAGAATATTAAAGAGCAAATACAACAACAACAACAAAGCCTTAGTCCCAAAATAATTTGGGGTCGGCTAACATGAATCCTCATATGTCATCGTGGAAGAAAAGATGTGAGAAAAATAAACGATAACCAACAACCAAAAAGAACTCGAGTGTCAGCTAATAAGTCATCATGACATTTACTAGTGTACATATAATACATAACCAATTTTATCTCTATTTCAGCATCCTTTTATTCTAGTAAAGCGAAAAGGTCATTCATTGTGTAACTTCCCAATTTCAAGTGAAGGACCTCATTTGGTATCAGGGGAACTCTTGCCATTTAAACTAAATAAAGGTTTGTCCAAAATACTTTTTCCATCTAAAAATGACAAAAAATAGTAATCCCTCTGTCCCTAAATGAGTGCCCATTTAACAATTTGAGGGACACTTTAAAAAGATGGCTTCTAAGGACAACTTTAGTAGCAAAATACATTTGTACCATCACTATCCACCTTATAAAAAGTGAAATTTTGAAAGTATACATTCAAATATGATATTTGTGAAAAGTGAACTTAGTAACTTTGTTCAACATAGGCACTCATTTAGGGATAAAATCCTTACAAAAATGGGCAATCGTCTAGGAACAAAGGGAGTTTGACATCAAAGATTCAAGAATTTCCTATTATCCAGAGGAGCAATTTTCATAAGAAGTTCATTTAAAATATAATATCTTCCTTCTAATTGATGATCATGCAGGAGGGAGAATATCTTCATAACAAGAATAATGGAGAACTTCAGATGACCACCCCTCCCCCTGCCTAATGTCAATTTCTTAAGGTAGAATGAATGTGCAAAGACGAAAAGAGCAGCTAGGAATTTTTTTTTTTTTTTTTTGATAAGAAAAAAATATATTGAATTCAAGAGAAGAATTTACAAGAGACGGATAAGATATCCATCCAAAAACAAAAGAAAAGCAAAAAAGGCAAGAAAATAAGAAAAGAACAACTAAATCACAGCAGCCCAATCTCGTTTCAGATCTGAAATAGACACTCCTCAAAAAGCACCATTTGCTGACGCCCAAAGAGAAGCTAGAGAGACCACTCGCTCCCATAATAAGTGATTCAAACCAGAGAAACATACTTCCCAACATGTAGACAATGACATGACGAGTTACTGTTTTTTATTGCATGTCTCTGTAACACATCAATCACAAAAAAGGTCATCGAGCCTCCACACCATCTAGCTTAAGTACTATATCACCAATTCACCTACAATGTAAGAAGGCAACCCACCAAGCAATATAACTCATGAAAATGCAACCTCATGGGCAATTACCAACAAGGAACAGCCAATAGTCGCAAAAGTATCCCAACTCCCCCATTAAGCATTTCATAGCTTAAAGGAGGTTGGCATGATTTTCTAGAGATCCATCTGATGGCTCAATAGAATGTCATTATGATCATTGCCCCAAAATTAAGGGGAGGCTTTTAATGGAACGACCTCCTTGTCTAAGTACCACAAACCTAATCCAAAGAAACCACATGTTATCGGGACTAATAATTTAAAATATGTTCTTTATTCCAATTCAACAAGTGAAGTCACAGAAAACATCGGGATGGGTAGAAGCTGCATAAAAGAGATATGGCAGTTAGTTAAGTTAATTCTCAGAAGAGTTGGCATTCCTATAAAAACTGTACTTTGACCAAAACAAGCGGTCCGCCCTCAGTAACCACATCCCCATCCCTAACCAAGTTTAATCACTATTTCTCATATACAAAATGGATACTAAATATATATGTCTCTCTCACTACAGCTATGGGCGTCTTTGGCCTGGGGACCTTTTTTGGGTTGTGGGAAATTTTGTGATGATTGAAGAGATATGTCCACCACTCTGAACTCTGAAGCTCAAAACGCAGCAATTAAGTGAGGTACTGTGATGAGAGTGCCTTCCTTGTCCTCCATTGGGGTGATTTCCTAGATCATGCACGTTCACCACTGTGAAGCTTAAATCACATCATTCCATTGCGCTCACAGTAAGTCCATTGCATTTCTTCATAACAACTTACGAAAATGAGTGTTCATATTGGGTCGCCACTGTAAAATCCATAAAAGCCTACTGAAGCCCCCTTGGGACCCATTTTCATTATCCAAATGGATAAGAGCGAAAACACAATGCACTCTCCATTTGTCCAAGCCAATTCTTCCTGGCACGTAAAATCTAGACACTCAAACTAATAAGGTTCAGGCCTTCAATATCAAGGTCCTATCTAATCTTTGCATCTAGGCATTCATTAGCCACAAAATCCCATCAATAATACCTTTTTCAGCTGAAAGCATAAACCTTCATCTCCAACAAAAATGTATATGTGCTCCCACGAAGAATTCTTTAATGTTGGCAAGCAATTCTCAACTTACAAACTTTTTTTTGAAGAGACCTTTACAACAAACTATTACGTAGAAGACCCACACATTAAACCAATGAGCCAAAAGTCCCTTCGATTATCTTCCCCAGCCTCTTTTATAATCGAACCGACAAATGACAAATTGTAACAATGCCATCCATTTATGTCACTATCACAGAACACTGTGAGAACATTTCCATGCTCACAAATAACTATTGTTGATAGACCAAAGACTTTCTGTTCGGCCAGAGTGTCCATTTATACACTTAACCTCCATGACCACCACTTCCTTCAAAAAAATCTCATCTATACCATCTCTGCACTTTGATGTAATAATATTAACGTGAAGGCCATTGAGGCTCTGGATTCAAGCTTTATGTTCTTGATGGAGATTTTCATAAAGCTTCTAAGTGCTAACTAATCTTTTCCCTAGCCGACTCAGAAACTCCTTCCAATGATTAAGGCCTAAATTATGTATGTTCTCCAAGGCAGCTTGTCTGTTCTTGTAAATTTGTTATCCAAGGATAGTAAACCTCCTAAGAAAAGAAACACAGAAAAAAAGGGGGGATTGCAGAAAATAAAATAAAAAGGAAAATCGCTGAAGTAGTGTTTACAGGTACAAGATGAAAATACCAAGCAGAAGTTTGGAAGGAAAATGAACTACTCATGCGCTATGGTATTAATCTTCCATATTCATACATATGTTATTAAGAGTGAGCATTAGAGCTATTCATTTCATTATGCAGAAAGTTACTCCCTCCGTCCCTAAATGAATGTCGAATTTCATCAAGGGGACATTCTGGAAATGTTTACTTTTTGTACAATTAAATGGCAAAGATGCATATATATTCTTGTTTTACACTTTCCGAACATTTAGTTTTGCAAGTATAAAGTGACTAGTGAAAAAATATTGGTAAAAAAAAACATTTGGGGACAGTTTTTTTCAAAAATGGCATTCATTTTTGGGACAAAAAAATCTTGAAAATGGACATTCATTTAGGGACAGAGGGAGTATAAATTTATTTCTCAGATAACTCTACTTAATTCGAACAATATTACTCCCTCCATTTCAAGATAAATGTTGTTAACTTGTCCAAGTTTTTAAGGATGGTGCTTTACTTGTTTGTACATTGTGTGCACCATTATAAAATTGCACTATAACTATTTCCTTTTTAGAAACACGACACTTATTATGGGATGGAAGGAGTATATATTATCTATCTAAGTTTATTTACAGCTAATGATATTTAAGAAATAGGCCAAAATGGAACGAGCTTTAACTTACAGCAATTGATGCAACAACAGGATAAGGATCCGGAGCTTCATAAAGTTTCTGGTAGATATTAAGGAAAGCATTTTCTCCAAATTTTGCTCTCTTGGTAAGGTTGTCTACCTCTTCTTGGTAGCCTTTTAGCAAAGAAGTGAACAAGCTTAATTTTTCTTCTGCTGCAGCTTTCTTGAAATCTGTGCCAAGAACATATATTAACTCAAAATATACATACTTTTCTATTGACCAAAAGACATGAAGCTCAACTTTTTCCTATGAAATGACTAAAGGAATATCATCTGTCTTGAATAAAGAAGTGCTTGTGGCCCATTGTTCTTATGGAATACCTCTAGTACTCTCTGCAAGCTTCCGCCGATTCTTCTGACTGTTTTCCTGATTTTCAGCAATTCTTAGCCCCTGTTCATCTAAAATACTCCTCTCCTTCTCTAAATCAAACTCTGCATCAACGAAGATATCATTAAAGAATCAATCAATACTTTTCACTATTCAAACAAATGTTGTCAGAAAATAAACAATATCTATAAATAAAATAAAATAAAAAAGTAGGATAGACAACGAGTCCATCAGTAAAGAAGCAAAAGAAAAGGATGAAAAGGAAAATACACAAGAAAAGAACTAGATAAGGAAAGAAATTCAATTATGTCTATTTGTTCACTGTTTGTAAACGAAAAATGAAAATATTTCATTCAGCAATATACCTGGAATATTGTGAATTAACTGACGACCAATGAATATATGATGAAATACATATTGTAGAAAGGATAAGATAGCAAAAAAAATTGAGTAAGATTATTTCCTTCTCTTTGGCAAGATAAATGTTGTCAGATATAGCTGGACTTTGGCATGATCCTATTCCCATTGTGTATCTTTAGAAAACTTTCCGTGATCTCTGAGTGAAAAGGGAATCAATGTGATTTAAAGATGCATATTGGCTGTATATACTCTTCTTATTGTACTGCATAACAGATTTACTGTCCAATAATGTTTATTCCTTCCTATCCACCTTGTGCGAAGAAACCCAAGCTATTTCAGCCATTGAAGTGCATGAGCTTACTATGTTAATTTTTCCTTATAGTACCTTCGGAAATAATCAAAATATTCTGCTGAATCACACTGATTTTCAACAAAGAAACTGAGTTTTTGTTGAAGCGCTGAAAAGCTCGTTCACATCCCACTCCTAAACTTCTTATCAAAAAAAAAAATTATGGTTGGAGTCCCACCTACATTAGGGAAGGTAAGACATTGAGGTTGACAGTTATATTAATCAAGATTTTTTTTGTTAAAGTGAATTCGTGTACATGAGAATCAGGCAAGTTTAATACTCCCTCCGTCCGGAAATATATTCCCATTTGACTTTAATTGGTCAACATAAGTGAACTTTAACCAAATATTAATATCAAACCTAATCATCCTAGTGAAATTCTAAAAATTGTAATTGATAAATCATTAAGTGATTTATCAATAACAATTTTTAGAATTTTATTGAGATAATTAGATTGAAATTAATGTTTGGTCAAAGTTCACTTGCGTTGACCATCAAAAGTCAAATAGGACTATCTTTCCGGGACGGAGGGACTAGGGAGTATGAGATATATGCGCCTACTTTTGAGAGGGAGAGTTAACATTTTAGTATCAGGTGTCATCATCTATGTCCCCTACAACTTGATAACCCTATTGTGTTTGTTAAAATTTCTGAAGAACTGGGGTTTCCAGCCACTCTCTCTCTCTCTCTCTCTCTCTCTCTCTCTCTCTCTCTCTCTATCTATCTATCTATCTCTCTCTATCTCCCCCCCCCCACTCTCTCTCTCCCTCTTCTACAGTATTCTTCTTCTAAAGCATTAGCTTTTTTAACCCAATGAACATAACAGATTAGAACACTACCTCCACAACTTCAGGACTTCCAGTGTAACAAATAAATAAATCAATTCCTTCTAAATAGTTCTGTCACGTTTATATTTGGTCACTATAGACTCAAGGTAGCCCCTCCGCCTTCCATAGCTCTTCCAAATCTAACCATGATGGATGACATCTTGCAAGTAGAATGGAACTCTAAAGCTAGCTAAACCCTAGGTTATATATATTTTTAGGATGAACAAAAGAGAAGCCACCCTAATCCTTAAGACATGGTTGCAAGAAACCAACTATATGTTCGTGGACAGTAAAAACCTCTAGTAGACCAGAAACAATGTAACCTGCTCATCTCAAATTCTAATGCAGCCTCCACTCATGGAAAAGAATACCCCAATCGCCATTAACTCTGAGTCCTCATTTGGTACAACAGAATGGTCATTGTTTTCATACCACTTTATTGTGATTTCCAGTCCATGGTAATTCGAGAGACCTAGGTAGGTATGACCATTCCCCAGAGACCATGCCAAGGTAGCATTACTAGTAAACTATATGCACACTCAACTTCAGCTGCTATGTATCTTAAAGATCTAGTACGCAGAGCCTCAAAATATTTCTAAACTATGGTCCAGCTCCCATAAGCAAATCAACATTTTGTAGGAAAAACACATGATTAAGATTTCCTTTCATTAATCAAGCATAAATACGGAAATTTAAAATCAGGTAAAATGTGTATTATCTACATTCCCCCCAAATTGACAATCTCATTTTCGATCCTCACTGAACTGTGCATACTCATGATCAAGCTATCAGTTGGAATAATTGAATTAAAGTAATCACAACAACTTTCACATCATATCAGATCGAACTAAAAACATTTGCAACAAATTCACCGGAGATTCGACGTCTACTGAAGATAATGTAACAGAAAATTAACCACGAAACCATGCGACTTTTGAGCGAGGAACTAGTTAGTAGTACCTTTCCAGAAGTTTGCGACGGAGGGAACAGGTATCGACGGCGATGAATTGGGTTTCTCTCTGTCTGATCCTCCTTGGGAAGCCTCCATTTATGGATTTTACAGATCTGTGACAATGCTAGGGTTTCGATTGAATTGAATCGGATTGAATCTACTTTTTTATTCTAGTATGGTTGATTGGAGAATTGAGCTAAAAGTGGGTGTAATTCCACAGTTTCTATGTATTCATGACGGTTTTACGAGCACCAGCGCGGGAAGTAGAAGATCGGAGGTTGATGGTGAGCTCTTTTCAATGAGATCTTGGAAAAATTTGGGCTATGGACCGTACAGCATGGCTGACGTAACAAACTTCTAAATATTAATGTCAAATTTAAAATTCACATAAACCAATTTCAAAAATCAAAAATATTGTAAAAAATGCGTTTTTTTGTTAAACTTAACAAAAAAACGTGTTTTTTACCTGCGGTTCAATTTAACGGACGGTTCATACGATTTTCCGGTCCGATTCAATTTCTCGCGGCATAGTTGTTCAATTTGATTTTTCCTTTCGTCATTTGTGCTCTTCAATTCGATTTTCCGTCATTGTTCTTCATCAATTTCGTCATTGTTCTTCATCAATTTCCATCGATTTTCTTCATCTCCGAACTGTTTTCATTCGTATTTTTACTTCTTATCCGACATTATGACCGGCCAAGCCAAAGAAATCAGGAGCAAGCATCGTAACGAAGGTATGATTTTACTTGTTTTCAGTCATATTTTTCTTCGATTTCCACCTATTTGTTATGGATTGATGCATTGACATATATTATGTTCGTGACACTGGTACTTTAGAAAATACAAGCAAACATAAGCAAATGTTGGCACTATTGAAACCCTAACTATGGCACTTTGAAACCGTTGCACTGTCACATTTACTTGCACTGGCACTATCGAAACAGTTGCACTTTCACATTTAATTGCAAACATAAGCAAATGTTGGCACTATTGATAACTATGGCACTTTGAAACCGTAAGACTGTCACTTTGAAACCGTAAGACCGGCACTTTGAAACCATAACACTGCCAATTTGAAATCATAACACTGGCACTTTGAAAGCATAACACTGGCACTTTGGAATCATAACATTAGCACTTTGAAATCATACTGCTGGCACTGATGTAATGTTTTTTGATATTTATTTTCAGTTCTATCAAAGCGTAAAAGAGTTGTGGATGATGATGATTTTGATATCACTAGTAAGAGGCCTAAAGGGGGTGATAACTTTGAGCATTCGTGTACTCCTAAAAGACTTGTTGAGCTCTGTTTAACTCCAGACCAGAAGAGAGATGTTAGGTCTATTGGATTTGAATCTTTGTTGAGTCTTGAGATTAAGGTATTGCCGCTTAGGCTTGTTCAGTTTCTTGTTGAGAGATTTGAACCAATAGCAAGGATACAACAAATTAATTCATCAGAGAAATATGTTATTACAACATCAGATGTTTATGATATATTTTGTCTACCTAGGAATGCTGCAAAGGCTAAGGTAAATCGATCATCCAACATAAATATGGAATTGAGATATCGATATTTTGAAGAATTTGGGCGTACTAAAGATGGTCTTCCTGCCTATAAACGTTTGGAATGCATTTCTGAGTTACATCAAGGTGGGGATGAATTTAAATGCTTGTTTGTGCTATTTGTTGTTGGAATTTTTCTTGCCCAGTAGTTAAGAAAACAATTGACGTGTCACTGTTAAGTCTTGTAGAAGACGTTTCACAGATAAGCAAGTTTGATTGGTGTCAATATGTTTTGGATAAATTATGTGAGGGTGTATCGAGGTATAAGAATCAAAAAAAGAATTCAAAAAACTGTAGTGGATGTGTGATGGTGTTGGTGATTACTTACCTTCAAAGTTTTTCATTTCAAGGGGTGAAAGAATCAATTGTTCTCCCTTTGATTAATCATTGGAATGCTGAAAAATTCAAAGTGAGGATTGATTCTGAAGCGAAAGTTGGTTGGGGAAATTTTTTTTTTTATGGAATGGATGTTTATCCTATAAGTAGCGTTGGAGACGATTTTGTGGATGAAGTACCCAGTGAGTTTGAGGAAGATTATATTCCGTTAAGGATTGAAAGTGCTGTAAAGGAAAGAAATGCAGAATCAAGCAATGTAAGTACTGTTAATTTGAAATGCTTACACTGGTACTTTGAATTTCTTATACTGGCACTATTGATTACTTACACTGGCACAATGAATAACATGTACTGGCACTTAAAATACACACATTGGCACAAAATTTTGGCTGCTCTGGCACTATTGATTACTTGCAGTGGCACTTAAAATACCCACACTGGTTCAATCATTTGGCTGCACTGGCACTATTCATTACTTGCACTTGGACAATTAATATTATGTATTGGCATTTAAAATACACACACTGGCACAATCATTTGGCTGCACTGGCACTATTGCAATCTGAAACTGGCACAATTGAACTCATTCTTACTATTTTTCATTGATGTAGGCTGCTAAGGAGTCATGGGATATATTGAGGAAGGACCTTGATAATGATGTCCATGCACACATTGAAAGACTTAAGAGAAACAATGCAGCAGATGAGATGGGGAAAGAGAAAGAGAATGAGGGGAAGGGGGAGGGGGAGGAAGTAGAAGATGATATTTTTAACGATGAATATTTTTCTGAGATTGATAATATTGTTTCAGACATTTTGAAGACAACAAAAGCTGATATGGTAAAAAAAAAAAAAAAAAAAAAGGTTCAATTCCATCATTTGACCTTTTATCTCAGGTATCTGGTGAGGAAAGAAGAGAACATACAGAGTAGAAAGAACAACAATTCAATGAGATTTTGCGAGAGATAGATGATGATGATGAACGGATTGATAGAGATGTTGAAAATATTATTGCGAATATAAATGAGAGCAGCTTTAGGAGTTGTTATGAGATGTTGAACATAGGGTGCACACTGGATTGTGGAGAAGCTAACGAGAAAGTTATATATTGTTCTCGGTTTATGATTACCAATGCTGATGTTTTGCGACCGATGTTGAAGCTGAGAAAGGAGGCTGTTGACATGTGCATGTCTGCACACTTTTCAAGAAATTTTAAGGAATAAGCTATAAATTTATCAATACCCAAACACTGGCACCTTTTATGAATGTATACACTTGTACGTAAAAGCATTTACTAATTTATTTTTCTTTTATAACAATTGCCATCCTATTTACACAATGTTCCATAGCTTAACGCTTGAAGATATTTTGAGCTTGGATGAAGACACGGAAATAACTTCAAATACTATCGATTGTTGGGCTATACTTCTTAATAATATGGAGCGAAAGTCTGGTAGAATGAAGAAGTTTATGTTTGGGCTTAGTCATTGTGTAAGTTCTTTATCTATGATGCTAGTACATTAAAAAATTATATTATCTATGATTGTTTGTTAATTAAATTATATTTGTGTGCATTTTTAAATTTGATGTTATTAATGTGTTATACAGGCTGCTTGGATTCAACGTACAACGAAGAGTTCTGACGATGTTATATCAAAAGCTGGGCAAGAAATCACTGATTGTTTAAAACATTGGATTGATCTTAATTTTAATGATTCTGAGGAAACTGATTTGAGTGAAGTTAAATTGGTATGCATTGTCATTTTATACATACATGTACTGGCACTTATTAATCAATACACTGGTATAAAAGATCACTTGCACCGGGCAAAGGGAAACAATTGATGCTGGCACTGTGAAAATATAATACTGGCACTTTCAAACAATTGATGCTGGTACTTTCAAACTCTGATGCTGGCACTTATTTTCTTGCAGTTCTTCTTGCCCTGCCATAGAGGTGACAACAATAGTGGCAATTACACACTTTTTGTTGTCAATACTGAGAGTCAATCAATTCAGTATCTTGACAACTTGCCAATGAATGATTGGAAGAGACAGAACGTGCCAAAACTTGCTCATAGCATGATAATATTATTTATTGAATTTTTTTTTGTTTTTTTCTTTACCAAAACTTCCATATTAATTTTGCTGTTTTTTTTTTTTTTTGCAGCAAGCACCCTTCAAAAGCTTCTTAAATCACATAAATCATCCAAGTGCTGCAAATATATCGAAGTTTCGGTTTGAGCATATGGAAGTTGAATGGATTTTGAAAGAAAATTGTGGTAATAATGACTGTGGAGTATACATAAAGGTTGAAATGAGACAATTTAATGGCGCAATTTACTCATACCCTGAGTTGTGTGATAATTCATCAAGAGTGCGTATGAGGGCCGAGATTCTAGCAAGCTTACTTCTCTGTGATATTAATACTGAAAGGCATCATTTACTGCTTCAGTTAGGGTTGTTTTCAAGCGATAAAAGAGAAGCCTTGAAGAAGAATGAAGAAGAAGAAGAAAAGAAAAGGAAAGAAGAAGAAGAAGAAACGAAAAGGAAAGAAGAAGAAAAAAAAAGAATGAGGTAGAAAAGAAGAAAAAATTAGATGACGATAAGAGGGCTGGGAAGAAGTATGAAACTAGGAAAGCAACAACAAAACAATGAATTAGTTTCAATACTTCTTCAATTAGAATTGTTTGTATTTGAATTAGTGTTTTTTTATAAATGAATTAGTGTTATTTTTAACATTTTCATTGATGCGACGTTGGTACTATTGAAAAACAACACTGGCACTTTTGAAACACTGATGCTGCCATTTTTATAAACTGATGATGGCACATTTATACAATGATGCTGGAACTTTGTTACATTGATACTGGCATTTCTATACACTGATGCTGGCACTTTTAAATATTGTATTACAAAACCAGTGTACACAACCAGGCCTGGCACATTCAATAAAAAACACTGGCACTTCAAAACCTGTGTACTGGCAATATATTTAATAAACAGAACCAGGCCTTCACAAGAATACATAAAACCAGGCCTTCACTAGCTCATCAAATAATAAACACTGGCACATTTAAAGAATGATACTGGCACTTTGTTACATTGATGCTGGTATTTTTATATACTGAAGCTGGCACTGTTAATATTAAACTACAAAATCAGTGTACACAACCAGGCCTGGCACATTCAATAAAAAACACTGGCACTACAAAACCTGTGTACTGGCAATATATTTAATAAACAGAACCAAGCCATCACTGGTACTTCAAATATTAAACACTGGCATATTCAAAAACAAACACCGGCATATTCAATATCAAAAACTCGGCACTACTTAAAAATTATTATACAATCGCTTATAACAAACAAAACAATAAAGTTTGGTTACAAAAATATCAAATCAAGTGTTCATTCAGGGTCTTCGAACCATACTCATTATTAATTGGTTTTCTCCGTTCAAACTTTGTTTTAGGTTTTCTTTTTCTACCTTTTGTATCTACACGTACAGGATCCGTCACTGTAGGTGCACTGAATGTTGTGCTTGTTGAAGCACTATTATTTTCACTTGTTGTTGGTCCAACACCTTGTACGTTTCGGGAGATTATTTATTGTACTAGCAATGTATCTCTATTAAACCCATCTTCTAGAATTTTTCTTGTATCACTGTTTCATGGCATGTCATCATTAAATCGTAGTACTTTCTCGCCATTTGTTGTTTCCAAGGAATTGAATTGTGTTGCTCAGTTGGAGTAGTAGATATACCTTGGTAAGTTTTATTCCATACATTTGATTTGGCTGTCTTTGTCCACCTTTTTTTAATGTACTCTTCCGATATCCGATCAATATTTGTCAAGTTGAGAACCTTAATGCAATGAAAGCACAACCAACCGACCTCACTAAAATGATTGCATGTACAGTTGACAGTTATCTTTTCATTATTTCGCGAGAAAAGCACCCTTTCAAACTTTTCTGAATGGTTCTCATGAGCAACATCAAACAACTTGTTGTTTTCATCTAAGCAAAAGCCAATATTAAACTTTGCAGCAAAAGCTGCCTTGACCTCATTCTCAAAAAATCTAAATATTTCCTCCGTGTAAACCTCCCTTGCATGTCTTATTAAAGCACCATGTATTTCTGTGCGAGGCTTTGAGTTTATTGAATCAAATTTCTTTCGTTGCTCCATACTTCTCCAACGTTTTACCGTCTCATTGAATATATCAAAAAATTGTGTTAGGGACGTGCTTCTATTTGCTTTGAAACATATGGCATGATTTGTGCTCTCACTTCTCTGTGAAGATAATATGCCAGCTGAGAAGAAATCTTTACTCAATACTGTACACCATTTCTCTCTTAAGCTATATAAACGATTGAACCATCTATTGTCAAGAAGGTCATATTTTTCTAGCATTGAATGCCAACAATTTTCAAACTCAGATTCATCAGTACATCCTCTCAGGCAATTGTTGAATTCCTTTTTAAATTCTTCATCTGTCTTTAGTTGTCCAAAGTGTGCTATAGCATTTTGTTGAATGTGCCACAAGCATAACCTATGCCTTGTTCTTCCCTAAAAAACCTGTCAATAATTTATAATATAGTCAAACAATATAAAAGAATAACACTGGCAATTATAAATACAAGTGCACATAAATCTAACACTGGTACATTATAACACATGAACTGGCACTTACTAACACAAGTACTGGTACTGTCTAAAACATGTACTGGCATTTACTAACCCATGCAATGGCACATGTAAAAAGCTGTTACAAATCATTAAATTTATTCAAATATATTGATTGATTTGGGCAATTAATTTGGTCAGTGTAAAAGGTCATATACACAATAGTCCAAAATTAACAAATAAGCCGGCACATTATAACACAAATTCAAAAATTAACAATGTAAAAAGTCACATAATAACAACGGTCAAAAATTAACAATGTAAAACTGGCATAATTACATACAAACACTGTCAATCATAATTACATACAAGCACTGTTACCAGCTTGGTCAAACTTGTCAACACTGGCACTAATAAATAAAAGCACTGGCATAAGTACATACAAACACTGGCACTCATAATCTCAAACACTGTTACCAGCTTGGTCAAACATGTTAAGGACAACACGAAAATAATCAGTCTAGGAAATAGGGGTATCATTTATGTTAAAGCATTTACAATTCACCTACTATTAAATTAACAGTAACATAGTAAAAAAACAATCAATGAAACATTGGAAATAAAATAAAAGTTACCTCTTCAATCGCTTTCGAAATTGCAAAGTCTTGATCGGTGAAAATTGTTTTTGGTTCTTTTCCACCCATTGATTTTACAAATTCTTTGAGAAGCCAAGCAAATGTTTCTGTCTTTTCATTTGTTAAGAAAGCACAACCAAACATCACAGTGTTCCAATGGTTGTTCACCCCAACTATTGGTGCACAAATCAAATTGTATTTATTTGTGTCATAAGTTGTATCAAACACAACAACATCCCCATACAATTCATAATCCTCCCTCATCATACCATCTCTCCAAAACAAAGTACTGAGTCTACTTTCTTCCCCAAACTGCATTTTGAAGTAGAATCCTTCATCCTAAATTTGGCTCAGTCTATCAACTACAGTTTATGCATCGCCCATTTCTATTTTTTCCATTCTCAATCTCTGTACAAAATTAATATAATCTCTTCTTGTATGCCCAACATATTCTTCCCCACCAGCTGTTTTTGCCAAAACATTAAATCCATTAGTTGGCTTGATGCCAGCTTCTTCAAATTGCTCTATTATTTTTCCTGTAGCTTCTGATATCGACCTCTCGCTACGCTTGAAGTGGTTCCATTCTGGTCTTGTTATCTCATGGTTGTGTTCAGTTTCGTGCCGTGCAACCACATACAAGTCTTCCTTAATTAACAATTTTACTCTCATAAGAGCCTGACAACCTGTTCTTTTAGAAGGGACTTTCTTTTTCCTCAATTTCCTCTTTGGGTTTTCAATTCTTTCCAATGGAGATGGAATCTCTACTTCACCGACTTCTATTGGAGCTGGAACATCAATTTCATTTCCTCTTTGTGTGTATCCTTGGCATGAACACATAAAATATTTATCTATTGGCCTTGATGTTTTCTTAGAGACACGCGAGGTTGTCATTTTAACACTGAATCCCAATGCATTGGAATGGTCCTTGTACAATTGATACAATTCTTCCCATGTCTTTGCTTTTATACCCAGTAGTGATGAAGTAATATCAATATGGCTTGCTGCAAATAAAAATAAAAAATGAGATTGGCAATAACATTGAAAAAACAGATGCTGGCATATAATATTGGAAATACTGGTACTTCAAATAAGTAATATTGGCACTCCAAATAACACTCACCGGCACTTCAAACAACAAAGTAAAACTGACAATCCAAACAACACTAACTGGACAATATTATAAAAAACACTGACACATTCAAAAATTAAAACTGGCACTTCAAACCACACTAACTGGCGCTTCAATAACAACAAAGTGGCTGAAGCTACAAATAAGTAACACTGGCACTCGAAATAACACAAACTGGTACTTAAAATAAGTAATACTGACACTCCTAACAACACAAACTAGCACTTCAAACAACATTCACTGGATATTATATTTATTGAGGAAGTATATTTCGTGGAATATACCTCCTTCAACAGTAATAAATAATGATAAGTTTGTCTTTAATGGTCAAAAAAGCATTCAAACTTACCATTGAATTCCAAGAGTAATAAATGTGTACTGTTGGTAAGTGCATTGAATTCATTGACCAATTTTTTTGACCGATTTGAAGTACTCAGCCTATATTAATCTGTCCAATTTTGTTGGTTTATATATATCAAGTTCAAGAAAAATTCTACCTTTAATAATTTATATTGTGTTTTTATTATTATTATTATTTACATGATGAACAAAGGCAAGGAAAATTTTAGTAAGCCAACTTTGGGTGATTCAAATGATGACAAAAGTTGAAAAATATACATGGTGTGCTACCAAAAATTCCTCTACGATCATCTTGTTGTTTTGCAGCCTTCTTCTGGAAATGGAACTCCCTTATTTCGTTGTCCATTGGAGCCATGTAAGGGACGCAATTGTATGGATAAGGATTACGTGGGGATAGTCAATCATGCTCATGAGTTTGACAACGCTCACAATATTGATGAAGCTGCTAGGATTCTCCACAAGGCATTGGAAATGTATTTGGAATGTATTTTGAATGAATATGATCCAAAAAAAATTGAATGACAACGTTGGCGATGATGGTGCAAGTGGTAGTGGTAGTGTTTAATGGTAGTAAATTCTGTTTTTAATATTGTTGTGTTTGATGTATTGTAATATAGGTGATGTAATGATTAATCTGAATGTGCTTCAAATAAGTAATACTGGCACTCCAAATAACACTCACTGGCACTTTAAACAACAAACACTGGCACATTCAATAACAAACACTGGCATATTCAATATCAAAAACTGGCACTACTTAAAAAATATTAAACACTGACACATTGAATAACAAGTACTGGCACTCCAAATAACACAAACTGGTACTTAAAATAAGTAATATTGGCACTCCTAATAACACAAACTGACACTTCAAACAACATTCACTGGAATACTAAAGGTGGTCTGTCATATACTTGTGCAGAGCTAGGTGGGAATACATATCTCTCTCTCTATAAGCTTTAGATGCCCCACGATCCTTGGCATGCACCAGAAGAGAATCCCAAGTCCATGATGACTTCCTACTGTTCTTGAGGTAGCAGAATGGGCAGTGGACTTCACCTGACTTATTCCTCAAACTATAATATCCCTCCTTAATATCTTCTAAGATATCTGAAATTTTTTTAGCAGCTCTTTCTTCTTCATAATCTTCAACCTTTTGCTCAGACTTGACTGACCTACTCGTACTCATATCAAGTAATTGATTGCTTTTTAGATGAAATTTAGAAATAAAAAAGAAGTGAAGTTCTAACTTATTTATACTGATAAAATGGAGTTAACTATTGAATCCGTGTGGTATCAGTTGAAATTTGGCACTACTGCTTATGGACAAAATTGAACAGTACTAGTTGGGATAACTATTGAATCCGTGTCTATTTTTTTATTACTCAACTTGGAACACCTGTCCTAGTGCATGCATTTGAATTTGGCACTACTGCTTATGGACATGTGTCCATGGAACAACTTAGTTTATGTAACCAAAAAAACATAAATTAATGACACAAACTGGTACTTCAAATAAATTATACTGGCACTCTAAAGAACACAAACTGGTACTTCAAATAAATAATACTGGCACTCTAAAGAACACAAACTGGTAATTCAATCAACAAAGTATCAATGACACTCTAAACAACACTCGATGGACAATATTATAAAAAACACTAGCATATTCAAAAATTAAAACTGACACTTCAAACCCAGTAACTGGCACTTCAATAATAACAAAGTGGCTGAAGCTACAAATAAGTAACACTGGCACTCCAAATAAGTAATACTGGCACTCTAAATAACACAAACTGGCACTTCAATCAACAAAGTATCACTGACACTCTAAACAACACTCACTGGACAATATTATAAAAAACACTGGCACATTAAAAAATTAAAATTGGCACTTCAAACCACACTAACTAGCACTTCAATAACAAGACAGTGGCTGAAGCTACAAATAAGTAATACTAGCACTCTAAATAACACAAACTGGCACTTCAAACTACACTAACCGACAAATATAATAACAAAAACTGGCAAAATCAGTGGTACATATTATAAAAACATTGGTATTGGAAAGACAATCAAAACCAATGTACTAGCATTATATATAAAAAAAACTGGCATTATGAAATTGGCTTACCTGTATCGTGATTATCATCAACTTCGTGCAGAATTCGATCAATTACAATAGCATTATCTCCAGTTTCATCTTCGTGCTGAATTCGATCAATTACAGTAGCATTATTTCCAGTTTCATCTTCAAAATCACATAAGCCCATCTTAACCTAATCAAAAATCGCCAGTATTGAATAAAACAATTAAGAATGTTTGTAAATATATGAATTGATAGTCTATAATTGACAATGAATCATATATTACCTAAATCGTCTGAAACGGAATGATTTTCGATTGAATTTTGATTTAGCTCGATGAATTTCTCCGTTGCGGCGTCGTAACTCTGTGTTTTACTGTGTGTGTTCGTTTGGATTTGAGTTGACAAAAGGCGGTTCAATTTTGTTAGTGAACCGGTCTCCGGTTCAATACGCGTATCATAAGTTTAAACCGGGTCCAAAAACTAATTTTTTCATAATGTTATGAAAAAACTAGTTTTTCATAAGAGCAACTCTTTCAAAAGACATAATATAAGAATAGAATTACTTTTATATTTAGTTATAAGAGTAGTTTTTCCACAATTTTTCAATTTTTCTTAAAAATAATAAAAAAATCTCACATTTTATTAAACATTATTTCTACTCTTACGCATAAAGATATAAGATTAAAATTAGTCTTATACCTGGGTATAAAAAAATCACAATTTTTCATTTTTTTATAAAATAAAAAAAAATACTCCCTCCGTCCCAGACCATGGGTATATGGGGTGGATTTCACGCTTCTTAAGAATTTTTTTTAATAAATGAATAAAAGTTAAATGTAAGATAGGGAATAGTAGTTAAATGTGTGATAGAGAATAGGAGAGAGAATGTAAAAGTTAAATATGTGGTAGGGAATAGGAGAGAGAATGTAAAAGTTAAAAATATTTAATAGGAGAGAGAATGAGTGGGAGGAATAGTAGTTAAATGTGTGGTAGGGAATAGGAGAGAGAATGTATAAGGGTATAATGAATGGTTTTTTTGTAAATATATGAAGTTGATAAGGGTATAAATATATTCAAAAACTTGCCATTTATGGAAATGAACTCTTGATCTGGGACGGACCAAAAGGGAAAAATGAACCCTTGATCTGGGACGGAGGGAGTACATATTTTATTACACATTCTGATAATAATGTACCTAATGTATAAGAATATAATTACTTTTATACCTATTTATAAAAATATTTTTTAACAATATAAGACCCAAAGTTGTCAAATTATATTATAGTTTTTAACCAATTTTGTTAGAAAAATCGTTAAATGATAATGTGCAAGTCACGTGTCATTTAATTGAGTATGTTTTTTTAACAAGAATTCTTTCAATGTTTAATGCAAATTGAATAAAAATGAATAGACAAACTAAAAAATAGTAATATTCATAAATACTCCCTCCGTCCCACCCGAAGCGTCACTTTTTACCTAAAAGGGTGTCCCGTTTAAAGCGTCACCCTTTCCTAAAAAGAAAATATTTTATTAATATTCTATTACCCATCCACTATTCCCTCCACTAATTCTCTCTCCTCTACACTCACAACACTTTTTAAATTCACTATTTCCTCCACTATTTCTCTCTCCTATTTTCAAATTACACTCACAACATTTTTTCTTCCCACACTTTTCCTTAATTTGCGTGCCACCCCTAAAATGGCGACGCTTCTACCGGGACGGAGGGAGTATAAAAAATTATATTTTATTATAATAGCATTTTAAAATGTAAAAAAGAATTTAAAAAAAGAAAACCTTTTTTCCTACATTGCATTGCAGTCTCATCTTTTCTTCCCAACCTTCCCTGTAATTTATTTCTAAAAAAAAAACACTTCCTTGTAATAAACACACCCTCTCTTCTACCATTACAGCCTCCTTCAACGTTCATCGACGGTGATTCTCAACCTCCGCCACCGCCACACTCCACTATCATCAGTCCTCTAATTCCCCCCAAACCACCACCATAAACTTCGACCTATATGGCCCTTCCCACAAGCATCGCCCTTTCCCTTCTTCTCCGACTATCACCTTTTCCCCCTCCCACAGCCCTGTCACCGTTCCCAACATTATTGCGACTCAGATTTGTTCCAGGTCTGTTTGAGATCTGTAAATATGGTCGACGATCTACTCATCCACCCCCTAATGCACACAAACAAACACACATAAATCTACAAATAATCACAAGCTCACAAAAATAATATGGCCGAAATTGTGAAGATGACGCAGCCACAGAACAACAGGCGGATGAAAAGCAAGGGGCACGACTCATGACCACAGGCACGAGTCGTGCTGATGATCAGCGCGAGTGCAACAAAAGGAATGAATCGTTTCACGAGTGGGATGACAAGGGCACGACTCGTGCCCCCTAGCACGAGTGCACGAGTCGTGCTTTCGGCGGAAAAGTAAATCTTGGCGTTTCCTGTTTCCTTTTCTTTCTAGGTTTATGTCTAGAAATTTATTTTGAATAGGTATCTTTTCCTTTTCTATTGTAACCTATATATTCAGAAGTTAATCAATGAAAAACACAAGTTTGGGAAAACCCTAAATTAAATTCCTACATGGTATCAGAGCGGCATCATACACAAGTCTAAATTCATGGCAGGGAATGATGCTATCATCAACAATCCTCCTAAAATTGAATATAACTCTCCTTTTTATCTTGGTCCTCAGGATAGGTTAGACGATTTTATTACTCCCACTCGTTTCATCGTTTCAATGGTGAAAATTACGATGATTGGGCAAGCGATATGCAAACAGCTCTTGAAGTTCGCCAAAATTTGGTTTTCTAGATGGTACGATTACTGAACCTATTCTTCCTTGCACTATTTCTGATTGGAATACTATTCATGCCATGTTGATTTCTTGGATCATGAATACTATTGAATCTGATGTTAAAAGCACTCTCTCAAAATTTAGAGATGCTAAAAGTTTATGGGATTCTCTAAAACGCCGATATGTTGTGGTTGATGGCCCACGTATTCAACAATTGAAGGCATCAATTGCTCGTTGTGAGCAAACTAAGGGCATGTCGGTAGCCACATACTTTGGCAAATTAACTGGCTTATGAGAAGAACTCCATAGTCATGAACCTTTAATCAATTGCACTCTGTAACAACTGCACGGCTGCTCAACAACATGCGGATCGCAGAGAGACAAGCAAGCTTCACCAATTTCTTATGGGTCTAAATTCTGAGTATCATGCTAATACTCGCACCAATATTTTATCTATGGATCCTCTTCCTGGCCTTGACCGAGCATACAAATTGGTGGCTCAAGATGAGCGGATTCGTATTGCTAAACCTGTTGTTGAAGATGTGGTAGTTTTGCTCTTCGTGCCGGTGGAACTCGTAGTCGTAACAACCCTGATAAATCTCATCTCATATGCACTTATTGTAAGAAGACAGGTCATGACCATACCACATGTTTTGATTGCATGGATATCCTGATTGGTGGCTTGAGCAACGCAACAAATCCAATGCACGTGGCGGTTGTCGTTCGCAAAATGGTCGAGGCAGGGGTTCTTCTCGCAGCAGTACTGGAACTGCAACAACACCTGATCGCGGCCCTGTTACTGTTGGTGCTGCCGCTGTCGGAGCTCCTTTTGCTGCTTCTTCTTCATCATTCACAGCTGAGCAATGACAGGCTTTGTCAAGCCTCGTCGGTAATTCTCAAATCTCAAATGATTGCCTCCATGGTAATTTTGATGCAACTTCATGGATAATTGATACAGGTGCTTCAAATCATGTAACTGGAAACACCTCATGTCTCCTTAATTCTCGGACTATACCGGCTTGTCCTGTCGGTTTACCTAATGGGTCGTATGTATTGTCTCATACAGAGGGATCCGTTCGTCTGACGGACACCATTATCCTCTCTCATGTTCTTTTTATTCCAAACTTAAGCTGCAACTTAATTTCTGTTTCGCAACTTTCTGACGATATTTACTGTATTGTCCAATTTAACTCCTTTATGTGTGATATACAGACCTGTCGAGGAACCTAATTGGAATGGGTGTTAGGCGGGATGGACTCTAATACTTTCGCGACACATCTTCAACATGTAATGTTTCTGTTACTAGGTCTCCTTCTGTATTGGAGCTGTGGCATAATCGCTTGGGACACCCTTCCGAGAATGTAGTAAAGCTTATTCCCTCAGTTAGTAGTACTTCTGGTAGTTTACATAAGCCTTGTGATACTTGTTTTCGGGCTAAACAATCTAGAGATAGTTTTCCTGTTAGTAATCATAAGTCCACTAGAATCTTTGAGAAGGTACATTGTGATTTATGGGGTGCATACACTCATTCTTCTTCTTGTGGTGCACGGTATATTTTAACTTTGGTGGATGATTTTTCCCGAGCTGTCTGGGTTTATTTATTAGTTGATAAAATAGAAGTTTTTCGTATGTTTATGGCTTTTATTGCAATGGTAGAACGTCAGTTTTCTCAGAAGAACAATGTTGTCCAATCAGATAATGGTATTGAATTTAATTGCATGCTTGATTATTTCTTCTCCTCTGACATTCTTTTCCAAACATCTTGTGTTGGTACCCCACAACAAAATGGTAGAGTCAAGCGGAAACATCGTCACATTCTGAATGTAGCCCGAGCGCTTAGATTTCAGGCTCATCTACCTATTTTCTTTTGGGGAGAAGCAATTCTCACTGCTACTCATTTGATTGACCGAACTCAAAGATCTTGGCTCCCTGAATGTTTCAAGATATCGCTATTTTCATGAAACACAGGCTCATCTACCTATTTTCATCTTGGGGAGAAACATTCAGAATGTGAAGATTGCCTGATAGCTGATCTTGGAGTTGTTTTTTTTTTAGAGGCGATTGTTGTAGGATGCATGGCGGGACTCCCCAGGTTGTTTGGGACTGCCTGGGTTGAAAGGCGTTACATAATTGGGTGGTGTTTGACGGTGGTAAATGGTGGTGTTGGGTGGACAAAAGGTGGTGGGTGTTAGTTATGGTGGAGATGGTGGTGGGTTTGAGTTTTATAGAGATGATGGTCGTTCGTTTGTACATTTAAATCAAATACAACAACAACAATTGTGCATAATAGTGTTTTTCAATACTTTTTATTCGTGTTTCATGAAAAGAAAAAAAGATATACACATTATTAGTTAAACACCATCACATATAAATAATTTTAACATAATAATATATAAATCATTTTTAATAAAAGATATTGTTAATATAAAAAATTAGATTTTTAAATAGATTATTATTTCTTTTACATGTTTTGCCAAATGACCGTATCCATTGTCGGGATGCCATATATACCGTTGTTGAGCACAATAGTTGCATTTCGCAAACACATTTTCGGTATTGTCTCCTTTTATCTTCTTGAAGTGTTTTGGGAAAAGGTTTGTGAACTTGGGTGTAGGAGCGACATTTGTTTGGGTAGTATCCATGTGAAATGAAGGATGAAAATATGGATGTTGGAAGGAAATATGGAATTAGGATGATGATTTGAGCTTGGGAATGAAAAAAAGTAACTAACTTCGTTAGAGAAAGTAATTAAGAGAGTTTGTGTGTAAAAAATGTAATACGAGGGGGTGATATTTATAGTTGAGGAAATATGTTAGGACAACAAAAAAAATAAATTTATGGGCTTAATATGGTTAGAAAAGCGGTGAAAACGTCTATTTTTTTTATCAACTAGTCGTTAGCTAATTGTCATAATGACTATTTTTTGATGAATCTGACGAAAAGGACAGTTTCTGACACCTTTTTCCGGTTCCTGTTCACGGTTCACCTTGTTCGAAATTGGCGGTTCACCGGTTTTGAAATCCTTAAATCAAAACCGGGCAGGGTGAACCACGGTTCCGGTTATGCCGGTTTACGCTTTTTTGCCGGTTTTGATGGTTTCGGGCCGGTTTGATCATCCCTACTCTGGCCTAATCTATGAAAAACATAAAAAATAGCCTTGAATATAAATATAAGCGAATACCATGAATTTCAATGCAAAATTAATTATGTATTTAAAGTTATTTTATCAAAAATATCCCTAATTAATTATTCATTTTCAAAGACAAGATACTCTTCCGCCCCGAAAAATTTATCTCATTTTGATTTCAAGGTCAACTCACATTAACTTTAACCAGAATTTTACTTAAATCTAGATGTTCATATTCAATTTTAAAAATTGTTATTGTTTAACCATTAAAAATACTATCAATAACAATCTTTATAATTGAATAGAGATATTTAGATATTCATAAGATTATAGCCAAATTTTGATTAATTTGACAATAAAAATCAAAATGAGGCAAACTTTTTTAAACGAAAGAGTATTATTTTGTAGAAGTACTTACATAGCATTTATTCATTTTTTTTTTGGTATAGTATGTTGCCAAATATCTCAATTATTCCGACCTCTTTTCTCAAGGAGTAATTAAAAAAAATCTTTTTCCTACATTTTCTTTTTTGCCCATTCTTCTAAGAAACTCTGTTTAGTTGCACATCTAGATATAGATCCATGCCATTATGTTACACTTTTATAGGGGTTTGAACTTCTTACCTCTCGTATAAAAAGATATATCGGATAACAATTGAGCTAGAACTTTTTGAATTTTTGTCATTTTTTTTCCAAGCATGATACATCATAACTTAACCAACAAAGAACGAAAGAATTAAAATAACCTTTCATCTGCTTTAAGGCCTTGCATCTTGATCTATTTTCCAGGCAACAGTATAGATTGCCTAGAAAATGCATCCCCATATACGAAACTGCTAGCCAGGACCCCGACCTTGGTCAAGGCGGGGTATGATAAACTTGCACCAATGGAAACAATTTTCCTCGTATCCTGAGTTAGAGTTTCAACTTCATAAAAACCCATTATTTATAACCATGTATCTTATTGGATTCTCTTGTTTCAAAGCTTCATTATTTATACCCATATATCTTATTGTATTTGTATCTCAAAATTTAGTGAAAATCCTGATTTTGCGCCCCAGGGTGGAACTAGGCCTATTGAGAAGGGTTTATTACCCACTCTTGACTTTTGTAATTTTTACAAATTGACCCTTTGCAATGTTGGGATATGTAGACAAAGGGTAAACATGGAAGAAAGAAGGAAGAAATCTGAAATTTGGGCGGACATGGTCATGCCCTATAATTGACACGGTCGTGTCACTGAATGAGTTTTCTGACATGATTGTGCTGATTTGTGAGCACCTTCATGCAAAGCTAGGTTGAGTCGAATTATTTTGATTTCAGGATTTCTTCTCCTCCAAGGTTCAGGGTTTGTTCCTAGGGTCCTATATAAACTAAGTGAAAGCCAATATTGTTGTGAGCTAGGGAAATTAGAATAGAGAATATGTGAGATCCACAAAGAGAGTCAAAGACATTGATAGGTCTTTGGGGTGCCCTTAGGGGCATTCCATGGATGGCCTAGGTTATGTATAGGTGGTGTGTGTTTACATAGACAGAGGGGATGACTTCGGAGGTAGATCATGGGCTTTAATTGTAACACAACAGATTTGATATTATTGAATATTCTGGCTTGATAGTGCCCCAGATGTAGTTTCATTGTTGGATGAACTAGGTGAACAAACCTCGTGTTCTTGTCTTTTATTGCTTTCATATGGATATTGTTGCACGTTGTTCTCCTCCTTATACAATTGGTATGAGACATTTGCTGCTCGGAGACCACCAATTCCCCAACAACTGGTATCCGAGCTTCTGTTGGAAGATTAAGGCTGCTCGAAATTGATTGGATGTGGGCTGCAGGAAGAGGGATCGGAATTGGGGGTTGCAGAGATTCAAATGGGTTTATGTTACTCAGACTGAATAGGATTAAGGTTTCATAAATCTTGATATATTTGGGACTGCAGGGATTCAATCAGTAGTAGGGCACAGATTCAAGATCAGGGTTGCAGAGATCCAAATGGGGCCAGGGCTACGAAGATCTAGGTGAATCTGGTGTTATTAAGGATTTGGTGGGAGGAGCGAAGATGGTTGAGATGGACCGAAGATATGGGCAACGAATCAGAAGATATGAAAGTTATGAAAAGAAAGAACAAGTAAGTTTCTATGCTTTGATGGGTATGAAACATGTACAATTGGCGTGTAGAGTACGGTGCGGGACAATGAGGCATAATTTAGTGCAGATTTTGGTACAGCGGTATAGATTTTGGTACAACGGTGCGGTATGGTACGGTGTGGTGCGGTGCGGTATAGATTCTGGTACAATGCAAATTTCATGCAAAAATTCATGCGAGGCAAATTTCGTGCAGAATATGTGCAGCAAAGGTACAGAGTACGAGCAATAAAGGTACATGGTATGTTCAATTGCATGATGTGGAGGACATCCAGAGGTAGAAGAGAAACTTGGTCTCCATGAGCAGTGGGATAGCGAAGGTTGGTGGTCGCCTGCTCACTGCGGGATATTGAAGGTTACCCAAGGAGCTAATTGGTAGCTTGGGGGTAGGTTTATGTACACCACATACAACACTTCCGCATGTGGTTCCTGGAGAGGAGTTTTAGGTGCGAAGGTGGAAAATTCAATGAGGCCACGTTGAGAAGTGAAAAATGTCTCAAGAATTAGTATGTTGATTGTGGGGTGATGGGTTCAAGTTAGCCAACAAATAAGGAACACGAAGTCATTGACATCAACATGAACGAATTCATAGGAACTAAAGATGTGATCGGTTGCTTGGGAGACATGGAAGGACTAAGACCATGTAAGCATGTTATCACATTGTTCATAGGTGGGTACTAGAAGATGAAGCGGGGATGGATGCAAGGAGGATCACGAGGGTGAAGACTCAAGGCAAGGAATCTGGGCAACAGGTTGAAGACTCGTTCACTTCAACCCATCTTGGTAAGCCAGGCGCGGATTATTGGCAACAATGAGTGGATGTCATTCTTATGTGGGAGTTTGATGGAGGTAGTCATGAGAGTTGGTTTGTCTCCAGGTGGGAGATTGTTGGGATATGGAGACAAAGGGTAAACATGGAAGAAAGAAGGAAGAAATCTGGAATTTGGGCTTAAACGATCTTGCCCTATAATTGACACGGTCGTGTCACTGAATGAGTTTTCTGACATGACTGTGCTGATTTGTGAGCACGGTCTGCAAAGTTGGGCTGGGCCGAATTGTTCTGATCTCAGGATTTATTCTCCTACAAGATTTAGGGGTTGTTCCTAGAGTCCTATATAAACCAAGTGACGGCCAATATTGTTGTGTGCTAAAGAAATTAGTCAAAAAGAATATGTGAGATTCACAAAGAGAGTCAAAGGCATTGATACATCTTTGGGGTGACCTTAGGGGCATTCCAAGGATGGCCTAGGTTGGTGTGAGTTTATATAGACAGAGGGAATGACTTCGTAGACAGAGGGAATGACCTTAGGGGCATTCCAAGGATGGCCTAGGTTGGTGTGAGTTTATATAGACAGAGGGAATGACTTCGGAGGTAAATCATGGGCTTTAATCGTAACATAACATATTTGATATTATAGAATAACCTGGCTTGGTAGTGCCCCCCGATTTAGTTCCTTTATGGGATGAACTGAGTGAACAAATCTCGTGTTCTTGTCTTTATTGCTTTCATATGAATATTGTTGCATGTTGTTCTTCTTCTTGTAAAATTGGTATGGAACAATTATTGCTCGTAGACTACCAATTCCCAACATACAATTTTTGGATTGAATATATTTACCCCCTTGAAAAGAAAAAATCAAGGGGGGTCTAGATCCGCCACTACCCCCTTCCCAACACATAGGCAAATTCTTGATTAACTGCGTTAACAATTATTGTATTCTTTACTTTATTTTCTACCTATCAGTATTGCAATTTTTCTTAACAACTACTCCCTACGTATCAAAATGATAGTCATATTTGAATTTTCAAATATTTTAAGATTACATTATCAGTTTTAGAAATTAATTGACTTTGAAGTATTAATTTTGAAAATGAGACTAACTTTTTGGGACAAGCAAAGCGAAGAAATGAAACTAAGACAATGGGAGTAGTATCTATCAGTGCCCCTCGATTGAAGTGTTTTTAGTAGAGTTATAATGAGGGAAGGAAATTGCCTCCCTTCCCAACTGATGGTTGTGTGGCACTCAAATAAAGCAAGAAGTCAAAGTGATTCATGTATCAATCGGTTTATTATTTCTGGAATAATATGTTGGGAACTATGGAAGCATTGTAACAAATGTCGTTATGATGAAAATCTTTACTTATTTTAATAGTAAATATAATTCTAATTAAAAATACTTATAACTAATGTAACTTTTCTAAATTGATTAAATACCAACTTATGTAACTAAATACTTTCTTTCCTTGAGAATATCTCTTAATATCCTAACATTCTCCCTCAAGTTGGAACATCTATAACGTAGATTTCCAATTTTCCAAAAAGAAATTAAAATTAGGAAAGGTACATAATAATAATACTAAAAAAATTGATTTTGTAACATATGTTATAATATCTGAAGAGACATCCGCATCACGTCTTCTTATTCTTTAATCTCATGCACAACTTGTGCCTGCATGTTTTCTTTTTCTTGAATCTCCGTTTTTAGAGTAAACGACACTTAATATTCGTGTTTAGAGTAAACGACACTTAATCACCGTTTTAGAGCGAACGACACTTAATAATTAGAGGATGGAAGTGATGTTAATATGGTTAATCATCGTTTTTTATAGTAAATGACACTTAATCATCGTTTTTATAGTGAACGACACTTTTAAAAGAATTATTTTCCGTGTTGAATTCATCATTTACAATTACCTTAAATAAGGTTTACAAGAAGAGTCCTAATCAATATAAAATACTAAAACTCTATCTACAATAACTACACAATATATCCCTAATAATCTGGAACGGATGGGATATAATCTAACACTCCTCCACAGTCAAAACGAGAGGGGAACGAACGCTAAGAATGTCACGAAAATCTTCGAACAAAACTAGAGGTAGACCCTTGGTAAAAATGTCCGCTATCTGATGACGAGAAGGAACATGTAAAACTCAGACTTCCCCTTTTGCTACCTTGTCACGAACAAAGTGAATGTCCATTTCAATGTGTTTAGTACGTTGATGTTAAACCGGATTCCCCGAAAGATAAACGGCACTCACATTATCGCAATAAACCAATGTAGCCTGATGAATTGGACATTTCAACACTAGCAATAAAGTACGTAGCCAACATGATTCGGAAACCACATTCGCCACACCCCAGTATTCCGCTTCTGTGCTAGAGCGAGATAAAACTACTTGCCTCTTGGCATACCAAGAGATAAGATTATCTCCAAGAAATACGCAGTAACCAGACGTAGACCATCTCGTATCCGGGCATCCTGCCCAGTAGGCATCGGTATAAGATACTAACAATGTGATCGACGATGGATATAAATAAAAACCAAATCCCATAGTACCTTGAAGATACTGTATAATCCGTTTAAGTGCCTGCATGTGTGCCTGTAAGTGCTCCAATTTGAGTTGTTAGTATTTCCGTTAGAAAACTAACGAAAGCCTTCACATTCTTAACCTAAACCTTAACTTTTCTAACAAAACCTAACTTTTCTAACAAAGCAAGGGTAAGTTGGGGATTGCTATTTAGAGTTAAAGAAGGTAAAGAATCTCACAAAAGAAAAAAATTCGAAAACAGAAATCTGTAAAACACAACTGGTTGAGTATTTGAATAAAATATTCCTCTTGTCCAAAGCCTGCAGCAACATTTAATGAACAGTGCACGCCTACATACATATCCGCGCGGATGGTTTTGAAGTTCTCAGTGGCCTATAAATAGAGCCCCTCAGTCTCATTTCCAACAAGAACAATTCACTCACAGAAGCTATTCTCTGGTGAAAAACAGAGAGAAAACAGTGGGAATCCTTAGATTGCCACCATTTTCTCTTGAGTCTTTCCCAATCTCACTCCAAACACTCTCAAATCACTCTTAAACACACAAAGCTCAAGCTTAAAACACTACTAAAGAGGAAGATTAGGGAGAAAACATAGAAGACTTAAGTGTTATCTACTTGTTTTCTCCTTGACCAACTCTATTAACAAACACTAAACACACTTAAGTCTTGGATCTATTCAAGCCAAACACAACATTAACAAGAAGATTGGGCTTAACCATCATTGGTAAACCCCCCTTCTTTAAAAACCCTAAAATACTCTTTAATTTCATGTCTTGATTTACATTTTTGTTTTAATTTGCTTGTTTAAAAGTTCTATTTACTTTCTTTGTTCTTGTCTTTAACTTACTTGTCTTAAGCTTAAATATTTACCTCATTTTGTTGTTAGTTTGACCTAAGATGGTCATCTTTGGGGTTAAGTCCCCATGATGATCATCTTAGGGTTTAACTTTCTTCCTCTTAGTTAATTTCTCTTCTTAAAAAAACCCTTTTTTTTTTAAACTCCCTCTCCCATCTTGCTCTAAACCTCCATTAATACCCCAAGGATGACTTGATATGATACAAAGCAATGAATCACTAATCAATTCTAGGGATGAAAATGGGGTGGAAATAGATGCAAAACCCTTAAAATCACATTTTCCTTCAAGAGTATGTTGCTGTCCAGTAGCATTTCTCTGTGACCTCAGTCCATTTTCCTATTTTTTGGACACAGTAAAACTTGGAATTTGGTGTTGACTACAAAATAATTTTTGTAGCCAACATCGATAGGATTCCATAAATATTTTTACTTTATTTTTTACGTGAGTCTAACTGCCTCTTCCAAATTATTTTTCAAAGGTCAGTTTGGCAGTCTCTGGAAATCCAGATTTCACATCTGTGATTTCCAGAGGGTTTTGGTCCATCAAATCATCTCCAATTATAAAAATATTCTGCAGTCATTTTATTTAAGATGTTTTGAACAACTTTCATTCTCTTACTTTCCCCAGATTCTGAAGTTTTAAAACCCTAAAATCCATTTTAAAATCAAGTGTCCACTGTCTTTTTCATTCTGGCAGAATTGACTTTCAACTTCAAGGAGTCTTTTGAGTACCAAAACTCAACCCTAAAATCATACCAAAAATCATGGGACTTGTTTAATGTCTTACAAAGAGTTCTCAATTTTTAGTTTTCTCAGTTTGCATTTATTTTAACCAAAGAAACACACACACACACACACACAAATGGTTTTACGCTAGAAAGACTCGTTTTACGAGGCATTCCGGGTGAACCCTAACGTTCTTCCCGGAGTGTAACGTGACCTCCGAACTCAAATCTCTCATTTCGGGCATTTTTCAAAGTTTTGGCCCTTAAAATAAAAATGGCGTGGCGACTCCGTTTGATTTTTCAAAATTAAAAATCGGGTACATCACAGTGGCGACTCCGCTGGGGACTTTGAGCTTTATCTTTAAAAGCTTTTGTGGGTCAAACTTCCGTCTCGGCATTTGAAACCATTTGTACTCTGTGTGTGTTGGTTTTGCACATTTCGTGTTGTTTTGACTGTCCCGGAAGAATTGATATCTAGACTGTCGGACTCGTTTCCTTAACTGTTTGAATTATGTGCTTATGTGCTTATGTGTTCGTTTGCTTTCAAAAAAAAAAAATTCAAAAAAAAAATTCAAAAAAAAAATTTTTATAAAAAAAATTCAAAGAAAAAAATTCAAAAAAAAAAGAAGATTTTCAAAAAAAAAAATTCAAAAAAAAAAAAATCATTTTTTTGCATGCATCATACTCTTTAAGACACATGTGAAAATTTCTATTTTACTCAGAAAAAGAAGATAGACTGCTTGCACATTACGCGCACTTGGCCTTACACTGCACACTACGTCCTTAACCCGGGGAAATCCCAGTAGCAGCCCGTTTGGCCTTATTACGCCTCTCGGTGCGAGCACGGGACTACCCAAACATCCCTTGGAGCCTCGTGTCGACCATGCACTTATCCATGACACACTTTGTCCGAGACCCGGTTGGTTTTTGGTCTGGTCCGTGTCGTGCCCGGTCTGTGTATACACCTTTCCTGTCAAGCCTTAGTCGGCATACCAAGTCAATATCTTTCGGGGACCCTAGTCAGTCGAAGTCATGCTGGTTTTCCGCCGCAAACTTTGACCAGATATTGACTGGCGCCTTGACTTTGACTTTGACTGGCACAACTTATGCACCGACTCCCGGCATGATACTGAGTCATCAAGGATTAACGATTATTCCATGTCTAATTACGACTTAACTGACGACGGATCAAGATCAGTAATGGAAGTTTATCAGTCAAAACCATGCCGGCTTTTCGTCGAGCCCTCGGATACGATCTTGGCCTTTGACGTCAGCTCTGTCCGTAATTTACATCGAATGCTCGTTAAGACTAGATTACCCGCCAGACGTTAGGATCATTTTTCTTTTAGGTCGGTGGGACCTGCTTGCCCTACGGAACCCTTGTTCGAGGTTACAGTTTGAGGGTCCGCAGGCGTAGTGATGGGGCCCACTGATCCAGAATTCAGAGTAGTTTGCGAAAAAGAAGAGCAATCTTTTCCAACCGCTTAGGTTAATAAAACATGTTTTAAGTAAACAAGAACAAATAATTGCATGTTGCATGAGCCCAAAGCCCAAACACCTACCCTCCTTCATTCCCAAGTGTCTGAACCCTCCTATCTTTCCCCCGCAGCTCCTCACAAAGCTTGGTTTCGGGCTCGGGTCACCGTTTGATCAGTTGGGAAGAGTCAAGCGCATCATCAGCTTCACCATTTGTTTCGACTCCGAGTTTCAGAATGTCTGCATCAGCTGGTAACGATGGGGACAACGTCACTCCGCCTCCCGGGACTCCTCAGACAGAACAACAGTGGAATCAGTTAGCAGAACAGATGATATTGAGACAGGAAGCACAGCTGAATAGCCTTATGGAGGCTATTAGGAGACATGGTTTGGCCGCCAGCCTCAATCCTGATGGCACCTTCACCGTGGAAGAGGAGGAAGGCCCCAATCCCAATCTCGGTCGTCCTGACCACTCCAGGATGCCACCACCCACCTCCTACGGTACTACTACCAGAGCCCATTAGCCAGCTCCCCAACTACACACCACTGGATCCATGCAGCCTGACGGGACAAGCCAGTTCGCAGTTCCTCAGTGGGGACAAAATCAGTACGGGATGTCTTCTCATGGTTGGGGGTACCTCGGAATGCCACATCAAATTGGGATCCCGCCTCAGTTTGGGACCGATCAATCCGGACCTTCGCAGCAACAGTTCAAAGTGCCACAGCAACAGTTTGCAATGCCCCCACAGTCTGGTTCGGGGCTACAGTCAGGAGCTCCTCCTCAGAATGATGCTAGCTCAGCTGCTCCTCACACAGCTTTCACAAACCCATTTCTCACTCAGGGTTCGATGGGTTACCAAGCCTCCATCCCAGTTTCATCAGAATAACTAGGACCGCAGTATCCTCCTGGTTATGCACCCTCGCCACAGCCAGCCATGCAATTCAACAACCAGGGACAACAGCCCACACTTAAGCCTACTTATGGGTCTCACTCTGAAAATCCGAGCTACCCGGCTACATCAGGACTACCTCCACCCACCTTGCCAATTGAAATTCAACAACAAGCCGCAAGGTTCTTTCCCTTCGCCCAGGCTCCTACTCATACTCCCCCGGGTAATTCGGGCCAAGGGCAGGTTTTCACCTATGTCCCCGGATCGGCCGTTCCCTCCACTAGTCTGCCGCCAGTGGTAACTCCTCTCTCTAGCTCAGTCACCGGCCTGAACATCATGGCTCCACCACAAGACCCTAACCTGGCCTGGTTCATGGAGCAACACAAGGAAATGAAAGCGCAGATTGCCGAATTGACAGCTAAGAAATCTGCTTTCCGGCCTACGGACCCGGACTCCATTGTTCCCCTGCCCCACAAGTTTGTGATGCCTAATCTGGACCTGTTTGACGGGACTGCATGCCCGAAAACTCATCTGGACACGTATACCTTGGCAATGAAGGCCAAAGGGTGCACCAATCAGCAGTTGGCTGACTATTTCAGTCTCTCTTTGAAATCCAGTGCTTTAAAATGGTTCTTCCGCTTAAAACCCGAGGCCAGGGCTACATGGGACCAAATCACCAGTGCTTTCACAGAAAAGTATAAAGCTAATTTGGAATGGGAAACAAATAGAGTTGATCTGCAGACAACCGTGCAGCGTCCCGATGAGAATGTTGGGGATTTTTACAAGCGGTGGAATCTGAAACTCAGTGAGATGGCCACCCCTCCTTCTGAAGAGGAACAATTGGACATCTTCCAGTCGTGCCTGAAGCCGCATCTGAGAAACTCCCTCAGCCACTTCCCCTACTCGGACTTACGTGCTATGGTAAACTCTGCGGCTAAGTTTGAAAAGGCTTACAATCAACAGCCGGCTGCCGCACCTGCCTACAGATATCGAACTTCTTCCACCTCCAACACGACTTCTGCACAGCCCTATTCGGGACAGGACTGTAACAATTCCACTCCCTTTGTTCCCAAGAAACCTGATGCGTCCAGATCCCGGCTCCAAGGCTTGGGAAGCTTTGGGATGCCTTTGAGTGATATCTTCAGAGGTTTGGTCACAGAAGGTTTGCTCCGGCCTTTAGATAATTATCAGCCAAGAAACCCCAATGCTCCTTTGGATACCTCCAAGCATTGTGCCTTTCATCAGTACCATGGGCACCTGACAGATGATTGCGTCCCCTTGAAAAAGGCCATCCAAAGTTTGATTGAGCAAGGGAAGTTAGAGGTGCCTGAAGGGCCCAATACTATCAGTAACCCGTTCCCTAGAAATAACAACATGGGTGTAAACATGGTCGAGTTTGGTGATTCAAGCCTTGTGGGCATAATGGAATTTGACTCGCCCCTTTGTGAGGTCGGTGAACCAGCCATCGCAGGCGATGAAAATGGTTGGATTAAGCAAGAAATTGCCAAAGAAATCCTGATGGAAAGATCTGCAATAGCTCCCATCTCCAGCGTCGAAGAGCAGATGCATGGTCCAACAGCAAAGAGCTGCTAGACTAGGGGCTACATATCTTTAAATTAAACTCAATGAATAGTCTTTTAGTCAACCTTTGTAGGTTCTAGTATTTTTCTCTTTCACCTAAGTCCTCCCTGGAGATTTGTCGTTTTAGCCCATTTTGGACATAGTGGTTAAATGTCTAACTTTTATATAAATCTTTTTTCTTTTCTTACTAGACTCGAGACATCACTTGCACACCCACATTACACTTAATTGAAATGGTTTTATCCCAGATGATCACTTGTGCTGCTCAACCACTAATGCTTTAAAATGACTCATGTTTAAATTAATTGGAGTGAGAAAATCAATTGATACCCTTCTCAAATTGGGGCTTACCAACTCCCCATCTTGCATGCTCACATCTCTTTCATCATCCTCATCCTCTCGTTGCTCAATGAATTTGCATGGATCTTTTTTTCATTTAAAGCTTAAGCAAAATGAAGACTTAATTTCGTCATCTGGTAGGGATTGCGGTTGAAGCCGTTCACCCGTAGGGAAAATCTTTACCTCACCCTCACCAAACAATACCCTTTCATTTCAAGATCGGCGTGTTTTGAAACCCGGTTTAGCCATCATTTTTGCTCCATGCTAAGAGAAGTCCAAGCAAGCCCAGGAAGTTAGCTTCGAGAGTCGGCGATGCGCAAAATATCTCAAGCCATGAAGGAAGGACGAAGATAATCCTCAACTCCTCAAGAGGCCTTCCAAGTTATAAAAAAAAAGGGGGGGGGGGAAAGAGTGCAAAAAGAGTAATGTCCAGCTAGGCTGAAAACATTAAAAAGGGACAGTCTAGGCAAAAAAAAAAAAAAAAGAGAGAGGGATTTTAAATCCTCACAATCCAGAAAAAAAATCATCAATTTCTCAAGGGGCCCTTCAAAAAAAAAAAGGGGTCCTCGACTTCTCAAAAGGCTCTCCAATATTCAAAAGGAGCCCGAATCCTTGCAAAGTTCTCAAAAGTTTTGATTTGCTTGGACTTTCTCTCACCAATACCTTCTAACCAATTCCAGCCATCCTCTCGATTTTAGAGGATATTCCCATTGCCATTACCCTTGCTCTCGGCCAAAGCCAAAAATTTAGAAGCAATAAAGATGCAATCACAGATTTCCTCACCTTAAAAATCCCAAACACATCCTCAAAAGCCAACCTCTCATTTTTAGAGGTTCAGTTAGTAAAAGGCCCAGCCGACCTCTCATCTTAAGAGGTCACGATTTTCCAAATCACCCGATGGCCGATCGAAGCCTTGAAACCCAGCTACAGTTCCTACCGGATAGCAGTTTCATTCTAATATCTTCAGGATCTAAATCAAATTAATGCTTCAATGCTTGCTTAAATCAGAGCCAAATCCACCTCGGCTCAAAAGATCATCAATCAAAGATTGTGCAAATTCAATACATTCATTCGGCACATCATGTGAGCATATTTCATTTCTCCTCCGCAAACACTTGCCGTGGGTGTCCCACTGGGGCTACGCATCCGTGTCTTCCATTGACACTCCAAGGAGACATGTTCTTAAACTCTCCAATTCTCCAAAAATCCTCAAAGGTCCTCGAAATCTCAAATTTTCACATTCATTCTCTCTTCAATCGGGTTAAGCCCGAACTACGGCGACCTGAGCTTCTCCTAAGGAGGGGAACGTAGGCAACCATAACTGGTCTGGTCGAAATCACAAACAAATCTCGAAAAAAAAAAAGAAAATCCGGTCTCATCAAGGATCATCCCTATACACTTTCCATCCTTCCGAGCTTGATTCTCGATATCAGTTGGTTTTCTCCTTGTGATTAATCAAAATATTTGTTCATATCAGATTTAGTGTTTGAATAACCCGAACATCAATAAAGGGTTTTAAGCAGCCTTGTGATCATCATGAATAAGACAAGTTTTCAAGTGTCTCGACAAGTCTTCTCTCTCCATCATAGGGAAATAGAGCCAAACATTTGTCTTTACGTCGGCGGGGGCTTCCATACGCTTTTCCACACCTTGTGATGCTTATACTCTCTCAAAAGAGTCAAACCCAAAAGCGAGAATGTCATACACAAATTCGGGAGACATTCCCACCTTTCAAAAGATATGCCCCTGCACGTGAACATTTCCGAGTCTTGTCCAGTGACTGATTGACTAAGATCCGAAAAGATGGGTGCCTCCTCGGCCACATAATGACTCCATCTGCAATAAGACTGCTCTGAATTTCTTCACGGCGGGCTTTGCTAAGCGGTTCTCCCAGGTTCTCCTGTATCAGCTCTTCAAGCTGGGGCTTCTATAGTCATCTTTGGGTCCACATTGGGTTCTTCACTACGAGAAAGATTCGATCTTTATCAGATTATTTTCAGGATCGCTTTGCATTACCAATCAGATGGGGATTCTGCTAATTATGTCGGAATCACAACAAGGTTATAAGATTGGGGCTTCGCCAAGTCACTTCTTCAAAATCTGGGCTTTGCCTACTCTGCTCTTCAAACCGAGGCTTTGCCAAAGAAGGGATCTTTCCCCGCTTTAATAGGATCAGGGGCTTTGTCAAGTGGTCCTTTGGACTCGAATTTTATCAAGAAAGGTCTAGTCACATCAACAACTAGATTTTCGGCTTCGAACTTGGTACATAGCGGCTTCCGTAGCATCGGAATTTAAGATTTGGGTTTCTCCGGCATTAGCAATTTCATCAAATCATTCTCCGAACAAGGTTTCGGCCAAGTCACGGCTCACCCAAATGAAAGAAGTTTCACTCACCTCGACGTACTCTAGAGCACATCGGCATCAGCTTCAAATAACCAAGATTGAGAGAGAAAATTTCAACCAAGACCCGGATTCGAATCCAATCTCATCAAAATTGAGGTCCATGTGATACTGAACCTCATTAACAACCGCTGTTTAAATCGCGATCGAGGGCTCTCACCCCCCACTTGCTCAAAATCTGTCCCAAATGCTTCCGGACACATACATCCCAATACATCCCCTCTCATCACCATGCATCCCCACAAAAATCTCCCCAGGGCTCATGTAGCATGCGCAAAACTTGAATCAATGGGAACAATCCTAAGTGATCGAAGATCATAAATCATAATTTCCCTGCCAAAAGCTTAGGCTAAGTGCATCTCCAAAAGCAAGTAAATGCATCATCTCGTGAACATATGCAGTGATACTCTCATAATCATTTTAGTTCTATGCATGCATCTGTCATCATGAATGTCATATATGCATCTTCCTCTCTACTAACAAATGCAGCAAATCGCCAACAAAGACCGCCCCGCGAACGGCAATCCAACAACTCTTCATCACCATCAGCCGTAGCCTCAGTCCTTCCGGCAGCTACAGGTAAGCACAGCACAGGTATGAAAGCATATCTTAGTCAACTACTTTTCTAAAGAACATTATCATCAAACCTCGGGTGACTCCCAAAAACAGTCAAATCCTCGGGTGACTCCCAGATAACAGTCAAATCCTCGGGTGACTCCCAAATATAGTCGAATCCTCGAGTGACTCCCAGATAACAGTCAAATCCTCGGGTGACTCCCAGATAACAGTCAAACCTCGGGTGACTCCCAAAAACAGTCAAATCATCGGGTGACTCCCCAAAGAAACAGTCAAACCTCGAGTGATTCCCAAAAATAATCAAACCTCGGGTGACTCCCAAATACAGTCAATCTTCGGGGTGACTCCCCTTGGAACAGTCACTTTTGGGTACGAAGCCCGTGGCCTCTCTTTAGTGTCACCATCTTGTTGAACTACGTTCAGGCTTGATTCCCATTCGGGATACGTAGGTAGCCTACCATAGGTCCAGCCACTTGACCAACACGGTCACCCTTTTCCCTGATAGTTCTCGTAAGCCCGAATCTTCCCCAGCGAGAACACCTTCAAATAGTCTCCCTCAGGTACGAAACCTCAGCTTAGGTTCATACTCCTGAACCAAGTCCCCACTTAGGTCCCACTTAGGTTCATACTCCTGAACCAAGCCCCCATTCAGGTTCATACTCCTGAACTAAATCTCAAACTTAGGTTCATACTCATGAACTAAGCCCCCATTTAGGTTCATACTCCTGAACTAAATCTCAAACTTAGGTTCATACTCCTGAACTAAGTCTCCATTTAGGTTCATACTCCTGAACTAAATCTCCAACTTAGGTTCATACTCCTGAACTAAGTCTCCATTTAGGTTCATACTCCTGGACCAAACCTCAACTTAGGTTCATACTCCTGAACTAAGTCTCCATTTAGGTTCATACTCCTGAACTAAACCTCAACTTAGGTTCATCCCCGTCGAAAGCCAACGGAATCCCGTTTCTTTCTACTGGCAGAAACGTCAACTTAGTCCCGATTTCTCCAACGAAAGTTAACGGAATCCCGTTTCTTTCCTCAATTTCATCAACGACAGTAAAACGTAAGTCCGATTTCTCCGACGAAAGTTAACGGAATCCCGTTTCTTTCCTCAATTTCATCAACGGCAGTAAAACGTAAGTTCGATTTCTCCGATGAAAGTTAACGGAATCCCGTTTCTTTCCTCATTATCATCAACGGCCATAAAACGTAAGTCCGATTTCTCCAACGAAAGTTAACGGAATCCCGTTTCTTTCCTCATTATCATCAACGGCAGTAAAACGTAAGTCCGATTTCTCCAGCGAAAGATAACGGAATCCCGTTTCTTTCCTCATTATCATCAACGGCAGTAAAACGTAAGTCCGATTTCTCCAGCGAAAGATAACGGAATCCCGTTTCTTTCCTCATTATCATCAACGGCAGTAAAACGTAAGTCCGATTTCTCCAGCGAAAGATAACGGAATCCCGTTTATTTCCTCATTATCATCAACGACAGTAAAACGTAAGTCCGATTTCTCCAGCGAAAGATAACGGAATCCCGTTTCTTTCCTCATTATCATCAACAGCAGTATAACGTAAGTCCGATTTCTCCAACGAAAGTTAACGGAATCCCGTTCCCAGCAGCTTTCGAACTACGATTGGCTTGATTCCTCTTAAGGATACGTAGGTAGCCTACCATAGGTCCAGCCACTCGACCAAAACGGTCATCCCCTTCTCTGACAGTAAAACGTAAGTCCGACTTCTCCAGCGAAAGATAACGGAATCCCGTTTCTTTCCTCGTTATCATCAACGGCAGTAAAACGTAAGTCCGATCCCGTTTCTTTCCTCATTATCATCCCCGGCAGTAAAATGTAAGTCCGATTTCTCCAACGAAAGTTAACGAAATTCCATCCCTAGCAGCTTTCGAACTACGATTGGCTTGATTCCTCTTAAGGATACGTAGGTAGCCTACCATAGGTCCAGCCACTCGACCAAAACGGTCATCCCCTTCTCCGACAGCAAACGTAAGACCAATCTCTTCAAATGAAGTCCACCAAGGACCATCAATCCCAAATCATCAAGGTCTGAGGCACCTAAAAAGCCATCATCAAGGTTCGAGGCACCTAAAATGCCATCATCTTCAAGGTAAAAGCCTGAGGCACCTAAAATGCCATCATCAAGGTCCGAGGTACCTAAAACGCCATCATCATCAAGGTTCGAGGCACCTAAAACGCCATCATATTTAAGGTTCGAGGCACCTAAAACGCCATCTTCAAGGTTCGAGGCACCTAAAACGCCATCATCATCAAGGTTCGAGGCACCTAAAACGCCATCATCAAGGTTCGAGGCACCTAAAACGCCATCATCTTTAAGGTTCGAGGCACCTAAAATGCCATCACCAAAGGTTCGAGGCACCTAAAATGCCATCATCATCAAGGTTCGAGGCACCTAAAATGCCATCATCAAGGTTTGAGGCACCTAAAACGCCATCTTCAAGGTCCGAGGCACCTAAAACGCCATTATTACCAGGTTGACACCCTAAAACAGTCACTCTAGGGTCAACATCGAAAGACCCGAACTACGACTGGTTTGATTCCTCTTAAGGATACGTAGGTAGCCTATCACCAGGTCCAGCCATCCTACCACTTTGGTCACCCCTTGTCAAATATGGAGCCTTACTCTTATCGACGACCCCGCTTCCTTCGAAAGCGCCGTCGCCGAGGGGCTACTGTAAGTGCTCCAATTTGAGTTGTTAGTATTTCCGTTAGAAAACTAACGAAAGCCTTCACATTCTTAACCTAAACCTTAACTTTTCTAACAAAACCTAACTTTTCTAACAAAGCAAGGGTAAGTTGGGGATTGCTATTTAGAGTTAAACAAGGTAAAGAATCTCACAAAAGAAAAAAATTCGAAAACAGAAATCTGTAAAACACAACTGGTTGAGTATTTGAATAAAATATTCCTCTTGTCCAAAGCCTGCAGCAGCATTTAATGAACAGTGCACGCCTACATACATATCCGCGCGGATGGTTTTGAAGTTCTCAGTGGCCTATAAATAGAGCCCCTCAGTCTCATTTCCAACAAGAACAATTCACTCACAAAAGCTATTCTCTGGTGAAAAACATAGAGAAAACAATGGGAATCCTTAGATTGCCACCATTTTCTCTTGAGTCTTTCCCAATCTCACTCCAAACACTCTCAAATCACTCTTAAACACACAAAGCTCAAGCTTAAAACACTACTAAAGAGGAAGATTAGGGAGAAAACACAGAGGACTTAAGTGTTATCTACTTGTTTTCTCCTTGACCAACTCTATTAACAAACACTAAACACACTTAAGTCTTGGATCTATTCAAGCCAAACACAACATTAACAAGAAGATTGGGCTTAACCATCATTGGTAAACCCCCCCTTCTTTAAAAACCCTAAAATACTCTTTAATTTCATGTCTTGATTTACATTTTTGTTTTAATTTGCTTGTTTAAAAGTTCTATTTACTTTCTTTGTTCTTGTCTTTAACTTACTTGTCTTAAGCTTAAATCTTTACCTCATTTTGTTGTTAGTTTGACCTAAGATGGTCATCTTTGGGGTTAAGTCCCCATGATGATCATCTTAGGGTTTAACTTTCTTCCTCTTAGTTAATTTCTCTTCTTAAAAAAACCCTTTTTTTTTAAACTCCCTCTCCCATCTTGCTCTAAACCTCCATTAATACCCCAAGGATGACTTGATATGATACAAAGCAATGAATCACTAATCAAGTCTAGGGATGAAAATGGGGTGGAAATAGATGCAAAACCCTTAAAATCACATTTTCCTTCAAGAGTATGTTGCTGTCCAGTAGCATTTCTCTGTGACCTCAGTCCATTTTCCTATTTTTTGGACACAGTAAAACTTGGAATTTGGTGTTGACTACAAAATACTTTTTGTATCCAACATCCATAGGATTCCAGACATATTTTTACTTTATTTTTTACGTGAGACTAACTGCCTCTTCCAAATTATTTTTCAAAGGTCAGTTTGGCAGTCTCTAAATTCAGATTTCACATCTGTGATTTCCAGAGGGTTTTGGTCCATCAAATCATCTCCAATTATAAAAATATTTTGCATTAACCTTATTTAAGATGTTTTGAACAACTTTCATTCTCTGACTTTCCCCAGATTATGAATTTTTAAAACTCTTAAATCCATTTTAAAATCAAGTGTCCACTGTCTTTTTCATTCTGGCAGAATTGACTTTCAAACTTCAAGGAGTCTTTTGAGTACCAAAACTCAACCCTAAAATCATACCAAAAATTATGGGACTTGTTTAATGTCTTACAAAGAGTTCTCAATTTTTAGTTTTCTCAGTTTGCATTTATTTTAACCAAACAAACATACACACACACACAAATGGTTTTAAGCTAGGAAGACTCGTTTTACGAGGCATTACGGGTGAACCCTAACGTTCTTCCCGGAGTGTAACGTGACCTCCGAACTCAAATCTCTCATTTCGGGCATTTTTCAAAGTTTTGGCCCTTAAAATAAAAATGGCGTGGCGACTCCGTTTGATTTTTCAAAATTAAAAATCGGGTACATCACAGTGCCTCATGTGGTGCATGCATAAATAAACAGATTTGTTGAACGACATATTGGATATCCGGACGAGTAAATGTTAGATATTGTAATGCCCCAGCCAAGCTACGGTAAAGAGTGGGGTCCGAAAATAACGAACCATCTATGGAAATGCCGAGCTATGGTTTGGTGTCAAACGGTGTAAGGGCCGGTTTACAAGAAGACATGCCCGCACGCTCTACTATTTCCGAGTCATATCTTCGTTGCGAGAGAAATAAATTTCCATTCCGTCGCGTTACCGAAATTCACAAAAAATAACTCAATGGTCCCAAATATTTCATGGCAAATTCGGAGCTCAAACTGGAAATGAACGAAGCCCGGAGAGAATCCGAAGAAGCTGTCAAGATTATGTCATCAACATATACCAACAGATATGCCATGGAGTTACCTTGATGGAATATAAATAGAGAATTATCTGACCGACTCTGAACAAATCAAAGGGTAGTCAGGAAATCTGCAAATCGCTTGTACCATGCTCGAGGTGCCTGCTTAATTTCATACAGGGACTTTTATAGTAAACAAACATGATTCGGAAAGCGTTTGTCTCGAAACCCCAACGGCTGATGTATATATACTGTCTCCTTAAGATCCCCACATAAAAATGCATTCTTTACATCAAGTTGATGTATAGACCATTTTTTTGATAGAGAAAGACTCAACACTTTCCGAATGGTACTCGGTTTAACCACGAGACTGAATGTTTCCCCACAATCAATTCTAATTTTCTGAGTTTTGCCATCACAAACTAATCGGGCCTTGTGTCATTCAAAAGAGCCATCCGACCTCTGCTTTTGTGTAAAATCCACATTGAACGGATCACATTAGTATCAGGGGAACGGGGCACTAACTCCCACGTTTAATTATCAATTAAATCATTAAACTCATCTATCATAGAAAGTTTCCAATTTGGGTCATTTAGAGTGGAACTTGGATCTTTAGGAAGAGGAGATTTTGATAAAGAAACATGAAGATTGAACGGGACTTTGGGCTTAAAAATGCCCATTTGACTGTGAGTAACTGATCCAGAGCGAGAGACCGTACCTTGTTGTGTATGAGATAGAGGAGAAAGGGCTGGAATGGGAGAAGGAGGAGGTGGGCCGGCCCATCATAAGACAGTCCAGGTGACATAGGATGGGGCGAGGCCGGTCGGGGTGGTATAGGCGCAGTTTGGGCAGCCTGTTGTTGGGCCTCTGTAGCCGAGGCAGTGGGGCTAGGAGATGGGCCATATTAGCTATGTTGCGCCCACTGTTGAAGAAAAAAGTGAGACAGACTATCATCAAGGAAATTATAAGAGGATGTTGATGGTTTGAACAAAGACGCAAACGGAAATTGACTTTCGTCAAAGATAACATGCCTATTAATAATTATTTTGCGAGATGATATGTCGTAGCATTTAAAGCCTCTATGATTAGAAGGAAACCCGAGAAAAACACAAGGTTTTGAGAGTGCTTGAAGTTTGTTTATTGTGGTGGAAGGAAACAAAGGATAGCAAAAACACCCAAAGATACATACTCCCTCCGTCCCAGAACAAGTGACACAGTTACTGTTCCGCACGGGAATTAAGGAAAAAGTGAAAAAGTTGATGTGTTGTGAGTGTAGATAGTTGAGTAGGAGAGAGAATGAGTGGAGAGAATAGTAAATTATAATAGTGTTGTGAGTATTAAAATAATGTAGGAGAGAGAATGAGTGGAGGGAATAGTAAAGATTCTTTGCTATTTTAGAAAGTGTGACTTATTAGTGGGACGCCCAAAATAGCAAAGTGTGTCACTTGTTGTGGGACGGAGGGAGTATATGTTTATAAGACGGATCCTTCACATAGAGAATTTGAAGGGGATAAATATAGGACAAAGACTTGTTAGGCAATATATTGAGTAAATATGTGGCCATACATGCCGCATGATGCCAAAAAGATGGTGGAAGAGATGCATGGTGTAACATGGAACATACCATGTTATTGATGGTTCTAATTTGTTAGTGTAAACTGCAGGTGACATCGTAGATGATTTCCCAAAAGTCCAGGTGATATCACAGATGATTTTCTGGATTGAAAATTATATAGTTGTATATTTCTTGTTTATTATTTAATGGACTAATGTGCTAATAAACTCTGTATAGTCTATGGTTTGTGTTTATATTTCAGAGTGCAATAGCATCAAAGAAGGAGCTAGACACGTGTGGAAATTGGAAGAAAAGAATTTATACATTTTATAATTCGTAACTTGGGCAAACAACAACAAAACGTGTGAAGACTTGGTCAAGGGTTGTTGCTGAGTTATAGACGAAGTACAAGGTTGATAAAGCAAGGGAGTACAAGGCGTTGAAGCTTGGCTTGAGGATAAATCAACTTGGTTGCTAAAATTGAGGAAATGGGAGCTAGAATTGTGGAACAACTTCACCCACTCTCCCTATACTTCCTCCACGTGCAAGACCAGCCTCAAGGCTGTTAATTGAGTAGCCTTCAAGTATTTGAAGACTATAAATAAGCTTGGAAGGTTTCATTTGAAGACATGCCAATTACATCATCACATTCACACCTTCGAAAAGCTTAGAGATAGAGATCTTTGTTTGGTTCTTTTTAATCCTTTCTCCCTTGTAATTTCGCACTTGATTACTTTGGTATCAAGGTGTGTGAAGGCTAGGATAGGATTCCGTTCTTTATCTCTTGTTCCATAGAGCTCAAAATAGATATAGCTATAGGGAACTTTCGGCTTTGTAAATTCATTTATAGTGATTATAAAGTCTTGCCTAAGAGGCACTCTCAAGTTATATTTATATAACTCTGAGAAAAACAATTTTGGTGTTTTTATTCCATTGCAAACTCTTTTACAAAAATTGTTTTATTTTCGAAGTGTGTGTGTGCTATCTCAAGTGCTATCGTTGGTGCGCTTATCACCTTGGATATCACTTGTGATTCGGGCCGTGACAATTTCAATTGGTATCGAGCAGTCACTTGACGTTACTAAGTGCTTGGTCTAGGTGTCATGGCTTTTGATCCCGCAAATCCCAAATCAAAAACGTCTTCCTGTTTTAGATGGTTCGAATTATGCATATTGGAAAATTCGTCTTCGCTCGCATATCAAATCAATTGATCTTCAAGCATGGCGATCTATAGTTAATGGGTACTCTCTTCCACTTTTACCTCCTGATGAGGATGGTGATATTCAGGTTAAACCTGAAGGCGAGTGGACTAATGAAGAGATCACCCTAGCTAACTATAATGAGAAAGCTCTTAATGCTATCTTTGAGTGGGTTGACATGCATATTTTTAAACTTATTCAAAATAGTTCCACAAAGAAGCTTGGGACATTTACAAAGGTTTTGTAAAGGTGATTCTAGTGTGCGTGAAAACAAACTTAGAGGTCTTACTGGCAAATTTGAAAGGTTGAGAATGGGTGAAAGTGATACCATCTCCTCTTATTTTGAAAAATTGTTTGACATTGCTATTGAGTGTCAACTTTTAGGTGAACCTTTTACAAACAAACAATTGGTTTCAAAGGCTATTAGAACTCTCCCTGAGCGTTTTAATATAAAGGTTTCATCTATAGAAGAGGCTCACAACCTTTCCACTATGGACATCAATTCCTTAATGAGCATTTTAAAAAATTTTGAGTCAAACCTTGCTGAGCAAAGTGAAGCTTCTAAAGGCAAGAGTGTTGCTTTAAAAGTTCAATCCTCTAGTGGTTCAACTAATGAGGATGACGAAATTTTTGAGGAATTAGGTGAAGATGCCAGTGTTGCCTTACTTGCTAGGAAGTATAACTCAATGGTGAGAAAATTTAACAAAGAAAATGTGCAGTGAAGGCTAAAGAGCAACAAACCAAGGTGTACAATTCAATGCCCAAGAGGACATTTCCATCTACTCGTAAAGGTGGTCCCATAAGGAGAGCATCATCGTATCCATCCAGATCCGATCCAAAAATACCTTGAATCAATCCAATGTCATGCTTGCTCGGATGGGGTCATTACTCAAATGAGTGTGCTAACACTCTAAGGAAGATGGGAAAGAACCTATGGGTTTCTCTCAAAGGACAATGAAGATGAGGAGACCAATCAATCAAGATCTCGCATCAAACAAAGAATGGTGGTCACAAATTGTGACTCGGATTGCCATTGATACCCTGTGTGATATCCAAAGTGGGATAGCACCCGAGATATCATCCAACAGTATACTGCATTTAAATTTGATAAATGTTGTTTGTTTTGTGGGTTCTCGTTAACATGGATGCAGTAGTTCACAAGAGGGTGAACAAAGTGAGGAGTTCAAGAAGGATGAACTCATTCGTGGTCGTAAGAACCTTTGCAAAGAATTGGTGGACGAATGGAAGAAAGAGAACAAGAAGGTGATCTCTCTGTCCAAAGAGGTTCAAGACCTGACTAATGGCTTGACTAGATTGGAAGTGCAACTCACAAAGAAGGATGTGGAGCTGGACAAAGTCAAGGCCAAGCTTACTCTTGCCGAAGCAACATTCAAGAAACTCAACACGAGTTCTTTCAAGTTAGATGCAATTCTTGGGTTGAGCAAACCACTCAAGGCAGGTATGGGTTTTCAAGAGTCTTTAAATGCTATTAAATCTACTTTGGCTAATAAGGAAGATAAGGTAGTTTTTATTAAAGAAAGAGACAATGTTGAACTAATATCTTCTGATAAGTCTTCTGACAAGGTAAAAATATGTAACTATCATTTACTCTTCTCGACATTTGAAAAATGATTGTAAAACGCTTTTAAAGAAACAGTCCAGTTCTCGTGTGATACCCGAAGTGCTACCTAGCACGTCGATATCACTGTCATCGAAGAAAAGTTATCAAAGTAGGAAAGTGTGGAAACCTAAGTCCAATCTCGATATGTGATGTTGTATGCACTGCCTTAAAAACTAATGTTGAAGGTTCATGGTATTTTGATAGTGGTTGTTCTCGTCATATGACTGGAACAAAAATGTTTTTAAAGGAATATGAACCTATTCAAGGTGGTAGTGTAACATATTGTGGTGGTGGCAAGAGTAATATAGTAGGAAAAGGCGTATTAAATGTACCTGGATTTCCTGCTTTGAAAAATGTTTTGCATGTTGATGAACTGGTAACTAATTTAATTAGTATTAGCCAACTTTGTGATGACAACCTTGAATTAAAATTCAATAAAAACACTTGTGAAGTCTTTGATTGTACCAATAACTGTGTTATGACTGGTACTAGATCAAGTAACAACTGTTATCTTGTTGAGGATAAACAAGTGTGTCATTCTGTGAGGGTTGATGATGCTACCTTATGGCATCAAAAGTTGGGTCATGTCCATTTTTGTAACATTGTGAAACTCATAAATGCTGAAGCTATAAGAGGTATACCTAGTCTGGACATAAGTACGAAAATCATATGTGAAGATTGTCTAAAGGGTAAACAAACACGTGCTACCCATAGTGCTACCCAACATAATGAGGAGTTTTCTGGGACAACGCACCGTTTTCAATTAATGCATATGGATTTAATGGGTCCAGTTGAGGTAGACAGCTTTAGGAGGTAAGAAATATACTTTTGTAATAGTTGATGATTTTTCTAGATTTACTTGGGTATATTTTTTAAAAGAAAAATCGTAAACTTTTGAAAAGTTTAAGGTCTTACATGCTAAAATCAAAAACATGTTTTCTCGCTCTTATCATGCGAATAAGGTCCGATCATGGAACGGAGTTTGATAATTCATTGTTCTTTACTTTTGTGAATTAAAAGGAATTAAACATGAGTTTTCGCTCCTAAAACACCTCAACAAAATGGGGTGGCCGAAAGGAAAAATAGGACCTTACTTGAGATGGCTCGTGTGATGTTGTTTTCAAAAAGAATTTCAAAGAGATTTTGGAGCCGAGGCCTTAAACACAGCTTGTCACACCGGCCAATAGAGTTTTTCTAAGACCCGGTACTAGAATGACACCTTATGAAATTTTGAATGGTAGGATACCAAAGGTTCATTATTTTCATACATTTGGGTGTGTGTGTTATGTTCTAAATGATCGGGATTACTTAGCTAAATTTGACTCTAAAAGTGATAAGGCTATATTTCTTGGGTATGCTCGGACAGAGCCGAGCATATAGGGTTTATAACCTTAGGTTAAAAACCATTCAGAATCAATTAACGTTGTTTTTGATGATTTAGCAAGTGTTACAGTGATGGAGTACAGAATCTCCATTAATATTGGCCGGGAAGAATTGGAGAATCAAAATCAAGTAAGTGATACCCTGTGTGCCGGCCCAAGTGTTGCCACCGAAGGGATAGCATCTCCGGTATCACCCAAGACCTGTCCAAAGAATCGAAAAGGAGGAATGGGTTAGATGATGATGCTCATGTGCATGAAGATTTGAGAAGGGATCCACCAAACTAGGATCGAAGAGATCATCCTTCATCTCAAATCATTGGAGAAGCAAGTGAAGGGGTACGAACAAGGAATAAAGGACACTTTAGTAACCGTGAAATGGCAAGGTATGTGTGCATGTCCACCACATACCACAAGGTAAAATATTCCTGTTTTGTCTCTTCTTTAGAACCCAAAAATATTTCTGAAGCTTTAAAAGATAATTTTTGGATACATGCCATGCAAGAGGAACTTGAACAATTTGCTCGTAATGAAGTTTGGTGTTTAGTACCACGTCCCATTAATACAAATGTAATTGGTACAAAATGGATTTTCAAGAATAAATCAGATGAGCAAGGAAATATTATAAGGAACAAAGCTCATCTCGTAGCTCAAGGTTACACCCAAATTGAAGGTGTTGACTTTGATGAGACCTTTGCTCCCGTTGCTAGAATAGAATCCATAAGACTCCTCTTAGCTATAGCTTGTTTTCTAAAAATTACTTTGTTTCAAATGGATGTTAAAGCTGCCTTTTTAAATGGTTATTTAAAAGAAGAAGTTTTTGTTGAACAACCAAAAGGATTTGAAGATCCTCATCTACCAAACCATGTGTATAGACTTGATAAAGCCTTATATGGCTTGAAACAAGCTCCACGTGCATGGTATGGTCGCTTAACCTCTTTCTTACTTGAATATGGTTTTTCAAGAGGTGAAGCAGATAGGACCTTATTTATCCTAAGGCATGGCAAAGAAATAGTCATTGTTCAAATCTATGTTGATGACATAGTCTATGGCTCTACTTCTCAAACATGTTTAAAAGATTTTGTAGAGGCTATGACATCAACATTTGAAATGAGCATGATTGGTGAGTTAACATTCTTTCTAGGCTTGCGTGGTGGTGAAACAATCAAATGAAGGAATATTCATTTCAGAAAGCAAGTATGCAAAGAGCCTAGTAAAAAGGTTTGGGTTGGAAGGAGCAAAAAGTTCAAAAATCCCTATGTGTTCTTCTCTCAAACTTGGTAGAGACCAAGTAGGTGAGAATGTTGATCCTACTCTATATCGTTCTATGATAGGTAGCCTTCTCTATCTCACTTCTAGTCGTCCCGATATCATGTTCGGCGTGTGTGTTTGTGCACGTTATCAAGCCAATCCTAAAGTCTCTCACCTTAATTCACAAAAAGATAATTAAATATGTCTCAGAACAAGTGAATTAGGGATTTGGTTTAGTAAGGATACTAATACCAATTTGGTAGGCTTTAGTGACTCGGATTGGGCGGGGATATGGATGATAGGAAGAGTACTAGTGGGGGTGTTTTTACTTGGGTAACAATTTAGTTTCATGGTATAGTCGTAAACAAAATTGTGTCTCTCTTTCCACAAACTGAGTCCGAGTATGGTGCAACGGTAGTTGTTGCTCACAACTTATTTGGCTAAAACATATGCTAGATGACTATGGTCTAGAGAGTAATTCTTTGACTATGTACCGTGGATAACCCGAGTGCTATCAACATTTCAAAAAACCCTGTTCAATATTCCCGTACTAAGCACATTGACATACGTCATCATTTCCTTAGAGATATGGTAGATAAAGGCCTAATTAACATTGATCATATTGATACTAAGTATCAACTGGCTGATATATTTACCAAGGCCTTAGATCACGAGAGATTTTCTAGTTTGAAAAGATCTCTTGGTCTTTGTAATCTCTAAGTCTGTTTGTCTGTGCTACCCCAGGTGATGTTATCACTCAGGGTAACACTTGTATATTAGTGTATTTTTTCTCTTTATTTATTAAAAAAAAATGCATTATTATTTGTTTAATCTGGTTAGCTTAGTTCTAACCGTGGCACATGCTGACCTTTTTGTTATGGTAGGTTATTACTTAGGTTATCATGTGTGATATCACTCCCCTTCATATGCTTAAAGTGACAAAGTCACTAATCTTTTCTTTTTTGATAAATAAAAGGCAAAGGCATTTTATCCATACTATTCTCTCGAGCTCGGGGCACGGTGTTCGCTGCAACGATGTACTCTTGCCAATGAGAATGTATGAGGTGGTTTATGCTAAGTATTAGGGACATGGAGTTCGCTACTACAGTGCACCCTACTTGAAAGGCATAAATCACTTTATCTTTACACTTGAAATATAACTCGAAGCACGGAACTCGTTACTACGTTGCTTTCTTGTTTAAAGAAATGTATTGATACGTGATTAACAAGCAATGTACTTAAAAAATATATATAGGCTTATAATGCCTAAAGTGCATGAAAAATGCTCAGCTTGTTATGCCTGAAGTGTCTGAAAATGGCTAAGCTTGTTATGCTTGAAATGCTTGAAAATGAAAATATTTATCAAGGGGTTCTATATCACATGTGTTACCCTACGTGTTACCATCATTGCCTTAACACATTAGTGTGTGCTATATTAGTTTTTTATTTCTTATTTTCGAAATATTGTTGATTAATTTCTCAAAATCTGAAAGTCTTTTTAATTAAAGAGTTTACGATTTTGAAAACGTCTTCAACAAGTTTCCTTTATTTTTGGTAAACTTAGTTAAGTAACTATCCCATATTTATTTTGATTTGTGCATATAATGTTTTGGGCCTAGTTACAAAATTTTTAGTTTACTTATTTTTTATTCTTTTACGTTTTATTTAAAAAAAATATATATTTTTTTAATTTATTTTTTTCCAACCGTGTGTTTTATTCTTAAGTTGGTAAGGGGTTATTTTTTAAAAAAGGTGTGGTTAGGGTTAAATGGTAAATGAGTGGATAGGGATAAAGGTGAGAGTTTTTAGGGGTTTAGATGGGATGGATAGTTTAATATGTCAAATCAAATTAATTTTTTGTTTCCCATCCATTTTTATCTCTTTAATTCCCTAAAATTTCTCTAACTCTCCTCTTATCTCTCTCTCTATAACCGTTACTCCCTCTCTCTCTCTCTCCTTTCTTAAAAACCCTCGTTCCAGCGTCCTCTTCTCTCCCAAAATCCTAGGTCAAAATACGTTCCAAAATCTCACTCAAATCTCCATGGCTTCTCCATCTAAAACCAATACCGAACCATCTCACACAGACCAAATGGACATATCACCCAGCATTGCTCCATCCGTGGCTTCTCGTATGGCCATGGAAACTTCTCCAATGATCACTCCAAGCTCTTCTCCACCTACAATGGCGATTGTTCCAGCCACTGCCCCTGTTGCCTCGTTTGAACATGGAATCCCTAAGGTAACTCTCATTCTAGCCGAGCCAAAGAGAAAGAGGAAAGCCCCAACTTCCAAGCTGTCTCCTCAAGTTGCAAAAAGGAGGTCTTCCAACCGCATTAGGTCAATCAGGTCCAAGGCAACTTCAAATACCACCTCTGATCCGGTTGAAGTATCAGAAAGCTCTCTTGATGTGTCCTCACCCCATGTGAGTGACGAGAACTTTGATGCAAACAAGGAGAAGGAGCCTTCTGTGGACTCATTTAATGCTTGGGTAGATGGTGATGAAGAGGAGACCCTCTCTGATTTTCGTAAAAGAAGCGGCAAGGGCAAAGCAACCGTGAGTGCTACCAAAGGTGCTAGCAAGAAGAAGATATCATCTGAGGTAACACTTGCCCCCTCCTCTGTTCATAAACATTCCTCTAGTGATAATTCTGGTGATGAGGTTATTCGAACTGAAGAGGATAAAGCTTTTCCTAAACCTTTTCTTACTTTGGAATTTTATAAGAAAGAAAATATGGAATTTTGGTTGAATAATTCGAGTAAGAGGTTGTTAAAAGAAAAGCACATTGATGAGGGTCAGTTGGAAAAGGAAGGAGTGGTTCAGTTTTTGAAGGACAAGAATTTTATTAATGCTAATAATCATGCATCTGTGTTTGTTGAGAGTGTCATTCGCAATTTCTTTGCCAATTTGCATGCTCATTTGGATGATGAAGGGTCTGCAAAATATGGAAAAGTGTTTGTTAGGGGAAAAGTCTATTCTTTTACTCCAAATTTCTAATTAACAAAGTTTTAGGCCTCCCTAATGTAGATGATGAGAGCATTAGGGTCAATAGAGATGAAATGGTAAAATTGCTCACTCACAACAAACTGCAGTCCTGGCCTTTGAAAGAGAAACTTCATGCTTCTAGGCTATCTTCTCTATACTCTGTGCTTCACAAATTGTGCATATTCAATTGGCTTCCTACAACTAATGAACCTATTGTGACATTGGAGCATGCAAATGTGTTGTATAGATTGGGTAAGAATTTAAGGATTAACTTTGGAAGATTAGTGTTCAAACACTTAGCTTCATGGGGTAGAAAAAAGAAAGTGAACATTAGCTTTTTCCCCTATCCTTCTCTAATCTTCAAAGTTTTGGTATTTCAATCCTTGCCCATTGAAGCCTCCTCGATGTTTTCACCACCGAACCCGAGTATTATACCATTGATCAACAACCGAAAAGGGCAAAAGGTATACAAAAAGATCTCCCTTGGAACAAATCTGATGAAACAACCCCTGTTCTTCCCAAAGGTACTATCTCACGTGATACCCCAAGTGCTTCCCCGTGTGTTGCCCCTAATACTTTTGCAGAACCGATACCGCAAGTATTCGACCAACATGATGAACCTTTTGGGCAACTCGACCATCAATCCCAAAGGCAATGATTAACTTCTGCACAAACAAATCAAGTGCAATGGGAGAACTTGCCGAGGGATGGGCTAAGCTTAAGGTGTAATGTATGCTTTTATTGATGAAATTTCTTCCCAAGCAGGGGGAGGATCTCGCCGCCGGAACTTCGGAGCCGGTGCTATCGCAGTGCTACCACCAGGGCTGGCCCAAGTGATGGTGGAAGTGATAGGGAAGGAGATCAGGAGGAAGAAGAAGAAGAAGAGGAGTTTGAAGAAGAAGAAAGCTGAATCTGAAGGTTGACAAACCTGAAGGTTGATGTTACCGCTATCACATGGGTGACTGATTTGGTGGTGGTCTAAAAACAATTTCTTTTATTTTGGTGATGTTGGTGGTTCTCTAAACAATTTTCTTTTTCTGTTTATATTGGTTTGCTAAAACACTTTAGTTGGTTTGTTTATAACTTAAACTGCTTGGTTGTTTTTGCTAGTTTTGGATGATATTTTACTACAATGGTTTATGGTTTTTTATGTTAACTTAGTTTATTTCGAAAACTTTTTAAAGTTTGAAATAAATTAGTTTTATATGATTAATCATTGTTTGTGATTAGCTCCTTGATTAAGGGGGAGTTAATTTCTTGTGGAGATATTATATTGTGTTCTATGCTCTGTTCATTTGTATATAGACTAATCCTACAGACAAAGAAGACATTGAGTTTGGAAAGAAATATCCAACTAAGGGGGAGATTGTTAGTGTAAACTGCAGGTGATATCGTAGATGATTTCCCAAAAGTCCAGGTGATATCACAGATGATTTCCTGGACTGAAAATTACATAGTTGTATATTTCTTGTTTATTATTTAATGGACTAATGTGCTAATAAACTATGTATAGTCTATGGTTTGTGTTTATATTTCAGAGTGCAATAGCATCAAAGAAGGAGCTAGTCACGTGTGGAAATTGGAAGAAAAGAATTTATACATTTTATTAATTCGTAACTTGGGCAAACAACAACAAAACGTGTGAAGACTTGGTCAAGGGTTGTTGCTGAGTTATAGATGAAGTACAAGGTTGATAAAGCAAGGGAGTACAAGGCGTGGAAGCTTGGCTTGAGGATAAATCAACTTGGTTGCTAAAATTGAGGAAATGGGAGCTAGAATTGTGGAACAACTTCACCCACTCTCCCTATACTTCCTCCACGTGCAAGACCAGCCCCAAGGCTATTAATTGAGTAGTCTTCAAGTATTTGAAGACTATAAATAAGCTTGGAAGGTTTCATTTGAAGACATGCCAATTACATCATCACATTCACACCTTCGAAAAGCTTAGAGATAGAGATCTTTGTTTGGTTCTTTTTAATCCTTTCTCCCTTGTAATTTCGCACTTGATTACTTTGGTATCAAGGTATGTGAAGGCTAGGATAGGATTCCGTTCTTTATCTCTTGTTCCATAGAGCTCAAAATAGATATAGCTATAGGGAACTTTCGACTTTGTAAATTCATTTATAGTGATTATAAAGTCTTGCCTAAGAGGCACTCTCAAGTTATATTTATATAACTTGAGAAAAACAATTTTGGTGTTTTTATTTCGCTGCAAAATCTTTTACAAAATTTTTTTATTTTCGAAGTGTGTGTGTGCTATCTCAAGTGCTATCGTTGGTGCAGTTATCACCTTGGATATCACTTGTGATTCTGGCCGTGACAATTTCATAATTTTTCTTTCAGCCGTCCCGTTCTGAGGTGAAGTATATGGACATGATAGATGAAAAGATAGACCATTTTGGGTGCAAAATTTCCAAAAGTGTGTATTATCAAACTCACGCCCATTATCACTTTGAAAGGTTTTAATGTTACGCTTAAACTGGGTATTAATAAATTCACGGAATGGAAGAAACGTAGAATACACTAATGATTTATGAGCAATGGGAAACAACCACAAATTTTTTGAGTAATCATCAAGAAAAAAAAAAACATAATATCTATGACCAGCAGATCTCAAAACAGGTGATGTCCAGACATCACTATGAATAATATCAAAAGGCATTAAAGTTGTAGACTGAGAAGATTCAAAAGGAAAACGAACATGTTTGCCCAAAGCACAGGCATTACAAATATGCTTATCACTAGAAGACCTACAATCTATAGTTTTATTTTTCTTGAGAAAATCTACAATCGGTGCTGTGATGACCCAACCGATCATGCCACAAAGTAGGAGATAAACTAATAAAAGCTGACGAGGACACGGTAGGAGAAGAAGTTATTGGATAGAGTTCCCCCTGACTGTCACATCTCGTTATACGCTTTCCCGTCCGAAAATCCTTCACAAAAAAACCAAACGGGTCAAACTCTACAGTGACGGAATTATCAGAAGTAAATTTTCTAACAGACGCTAAGTTTTTGACAATATGAGGAGCATACAAGACGTTACGAAGAGGAAGAGGAGGATGTGGGGAATCCAATACTGTGTGACCATAACCTTTATTGGGAATAGAACTGCCATTACCTACTATGATACCGTGTTTAGTGCCTACTATGATACCGTTTTTAGTGCTTAAATCAAAATAAGGCGTAAGAGTATCTGACAAAGAAGTCATATGGTTCGTAGCGCCAGTATCCATGAATCCAGTTGGGAGGTGGAGGAGTTAACCCTAGGGTGTGCATTCCGGTCTCAACATCTGTTGCTGACGAATATTCAGAAGCTGCATATGCCTGAGGAGGCCGTGGGCCAATAACATTGCTGCTAATAGGCTGCCTCGGCTGAAAAGAAGGCCTTGGCCAAGACGGGCTATGGCTGGCCGGATATGGACATGGAGGGATTGCCCAAGGCCAAGCGCCCCATGCAGGTTGCCAAGACTGTATCATAGGTCCTCGGTTACCAGAAACAGCGACAGTAGTTTTGCCATTTTACCACCCTTTTTCCGGTTCTTCTTCCCAGTGTTCTACCCTAACGTGATACCCACGTGATTTTTGATATTAGAAACTGCAATGGAAGAAGAAGCCATTAGCGGCCGGAAGAGAAAGAAGATGGCAGAAACAAGAGAAATATTACGAGAGGCTAGGCGCAACAGAAGAAAGAAAAAAACCTAGGTCTCGTGGTACCATAAAAGAATTATTTTTCGTGTTGAATTCATCATTTACAATTACCTTAAATAAGGTTTACAAGAAGAGTCCTAATCAATATACAATACTAAAACTCTATCTACAATAACTACACAACAAGCGTAAATCCAGGATTTTGGAATCGTGTAAGCTTGGTATTTAAAAAATATTGTAAACAATAATAACAGTGAAAAATAACTTCATCGTGTTTAGAGTGATCAACACTTTTTTTTTTGAAGATGAAAGTGATATTGTTAATATGGTTAATCATCGTTTTTATAGTAAACGACACTTAATCATCGTCTTTATAGTGAACGATACTAAATCATCATTTTTATAGTGGGCTATCGCTAATTCACGTTTTTAGAGTAGGCTAACACTAATCACGTTTTTAGAATGGGCTACCACTAAATCACGTTATTAAATTGTACTAACACTAATCACGTTTTTTGAGTAGGCTACCACTAAATCACATTTTTAGAGTGGCTACCACTTCACACTGATTTCATATGGCATATCCTAACCAACCAGTTAGTTAACTAAACATTTTCTTTTATTGAGAATATCTCTCAATATCCTAACAATAACATTTAGTTGGAGGTCGATTATAAAGTTCTTGTTAAAATACTCTGTCGTACCTACAAGGTTCTCTGGGATGTGTGGTATCATATTAAGGAAATGCACAGATTGATGGATTTAATGAATGTTCATGTATTTCATGTTTATAGAGAAGGAAACAAAGTTGCATATGTCTTGGCTAACTTTGCTTCTAATGCTATGGCGGATTCCTAATTTCTCTCGGTTGAAGCTCTTCCTAGTGATTGTCCTAGCTTACTTCTATTTGATTGCCAATCTTATCCTTATGTTAAAAGATATTATTCTTTCTTTCTGTTTTGTTAATTCTAGTACTAGTCTTTAAGGTTTTTGCTTTTTCGGGTTGTAGTAGAACCTGTTAGGATATTGAAATATATTCTCAAGAGAAAAGAAATTATTTAGTTAGCTAAATTGGTATTGAGCCAATTTATAAAAGTTATCTTATTTAAAAGTACTAGTGTATCACCCGTGCAATGCACGACAAGATATAAAAATTTTTATTTACAAAAAGTAAAAAATGATAATTAAACTCAAAAACAACATTACAAATCAATATGCTTCATATACATCCATAAACAAAACATTCAAAGTTTAATAATATTGATCTTCATGAAGACAACACATACAAATACAAATACACATTCATATATATATATTAAGAAAGCAAGTATTAATAAGTAGGGATAAGAGATATGTATTACACATTTTGAAAAACCTCCTTAAACACAACCTTCATAGTATATTTGTTGGATGAACTATCTTCTGCAGAATTGAATTTCTAAATATGAAGAGCAACATGACGGGTGACTCTGGAGAAAGCAACATAAAGTTGACCACAACCGAAAACATGTTGCCTTAAAAGAATTTCAATTGTATATAGAGATTGCCCATGATTTTTGTTTATAGACATAACATATGAATCAATCAAAGAAAATTGACGACGTTCAAACTTATTCCAGGATTAAGATATTTCCACCAATAAATGAGCTCCAATAAATAAGTTTGATAAAGATCGTCAGTCACTGACTCTTGTTTAATCATATTTATTATTGGGCTATACTACTCCATCCCAATTGTTTTCTTCTCTTATTACTATGTTCACAACTCTACACTACTCCACCATTAATATTAGATTGTTATATTATTTTTAAATTTTCATGCATATTGTTGAATAAATTATTTGTTTGTCTCATTTAAAACTATATTATTATTCAAAAATTGTCCCATTTGAAACTACACAATACTATTATGAATTTTTTTTATAATACTTCTTTTTTCAATGAAGCTTACTGTCACACTTATATGACCTTTTCAATTAAAATAAGCACAAATGATCCTTAAAATAAAAAAATTTATAGTTACTAATGAAAAAAAAACAACACTAAACAAAAAAACAACAGTAAGAATTAAATTGGTTGTTATACATCTATTAATAATATTTTCTTTTAAAAAAACTAATTATTGATTTTGAGACACATTAGGAATACTGTTTTTTCTAACGTGCGCCCTTAGGGCAAACAAGCTTCTTAAATAAGGAAAATATTTTTTTTATTAAACTTATTTTAACTTATTCATTTTCATAATTAAACCCAATTTAACCTATTCATTTTCGTAATTATAGAAATATTTTTTTATATATGTAAACTTATATATTTATGAAAACATAAAAATATATTGATTTCCTTATTTAAGGAGCTTAAAGTGTGCCCTAAGGGCACATGTTTGAAATACCGATAATCATAATTTGTTCTATTCTTTCCTTTTCTGAAAATATGTTAATAGCATACTACTATTTTCTTAAATATACATCTAATATTACTTCTTCATGAACTAAAATTTATATTTATTTTGGAATGGAGAAAATAAATACTGAAATGATTGAAAACATGTCACTGCATTAGAAATAAATCACGCACATCATAAAATCTAGTACCGTCTTTAAATTGTTAATTTTTCTTTTATTAGATATATTTGTTACTACTCCACTACCATATTTCATTAATATATATGTTATCCTATAAAATCATATTGCAAATTGCAAATGGGATTTTGATTCTAGTAATTTTAATTTTAATATCATAAATTATCATTTATATGAATTACCTGATTTCTAAGGGATAAAAATCATATGGAAATTTTAAAAAATGATATAAATTATTATTTTTATTATTTAGCAAAAATTTAAATTGCTAAAATATCGTTTAAATTTTTTTTGTCCACAACAAATAAATGCTAAAATCTATTATTTAAATCCCAAACTAAAAATCCAAACATGATTAATTATTTATATTTTTAATTTAAACTAGTGAGTAACCCGTCGAAATTCGATGGGCATAGTTAGGCTTATTATTACTTGTTGTCATAATCTGTAATTTCATTTAAATAAACGAAAATAATATGTTAGGTTTATATCCAACAATAAAAAAATTGACACGATAATTTTGGGATGGAGGGAGTTTCCTGTACACATAGAAAATTACTTTACTACATTCAGAATAACTCCATTTAGCCTATATATGTTGGGATGGCCAAACATATTTTGGTCACATATATCTATTTTTATTATAAAAAATGTGTGTACACTTGCTCACCGATTTTTTAAGAGATGGAGAAGATATAAAAATTTCTGAATGCACAATCAAGATACATCAAGGAAGCACGACCCAGGACCATATGAAGCATTTCAGATAATACTCAAGTTGTGATTATTATAAATCTGAATTATGCTTACCCATAGTTCATAAATGTGTCAAAATCATACCAACATTTCAAGTTTCAACCACTTGACAACCATTTACCAACACAAAATATTAGTTGCTCCCTTGAATATAGTTATCAAAGCTTTAACCATCAAGCAAAATATTATAATTTCTCTTGTGGATCATTTTCTGATTAGGAAAGATTATGAAAATAAATAAGGCATGGCATCCATATGCAACACAGGAATGAAAATAAATAAACTTGATAGTTTTAACCAGATTATTAATCATAAATCCCAAAGTACCAAATGAAATAACAAAATACCAAAGAAAATATTTGTTAACCATCCCCCTCAATGTCACCTTGGGAAAAATGAATTATAAATAAAAAATTTAAAAACAAAAAATGTGCATTTGAATAAAATATTAATCGATCCAATTTTAAAGAGTTACATTTCCTTATTTACTAATTGCTTTCCCGTTTTCTGAAAATTCAAAATTTGATTTCAAAATTCAAATGTTGATTGAGCTTAAATCGGAATAATTTACTGTATAAATATTTACCTTATAAACATTAACCTTTTATTAAATTAAAAATCAATTTATTAAATGATAAATCTTTGAAACTAAGACCAATGGGAGAATTACATAATGTCATGTCATAATAGTGACATGGCTTAATGTGAGGGCTCTAAATATTTATCTTTTAATATATTATATAGATGGATCATTATAGTACTACTTCTTTCATCTCAAAAAGAATTATAAATAAATAATTTTAAAAAAATAATATTTATTTTTGGACCGTTACTCTTTGATTATATTTTTAAATTCCTGTTTATAAGACTCTTTCATGTATATAGATCATTACATTAATATTTCTTTCGTCTCAAAATAAAAATAATTGATCAATTTTTATTTTGCTTAAAATAAAAAAAAGTATTCATTTATTAGACTATATTATTGTAACTATTTCTAATTTATATACCAAAGATTTCAATTTATAAAATAAATTTGTATGTATATGGATCATAATTATAGTACTACTTCTTCTGTCTAAAATTGAATTATAAATAAAAACTTTAAAAACAAAAAATCTGCATTTGAATAAAATATTAATCGATCCAGTTTTGAAAGGTTACATTTCCTTATTTACTAATTGCTTTCCCTTTTTCTGAAAACTCAAAATTTGATTTCAAAATTCAAATGTTGATTGAGCTTAAATCGGGATAATTTACTTTATAAATAATTACCTTATAAACATTAACCTTTTATTAAATTAAAAATCAATTTATTAAATGAAATTTTTTTGAAATTAAGACCAATGGGAGAATTACATAATGCCATGTCATAATAGTGACATGGTTTAATGTGAGGGCTCTAAATGTTTGTCTTTTAATATATTATATATATGGATCATTATAGTACTACTTCTTTCATCTCAAAAAGAATTATAAATAAATTATTTAAAAATAATAATATTTATTTTTGAACCGTTACTCTTTGATTATATTTTTAAATTCCTATTTATAAGACTCTTTCATGTATATAGATCATTACATTAATATTTTTTTCGTATTAAAATAAAAATAATTGATCAATTTTTATTTTGCTTAAAATAAAAAAAAGTATTCATTTATTAGACTATATTATTGTAACTATTTCTAATTTATATATCAAAGATTTCAATTTATAAAATAAATTTGTATGTATATGGATCATAATTATAGTACTACTTCTTCTGTCTCAAAATGAATTATAAATAAAAAATTTAAAAACAAAAAATGTGCATTTGAATAAAATATTAATCGATCCAGTTTTGAAGAGTTACATTTTCTTATTTACTAATTGCTTTCCCGTTTTCTGAAAATTCAAAATTTGATTTCAAAATTCAAATGTTGATTGAGCTTAAATCGGGATAATTTACTGTATAAATATTTACCTTATAAACATTAACCTTTTATTAAGTGAAAAATCAATTTATTAAATGAAAAATCTTTGAAATTAAGACCAATGGAAGAATTACATAATGCCATGTCATAATAGTGACATGGCTTAATGTGAGGGCTCTAAATGTTTGTCTTTTAATATATTATATATATGGATCATTATAGTACTACTTCTTTTATCTCAAAAAGAATTATAAATAAATTATTTAAAAATAATAATATTTATTTTTGGACCGTTACTCTTTGATTATATTTTTAAATTCCTATTTATAAGACTCTTGCATGTATATAGATCATTGAATTAATATTTCTTTCATCCCAAAATAAAAATAATTGATCAATTTTTATTTTGCTTAAAATAAAAAAAAAAGTATTCATTTATTAGACTATATTATTGAAACTATTTCTCATTTATATACCAAAGATTTCATTTTATAAAATAAATTTGTATGTATATGGATCATAATTATAGTACTACTTCTTCTGTCTCAAAAGGAATTATAAATAAAAAATTTAAAAACAAAAAATGTGCATTTGAATAAAACATTAATCAATCCAGTTTTGAAGAGTTACATTTCCTTATTTACTAATTGCTTTCCCGTTTTCTGAAAATTCAAAATTTGATTTCAAAATTCAAATGTTGATTGAGCTTAAATCGGGATAATTTACTGTATAAATATTTACCTTATAAACATTAACCTTTTATTAAGTGAAAAATTAATTTATTAAATGAAAAATCTTTGAAATTAAGACCAATGAGAGAATTACATAATGCCATGTCATAATAGTGACATGGCTTAATGTGAGGGCTCTAAATATTTGTCTTTTAATATATTATATAGATGGATCATTATAGTACTACTTCTTTCATCTCAAAAAGAATTATAAATAAATTATTTAAAAAAAAATATATTTATTTTTGGACTGTTACTCTTTGATTATATTTTTAAATTTTTATTTATAAGATTCTTGCATGTATATAGATCATTACATTAATATTTCTTTCGTCCCAAAATAAAAATAATTGATCAATTTTTATTTTGCTTAAAATAAAAAAAAAGTATTCATTTATTAGACTATATTATTGTAACTATTTCTAATTTATATACCAAAGATTTCAATTTATAAAATAAATTTGCATGTATATGGATAATAATTATAGTACTACTTCTTCTGTCTCAAAATGAATTATAAATAAAAATATTAAAAACAAAAAATGTGCATTTGAATAAAATATTAATCGATCCAGTTTTGAAGAGTTACATTTCCTTATTTACTAATTGCATTCCCTTTTTCTGAAAATTCAAAATTTGATTTCAAAATTCAAATGTTGATTGAGCTTAAATCGGAATAATTTACTGTATAAATAATTACCTTATAAATATTAACCTTTTATTAAATGAAAAATCAATTTATTAAATGAAAAATCTTTGAAACTAAGACCAATGAGAGAATTACATAATGCCATGTCATAATAGTGACATGGCTTAATGTGAGGGCTCTAAATGTTTGTCTTTTAATATCTATAGTATAAATGGGAACCTCCTTGTTACAGTACAATGAACAGTTTCATCTGCCAAATTTTCCATTTTGCCCTCATTAAGTTGTCCCTTTCCCATTTTGCCCTTAATTTTTTTTTTAATTAATTTTTTTTATTTAAAAAAAAAAAATAAATAAAACACGTGTCCTTGGACACGGGCTTTTGCTAGTATTATATAGATAGCCCAACTCACTTTGATATCCAACCCAAATAAAGTAAAACATATCTAAGCAAGCCCAAATCAAAAACCTTAATCAGGTCTACACAATTCTACGCCAATGCCGCTTAGACGTGTCCAAAATTTAATCGGAACCGGCTAGTCGGACGTTATTAACCGGTCAACTAACCGGTCAAAACCGTCAACCGTGGTAACCGTAACCAGCTTAACCGAAACCGACGGTTAACCGGTTCGGTTAAGGTTAAGGATTTTAAAAAACCGTCAACCGACAGTTATAACCGTCGGTTATTTAACCGGTTAAATAACCGGCGATTATAACAGCCTTAACCGGCCAATTTTGAATTAATCCCTTCCCCAACGGCTACCTTGCCAATGGATACTTTGTTTGACCCCCCTCCCAACGGCTACTTTGACCAGGCTGTCCCCACTCCCCAGCTCCCAGTCCCACTTCCCAGCGCCCAGCTCCCTGCTTGACTGCCTCCCCATTTAATTAATTTTTTTTTTCTTTTAAAAAACAACCCTTTAAATATCACCTCCCTCCCTTCCACCATTTCATTTTCACCTTACTTCTCTACTTCTACTCTCTCTCTCTCTACTCTCAAATATCCTAAGCCTCTCTCATACTCTCATTATATTCAATTTTAAGTTTCAGTTAGTTTCCTTACAATTCCCAGTTAATTTTTTAACGATTTTTTTTCTATTTCGAGAATTTCAGTCAGTTTTTTAACATTCCCAGTTAGTTTTTAGGAATTTCAGTTAGTTTTTTTAGAGTTTTCAGTCAGTTTTTTAACATTTTCAGTTAGTTTTTAGGAGTTTCAGTTAGTTTTTTAGAGTTTTCAGTTAGTTTTTTTAAAGTTTTCAGTTAGTTTTTCAGAATTTCAGTTAGTTTTTGAAATTTCAGTCAGTTTTTTAAAGATTTTCAGTTAGTTTTGTTAACAAAAGTTAGCATTTTTTTCGAATTCCAGTCAGTTTTCTAGCGAAAATGTCTTCTTCTCGAAGAGGCAAGGAAGTTGTTGGTTCTTCCTCCCATCATAACGAAGAAGAATTCGAATTTTTTGCGAAACCATTTACACAAAATGAGCAAGATGTGGATGAAAATGTTGTTGAAAGTGGTAGAAGGGGTAGGGGCGACCGAGGCCGAGGCCGAGCTCGAGGTGGTCGTGCTCGGGGACAAGAACAAGAACAACCGCCAACGGTGCCACGTTCACGTGCCCCTACGTTCGACACTTTTACAATTCACTTTCGAAAAGAGCAAATTGATCCCGATGACGACTGCTATTATCGAGCGACTTGCAACTATTGTCCAAAATCCTACCCATTTACGAAGGGTGGAGGGCATGGGTCACTTAACGCTCACACACGCACACAACATCCCGATAAACTTGGCATTTCGAGTGATCAAACTCAATTAGCTCCAACCACCACCCAAGGTTCGTCTTCCGTCCTATTTAAATTTAATAAGGTCATTTATAGGCAAGAATTGGCCAAATTTGTTTGTGTTAAAGGACTTGCTTTTAATTTTGCGGATGATGAATTTTATGAAAGATTTATACGACTTTCTTTAAATCCCGCCGCCTCAAGAGTACCACGTTCGACTCTCGTACGTGATATTCATAAGGTGGTGTTGACATATCAAAAAACTTTAATTGAGGTTTTATCAAATTTACCAAACAAAGTTTCAATTTATGCCGATGGTTGGAGTGATCATTGGCAAATAAATAGTTATTTAGGTGTTACTTGCCATTGGATAGATTATTCTTGGACTATCTAAAAAAGATTAATTGCATATGAAAATTTTGATCCCCCCCATACCGCCGAAGCAATTTGTTCAAAGTTGCGTGGATTTTTTTTTAAAATATAAGATTACGAATAAAATATTTAGTATTTCTTTTGATAATGCTAGTGCTAATACCACTAGTTTACAGGATTTGATTAGAGTTTGTCAACCGTCATTTGGTGGTAAGTTTTTTCATATTAGATGTTTATGTCATATTATTAATTTATGTGTTAAAGATGTTTTGCATGCATTAGAAGAACATGTTTTTCCAATTAGAGGGGCTCTTGAATATATTTCTAGAAGAAATAGTGTTACAAAAAAATGGATTAAGTTTTTAAGAAATCAAAATCTTGGTGACAAATATTTTACTTTCGATGTTCCAACTAGGTGAAATTCCACCTATAAAATGTTAAAAGATGGGTTTAAGTATAAAGAGCTTCTTATGGATTTTTTTGCTACACTTGGTAATAATCAACCTTTATTTGCTTATCAATGGAATGCATGCACTAATTTGTGTAAATTGCTAAAGATTTTTAACACCGCTACTTTGGCATTATCGGGAGTTTATTATCCAACTTTCATTTTGGTTCTTGAGCAATGTGTTGCAATTGTTACTAGTTTTAATAATTTAAAAGATTGCTATGTTTTAAAAGATTGCATTTTTTTCATGAGACAAAAGTGGATTAAATATTTTGCCACTATTTCGTCTTTATTTTTGGTTGCAAAAGTATTAGATCCCCGTGTTAAATTAGAGGAGTTGGAGTGCATTTTAGCTTTTTATTATTTGAATTTATACCCCGAAGGTGACGGTGATAATGAAACTCCGTCGAATATTGTTGCTACTACAAAAAATGATTAGTGTCTCTTTTTAACGAATATAATGCAATTCATGGAAATCCTTCTCAAAATGTTGACTCTACTTATTCTCAAGATGTTGGTGGTGATTTAGTTGAGGCAGATCCGTATCATTTTTTTGCTAATTTGTATAGCAAAAAGAAATGTCCTCGAGTAGGGACTTCTTCTTCCTCTAACATTCCCTTGGAGTTAGAAACATATTTCAACACTACTTTTGAATGGGATCAAAGTGGTGATAATCCAAATGATTTTGATGTTTTAAAGTGGTGGTCAAGAAGGAACGAAAGTTATCATATACTCTCTATAATTGCAAAAGAAGTCTTAGCTTCTCCTACATCAACGGTGGCGGTCGAATCCGCATTTAGTATTGAAGGAAATGTTTTGGATGAAAGACGTTCCCAACTAACGGTTGAAAACTTGGAAAATCAACTATTACTTGGGAATTGGGTTAGATTGAAAAAGAGAGAACAAGATATGCCTTATGCAGAGGATACACTTAACCCAAAATATCAATACGATGTGGATGACTCTACGGGAAGTGACTAGTGAGGATTAGATTAGTTTTTAATTTTAATTTTTTAGATTAGGTTTATTTTTATTGAATTGTAATAGTTAGATTGAGGTAAAGGCTTCTAAATGTCCCCCCTTAATTATAAAAGGGTAAGGTTGATTGTCCCCCTCTTTGTAATTTTATTTAATTAATAAAATTTAAGGGTACCGTCCCTTTTTCTTTTATATACTTTCGTTTATTTTTAAAAAAGTTAAGTTTTATTTCTTACAAAATTCATAACTTTTTTTATATAACTTTTTGCAAAAAATGTATGTAGTAAACAAAAGTCTAAAATGGTCTTCTTTATCTAAAAAAAAATTAAAAAAAAAGTTAACTTTTTTATAGAACTAGTTAAAAATCTGTTAAAAAGTTAACTGTTTTCTTAAAAAAAATGTTAAAAACTGTTTTTAAAAGAAATATTTCTCAAATAGCTTTGCTTAACCAAATAACAAATAAATAAAAAAAAAACTGTTAAAAAAAATCTGTTAAACACACTTTCCGTTAAAATTTCATTTATTTAAAAATTCTTAACTTTTTTTTATATAACATTTTCCAAAAAAATTCACTAATAACTAACGTCTCAAATAGTATTCTTTATTCAAAAAAAAAAAAAAGACAAAAAAGAAGGGATATACAGTACAAAAGTTAACAGAAACTGTTAACTATTCCGTTAAAAGGACTAATCTGAAAAATAAGGCCTTCAATTAACCGTGTTAACCGTATTAACCGTGATAACCGTATATAACCGTTAATCGTATAACCGTAACCGTTAGTACACGGTTAACGGTTAGGTTACGGTTAAGACTTAACGGATTTTCTAACCGGCGGTTATAACCTTTAACCGGCGGTTTTAACCGGATGGACACGTCTAGAACAAGGCAAGGTGACAGATTAGGAAGCTTCTTTCCAGCGAGATCCTATCCAATTTTGTAATTTCTGGTAGGTCCTTCCTTGCTCAGAAAGTAATGAAAAGTTCCCGAATTGCACCTAAACTTTATGAAAGTTTGGAAAATTGCTAGGAAACTTAGATTGGAAGGCATGAGCCAGATTTGGGTACTTACAACAGGTGCTTTCTTTGTTAGTTTATGTACTAAAAAGGTAATGGAAATAACAACATAAATTACACCCCTATTTCTTCGCCTTGAATCATGCTTCTTGTTGATGACGGTAACCATTATGAGGTTCAAGTTTTTGAAGCGAGTCCTGAATATTCGTTTGAGGAATAAGTTGATGTTTGACCAGGTCTTTCATGTATATTCTTATCCCTGTAAAATAGGAACGAAATAACAAGATAATTTATAAGGTTTTAATCCAAGACGTAAGATCAAGATGTTACCTCAAGGCGTATGATCAAGATGTTAAACATGCTGAGTGGATTTTTTCACCCCAAACACAGTGACACAAATAAAACTTGAGTAGCAACAACTATAGAGATAACCAAGGTTCTAAAAAGCGCTAGGCGGATGCTAGGCGGCGGAGTTGGGCCTAGCGCCTAGGGGCCTAAGCGGGACCGAGAAATTAGACAAATTTTAAATATATTTCATAAATTTATATATATATATATATATATATATATATATATATATATATATATATATATATATATAAAGTCTTACATACTATTGGTTGCTATGTTTGAAGTCAATAAATTAGTTTGGACTACCGTAGTAGTTCCTGGAAACGATATTTGTTTCACTTTTGGATTTAGAGTATGTAAGACTTTATAATAAATCCTATAGCATATTGCTATTATTTCGCTTCCTAATTTGAAATTATAACCACTAGTATGAATAGTTAATTGCATAGCATCAAATAAATTACTATCAGATAAAGATAGAGTTAAATTAGGAGATACATCAAAATAAACTGGTCCATGGCATAGACTAGTTTCAATTAAAGCTGCTAAAGAAGGCTTAAAATCTCTACATCTACCATCTCTAACATATGCCATTATACTGGAATTAACCCCTAATAATGTCAAGGGTTTAAATACAATTTGCACTAATCCTATATGGATAAATTTATAATTTTTAAAAGGAATCAAATCTTTTTTACTCAATAAATTAATGGTTTGAGTATTTTCAGAAATTTTAATTGTTTGCTCTAGAGTTTTAATAGCAAACCTAGATCTCATATCAAACAATCCAATATTATAAATTTGATTTGAAGGAACGGATGGGATTACCCATTTATTCAATTTATCCAAATTTTTAGGATATTCTACTAATTCTGCATTCTTAATTAATTCATCATGATGATCATTATCATCCATATTCATCAAAAACTTGATGTGGTTGGCCGAATAATAGATGTCTTGCTAAGTATGTCTTATTAACTTTGAAAAGTAAATGACAAAAAAGTACAATCTTTTTGATCATCTTTGCAAACGAGTTCTCCGTTCAACTATCAACCCGAAGGGATAGACGGAAGAAATCCAACGAACGAATTGCTCATTTAACTATCAACCCGAAGGGATAGACGGAATAAATTCCAAAATCAAAGATGGACGGAATATTTTTAGCAAAAATTTTCTTTTTCTTGTTCATCCAACAAATAGCCTTTCGCCATCCTCGGCATATACGGCAAAAGATGAACCTTCAAGAAAACACTAAAAATATTTCCATTTTTACTTTTTTTTTTTTTTACATACTTAGCTTAATCTACATCTCCGGCCAGCCACAGCAATTTAGCTACTATATATCATTAAATATTTAAAGAGTAAATATTTGCAGAATAATAAAAGAACATTAAAAAGGAAAGTAAGAAGATTATACCTTCCTACCAGCCCTGAATGGAGTAGATAAAGGCTCTGATACCACTTTTGGATTTCAATCTCAGTATTTTTTAGATACCACTTTTATTGGAGATGTATGGAGGAGAGTAGAGAGAGTGAGTGAATTGTTTAGAGAGAGAGAGAGTATGAAAGAAAATTCTTTCTATTAATTCCAAAACGTGATTACAACTGAATACAAACTCTTCTTATATAGATGGAGAGAGGACCCTATTACCGACACCTGTCCATTTTGGACATCACTCCTTTACAAAAGCAATAAAACAAACAACTTTTACAAAAGTAGTGGACATCATTGAAGTCGGGTACACATTGGGCCCCATCGACACTATCAATAATGACTTTCCTACCAAAACAAACTACTTTATTTTACTTTTAATAAAGCAAGATTCTTGCTGTCTAAAGCAACTATTATTGCTTAGAATTCCTTGTCTTCAATTGCCGACATGTATTAGTGGGGTGGCTTGACTTTTATGCCGTAATATTCTTCCTGAAATGCATCATTCTTCTCTGGAGATATATTAATTTAATCTTTTGTTTTTTAGCCCACTTTACATTGTTCAGGGCCATCACCAAAGTAGTCCACCTATTTGGATTTTTCCTTAACTCAATTATTATTTCTTTATCAATCTCCTTAATTTCTTTTCGGAGCTTTTCTTCTTTCAAGTTTAATTTACTGAATTCATACTTAACAGGATTGCTGGCCATATCTTCTCAATCTTTTGCTGGAGATTTCCCCTTTGCTGAAGCCTTAGCTTGTTGTGAAATTGCCTCTATTAGAGAGTCCCAAATATCTTCTTGAGTGGGTTCAGGCTGAGCTTCGCCTGCCAGACAATTGAACGAATTAATAGAGTCAAGTGACCCATGTGATGACACCGTTTTCATAGAATCATCATCCTTAGTCCTTTGATTAGGGAATGCTGAGAGAAATTGATTCTTCATATGATCCAAAACCTTCACCATAATCTTTTCTTCGGATTCTTTTGGATATTTTCTCTGGAAATAAATTTTTAGGCTACTCATTGAGCCTGGCTGGAAACTTTGCTCTTTAGACTCCTTATTACGGTCTTCATTAATAACAGATTGAATTCTAATTGTTATGTTTTTTAAATCTTCTTCACTCATTCTACCCCACCATTTAAAAAAGAAATTTCTTTTTAAAATTGGTATATCAAGCTCATCATAATCGATGGATATTGTCCACCTCCAAATCCATGGAATTTGAAATCTTGCAAAGAATATAAATGGACATTGTCCATAAATTAATTTCTCTGTTTGCAATTGTGCAACTAGAGGGCTATTGTCACACCATGGATTATATAAATCCCCAATTTCCTTTGGTAAGATTTCCAAAGAAGGGCCAAATTTTGACCACCAGTTATAAAACCAATTGGGAACTGGTTTTTCCAAAATTTTTGGATTTATCGAGAAAAACCAAGAATGTTTGTTCTTGGGGTTTTGATAGTAAAAAACCTTTGAAAAAGCTTGGATATAATCCCAATAATTGAAATACGCATATTGGTCTTCAGTTATTTTTACCGCTTTATCCCCATTGGGATTTAGTCCCCACTCTCTAGAAAGCAAAATTTTATTAATATGACACTTACTATAATTTATAAATTTCTCTTCACTACTACTATTGTAGTGATGAGAGATTGTTACTGATTCAGTAACTAAGAGCAATATTTCCAGATTAGGCCTTGCTTGCCCATGAAGGCCGGGATAACCTCTAGATTCGAGGTATCTGGTCTTAATTGACCAGGCATCATTTCTGGTAATTTTGAGGTCCTCATCCTCAATATACATCACAAATTCGGTGATTGGATTTTCATAATATTCTTGCTCCATAGTATTCTCAGCATTAGCAATATCTTTATAAGATATCATCTTATTAGATGATGAAGTGGAAGCCTTCTCTTCCTTCTTACTTGGTGCAGGTGCAGATTGCTGCATATCTCCTGACCTAGCTGGGTACATTGGCCTGATTGCCATAGGAATATTGTATCCTATTATAGGAATATTTGGTACTTCATTGTACTGATTGTATTGATAGGGTATTCTTCCTCGACCACGGCCATTACCGCGACCTCTTCCCCTATTAGGGGTTGTCATTTTCCCTGTAAAAATTCTCTTGTTAAATAGTCAGCAAGAGAATTATTTTCTCCTTTTATATATTGAATATCAAATTCAAAGGCAGATAATTGAGCTTGCCATCCTGCAAAAATTTGCTTTGCCACAAGATTTTTCACATCTTTTTCAATAATGGATTTTACTGAACTACAATCAATTCTTAGTAAAAATTTTTGATTTAATAAATCATCTTGGAATTTTGAAATACATTTAATTACAGATAGCATTTCTTTCTTTATAGTTGAATATTTCAACTGAGTAGGATTCCATTTTCCCGAAGTAAATCTTACTAAATTTTCTTTTGAATTATCAGGATTTACTTGTTTTAAAATACCTCCATAACCTATGTCGGAAGCATCCGTTTCTACTATTTTAAAATAATTTGGATTTGCCAATGACAAGCAAGGTAAACATTTAACCTTAGATTTAATTATCCTAACTGCTTGAGTATGTTCCTCAGTCCAGGGTTTAGGATTCTTTTTTAATCTAGAATACAGTATAGCTGTATCTTTAGCCAAATTAGCATAATAGTCTGAAATATTATTTAGACTTCCTAAAAATATTTGTAATTGTTTTGTATCATTTATAACATCAGGAAATTTAGAAGCAAATTCAATACTTCTCTCTATAGGAATAATTTTTCCTTGATCAATATTATGACCTAAAAATCTAACTTGGGTTTGAAATAATTTCATTTTTGGTGCAGAAACAACCAAACCATTATAAATTATCAAAATTTTAAATATTTTCAAATGTTTAAAATGTTGTTCAATTGTTTTAGAAAATACTAAAACATCATCAATATACACGATTATAAATTCAGTGTAAGGATTGAAAATATCATTCATAATGTTCTGAAATTCAGAAGGAGCATTTTTTAATCCAAAGGGCATAACATTCCATTCGTAATGTCCAAAGGGGACAGTAAAGGCAGTTTTATACCTATCCGATTCACTTATTTGAATCTGCCAATACCCAAATTTCATATCAAATTTTGAAAAAATTAAAGCTTCATTTATTCTATCTAATAAATCCTTTTTATTAGGAATAGGATATCTAATCCATTTTAACACTTTATTAAGTGGTTTATAATTTATAACTAATCTAGGAACACCACGTTCCTTTTCAGCTGCATTATTTACATAAAAAGCAGTACAACTCCAAGGTGATTTAGATTTTCTAATTAATTTTTTTCTCTAGAAGAGAATTAATTTCATTTTTACATAATTCTAAATATTCTCGGTTCATTTGAGCCGGTCTAGCCTTAGTAGGTATTTGGTTTTCATTAAACCCATCAATATAAGGTAAAGAAACAAAGTGTTTCTTTCTATCCCAGAAAGCATTGGGTAAACTATTACAAATTTCATTATTAAATCGTTGCTCAATCAATTTAATTTGAGTTTGAATATTGCTTTGTTTAAGTTGTTCATTAATATTCAAAATTCCTAATTCTTCTTTAAGAAAACATAATTGTTTTTCTTTATTTAAAAGAATATCCCTTACTTCATTAAGCATACGGGTATGAGGATCTGTAATAAATTCAAATATGACTTCTTTACCCTCTATTATGGTAGTTATTCCTGTTGGGTCAATATTAATTATTGGCATAATTTTATGCAAAAAAGGAGTTCCCAATATAATTCTATGGGTAAGGCCTTTTACCATAATAAAAGAAGTAGGTAAACAAATATTTTGATTACAAATATAAGCATCAGATAATTTGTATTTAACTCTTAATTTATCTCCTCCTGCTTGGGTAAGAGATTGAGTAGTTTTTGAAAAGTATTTAGTAGGAATAATTCCTTCTTGTAAACAATTTAAATCAGCACCACTATCAATTAGTGCTATTTCATTTTCTAATATAAAATCTCTATTAATTACTAGAGTTATTTTCACAAACCATTTTTGTGATGTGACTTGATCTAAAAGATTTAAATATCCTTTTAACTCAGTATTACTGATAGAAGCAACACTACTAGAAAAACAAAAATTAGAGACGATGGATTTGGTTTCTAAATGACAAAAATCGTCTCCAATTTACAATTTGGAGACCATTATGGTGGTTGCGAATATCTGGTCACTAAAGGCGACCACTTAGAGTGGTTTCCAATTTGCTACCATTCGATCGTTTCCAAACAAAAAATGTGGTCTCCAAAATTTGTGGTCTCCACAAAACTACGTGGTCGCGAATTTAAATAGATGCGTTACATTAGGTCAGAAATGTAGTAGTGTTACAAGGTAATATTTAATTCTCCACATCTCAAAATAGTTTTTTTTTATTCCTTTTTTTTTTTAAAAAAAAAAAGCGAATATAGAGTATACAAGTTAACAGAAACTGTTAAAAATTTAACTGTTTTTTTTTCAAATTCTGTTAAAAAGTTAATTGTTTTCTTCAAAAAATGTAAAAACTATTTTTAAAAGAAATATTCTACTGACCATAATCTCAAATAGCCTTCTTTATCCCAAAAAAAAAATAGAAAATAAAAATAATAAAAATAAAAAATCTGTTAAAAAGTCTGTTAAACACACTTTCCGTTAAAAAATTAATTTCTTTAAAAATTCTTAACTTTTTTTATATAACTTTTTTCAAAAAAATTCACCACTAACTAACGTCTCAAATAATTTTATTTTTTTTTAAAAAAAGCGGGCATATAGAGTATACAAGTTAACAGAAAATGTTAAAAATTTAATTGATTTTTCAAAATCTGTTAAAAAGTTAACTATTTCTTCAAGTAATGTAAAAAAACAGTTTTTAAAAGAACAGGGACCACATAGTGGTCTCCATAATAGGGACCACATAGTGGTCTCTAATTATTTGCGAACCAGTGGACCACATAGTGGTCTCAAGAAAATCAGCACATAGTGGTCTCCAATTATTTGCAACCAATAAAAGAACAGGGACCACATAGTGGTCTCCAAAATAGGAACCACACAGTGGTCTCCAATTAAATGAGTGGTCGCCATATCAAAATAGGGACCACACAGTGATCTCCAATTATTTGCAACCATTTGTTGGTCGCAACATTTAAAATTTTTGGTCTCTACTTTGCGTCCATCCTTTTGGTCTCCAAATTTAGTCTCCAAATTTATTTATTCTAGTAGTGCAACATTATTATTACTTGTAGAAGCATCCTCTTGTATTTCTTTTAACTTAAGAGATTTTGTTTCTAACAAAGTCATTCTAGTTGATAAGGATTCATTATTAGTTTTAATCTGAAAAATTTCAGATTTTAATAAGTTTATTTCTCTTTTTAAATCATTAATAGAAACAGGTGTTTCTTTAACATTAGATTGTTGGAATCTATGTAAAACCTCACTTGATTGGTAAGGCGCTTCAACTATTAAAGGAGATTCTTCTTTAATTAAGGTTTTAAGAATTTTTTCTTTTAAATTAGGATCCTTAATTGTCTCTAGCATTTTTAAAGCATTTTCTTGATCAGTATTTAACACATTTAATCCATGCATATCAACTATAGATTTCCAATAACTTAATTCGTTACTTAATTCATTGCATTGACAATTATTATTAATTTTCTCTAACTCTTTCTCTAACTCTTCCTCACCCGAAGAAGTTTCTTCCACAATTTCGAAATTTTCATTATTATTAGAAGATTCTACTTCATCTTCTGAATTAACAAGCATTATCTTTTTTAATTGTGAACGTAATTGTTCATCTTATATTTCATTAAGGGCTTTTTTAGTCCAACATTGATTAGCATAATGACCAATTTTACCGCATTTATGGCAACTTATTTCGAGCTTTTTTGCTTTTCTTTTTCCATTTTTAGGCATAAAAGCTTTACCCTTTTGTTTAGGCTTAGTGTTATAATAACGCCTTTTATAATTCTTTTTATGGGGATTTTCGTAATAATTTTCTTTATTTTTAAAAGATTTATTTTTCTTATAAACAATTTTATGTTTTTTATTTATTTTAAACTTTTTCTCAGGAATTAAAGATTTTCCTAAATCAAAAGCAAATTGTTCACAGAATTCACCTAATTGGTGTTTTTCTGATAATTTTTGTTTTTTCAATTGATTTTTTAGCTTAATATCATTACATAAAGCTAATCCTTCATTTATACAACTACAAATTAGTTGACCATACGTTAATTCAGCATAATTAATATTTATACCATCATTTTTCATCCTTAAAGATTGCCGAACCTTTTCAGCAAAAAGATGAGGAAGGCCATCTATAAATTTAGATTTTCAATGGGTTGAATTAGGATTTGTTAATTGATATACCCTAGATAAAAATGTATTTTTATACCATCTAAAATGGGTTAAAGAAGGACATCTAAGGTTTTGGAGAAGTGTATGCAACTTCTCAGCGATTGGAATGGTATTTCCTACAAAATGTTGTAGGATAGCAAGACACTGATGTATACAGTGCGTACTTCTTCATAGTAACCATTGTACTACCTGGCTCATTAACTACTTTTTTATGGTTTCTTATTTCTATTTTTGTGGTTCCGTAAGATAACGATACCAACCTCTTAATTGACCAACAACCAGCTTATAACAAAATTTGCTATGGCAGTATCACTATTGCCATCTTGCTTACTTACAGCGTAGAATACATCATTATTCTATGTATTACATCTAATATTTGTTTATCATTTAAGCCATCAATATTCCATTCATAAATGGCTTTTCCAAGTAAGAATGCAGGGAATGGCTCGAGGTTCTTCAAAAGAAGATCTTGAGGCGAGGGCCTTTGATAATAATATTTATCAAGAGGTTTAGGGGCATAAATTGGATTTAATTCACTAATATTATTATTAGTGTTTAAACCGGCAAACATATTGGTTAATTGATTAATCTCCTCATTTCCTTATGAGGAATCGGATTGAATTTCAATCTCAGTCTCATCATTTTCAGAAGACTCATTCTGATTTGATGTTCCTTCTTTAGAAAGGACACCGAGATTTAAATCTCTCAACTTTTGTTCTAAAATTTTAACAAACTCATTAGTATTATCCTCCATTTTAAATCCTTCCACCGGGATAGGAGGTTGAATCATAGGAACATCTGTTTGAACGGATAAACATGACTCTTCGTGATTAACTTTATTTAATTGATTTAATTGATTAATTATATCCATTTGTTGATCCATTTGTTGGTTAATTTTATCTTTAAGAGATATCAACTCTTTTTCTAATGATACAAATTGATCACCTAAACAGACCAAAAAGGAATTTGTATAATTTTGCAGTTTAACTAGAGCATTAAATTCGCTAACTGTTAATGAAATATTTTCAAGTTTATTCAAACTTCTATAAGCAGTAGCCTCAATATCTTTATTTAGACAAAACCCTTGTTCAGGTGGAAAAGGTGACTTAACCGTTTCCCCTACCTTGGTATTTCAAGTCCTTTGAATTACTAAGATTTCATTACCTATTTCTTCTAGGTGATGATTTAAAAACCATTTTACAAAGTAGGTAAGTTTTTGATTTTTTTTCTAAATCCTCGTAATATTTATTTTTGAATTTCATTAATTCTTCGTGAGAATATTTATTAAAATACCAATCACGAAACCATTTATTGTCATCTTCTTGAAATTCTCTATTAAGAATTCCTCTTAAATGACTTCCTGGAGAATAATCCATTAAATATGAAAACTCATTTCAGATTGAGTGGGAGATTGCCTACTCTTGTTTTCTACTTTATTATAAATTCCTTCTGGAATATTATTTTGACTTATTCTTATTTCTTCTACAGATTCAACCTCTTCTCTCATTTGAGAAGTTGAAGCTCTAAAAGACTCATTAGGCATATTCCTCCTCTAGTGAATATTATAATATGCCTAATGAGTCTTTTAGAGCTTCAACTTCTCAAATGAGAGAAGAGGTTGAATCTGTAGAAGAAATAAGAATAAGTCAAAATAATATTCCAGAAGGAATTTATAATAAAGTAGAAAACAAGAGTAGGCAATCTCCCACTCAATCTGAAATGAGTTTTCATATTTAATGGATTATTCTCCAGGAAGTCATATAAGAGGAATTCTTAATAGAGAATTTCAAGAAGATGACAATAAATGGTTTCGTGATTGGTATTTTAATAAATATTCTCACGAAGAATTAATGAAATTCAAAAATAAATATTACGAGGATTTAGAAAAAAATCAAAAACTTACCTACTTTGTAAAATGGTTTTTAAATCATCACCTAGAAGAAATAGGTAATGAAATCTTAGTAATTCAAAGGACTTGGAATACCAAGATAGGGGAAACGGTTAAGTCACCTTTTCCACCTGAACAAGGGTTTTGTCTAAATAAAGATATTGAGGCTACTGCTTATAGAAGTTTGAATAAACTTGAAAATATTTCATTAACAGTTAGCGAATTTAATGCTCTAGTTAAACTGCAAAATTATACAAATTCCTTTTTGGTATGTTTAGGTGATCAATTTGTATCATTAGAAAAAGAGTTGATATCTCTTAAAGATAAAATTAACCAACAAATGGATCAACAAAGGGATATAATTAATCAATTAAATCAATTAAATAAAGTTAATCACGAAGAGTCATGTTTATCTGTTCAAACAGATGTTCCTATGATTCAACCTCCTATCCCGGTGGAAGGATTTAAAATGGAGGATAATACTAATGAGTTTGTTAAAATTTTAGAACAAAAGTTGAGAGATTTAAATCTCGGTGTCCTTTCTAAAGAAGGAACATCAAATCAGAATGAGTCTTCTGAAAATGATGAGACTGAGATTGAAATTCAATCCGATTCCTCAGAAGGAAATGAGGAGATTAATCAATTAACCAATATGTTTGCCGGTTTAAACACTAATAATAATATTAGTGAATTAAATCCAATTTATGCCCCTAAACCTCTTGATAAATATTATTATCAAAGGCCCTCGCCTCAAGATCTTCTTTTTGAAGAACCTGAGCCATTCCAGAATTCTTACTCTGGAAAAGCCATTTATGAATGGAATATTGATGGCTTAAATGATAAACAAATATTAGATGTAATACATAGAATAATGATGTATTCTACTGTCTGTAAGCAGCATGGCAATAGTGATACTGCCATAGCAAATTTTGTTATAACTGGTTTTGTTGGTCAATTAAGAGGTTGGTGGGATCGTTATCTTACGGAACCACAAAAAATAGAAATAAGAAACCATAAAAAAGTAGTTAAAACTGAGCCAGGTAGTACAATGGTTACTACTGAAGAAGATGCAGTGTATACATTGTGTCTTGCTATCCTACAACATTTTGTAGGAAATACCATTCCAATCGCTGAGAAGTTGCATACACTTCTCCAAAACCTTAGATGTCCTTCTTTAACCCATTTTAGATGGTATAAAAATACATTTTTATCTAGGGTATATCAATTAACAAATCCTAATTCAACTTATATATATATATATATATATATATATATATATATATATATATATATATATATATATATATATATATATATATATATCTAAAAAATAGTGCCACTTATTTTTATTATTTGTCAAAAATAAATAATATATTTTATACAAAATAAAAAATCTAATATTAAGATGTTATTTATTTGTCAAAAATAATAAAAATTTGCCTTGGCCTTGCCTTGGTCTTGGCTCGGCCGTGGCCTTGGAGGATAGATATCTCACATCGAAAAATAAAGAAAGTAAATGGGTTGATTCGGCGCCTTGCCTTGGCTCGGCCGTGGCCATGCCTTGGCCGGCCGTGGCCTTGGAGGATAGATATCCCACATCGAAAAATAAAGAAAGTAAATGGCCTTGTTGGTTCGGCGCCTTGCCTTGGCTCGGCTGTGGCCTTGACCTTGACCGGCCTTGGCCTTGGCCTTGGAGGTTACTTATCCCACATCAAAATAAGAGGAAAGGAAAATGTGGTTGTGGGTATGTATATTAGGCCCAAGCTGGGTTAACAATCATGTTTCGGCCGTGGTCTTGGATTTTATCCCGCCAAGTCAACGCCTAATGCCGCCTAATCACGCCTACTGGCGCTTACACCTAATTTGGCCAATTTGCTAAAAGGCGCGGCGTTTGGTTACCGCCCAGCACCTATGCGGCGCTTAGGAATGAAATTGTCAATGGAATTGAATTCCTGAAGGAATTGGAATGGAAAAAAACTGGTCATACCCCTCCGTTTGGTTGGCACGGAATGGAATGAAATTGTCATTCAATTCCTTGGCAAATCATGTTTGGTTTGAAAATACAAATTATAGGAATGAAATGAAAGCATATAAAATGTCCAATTTACCCTTCTTTTAAAAAATTAATGAGTAAAAAAAAATTTTTTTTGCGGGGAGGGGAGTGGGGTGGGGTAGGCAGGGGTAGACATGTCCAAATAGAACCTGAACCGCGGAACCAAGCGGAGTAGAACCTGAACGGGAACCGGCGAGAACCGGAACCGTCTAACCGGGAACCGAACGTAACCGAGAACCGGATTGAAACGGTTCGAATACGAATCCACAGTATTGAGAACCGAAGAACCGGCGGTTCCGGAACCGGGAACCGAGAACCGGGAACCGAAACCGGGAACCGGAACCGGAACCGGAACCGGGAACCGGCACAGGGAACCGAATTTATTCCCACTCCCAAGTCCCAAGTCCCAAGTCCCAAAGTCTTCCTGTGGCCGCCTGTCCTCCTGTCACTCCCAAAGTCACATTTTCCAAATTATGTCTAAAGCAAATTCAAAGGCTGACACACACACATTGATTCGGTGAAGGAAGGCCACACACGCCAAAGGCCAAAATTCAAATGGCTGATTTCTTTTCTACCTTTATTCAAAATTTCAAATGGCAAATTTAAGGCTGACCCTGTCCTCCTCCTGTCTTCACCCACTCACCGCCAGAATATGTCCGTTAAATATTAAATAGAGCCGTTAGTAATGGCTGATTTCTACCTTGTTTCTCAACTTTAAATATCAGTCTCTTCCTTTCATTATTTTTCACACAAGCTTTCAAACTCTTTCTTACTTAACTCTCTCTAATTTTTTTCACACAAGCTTTCAAACTCTCTCTTACTTAACTCTCTCTATTTTTTTAATTATGTCTTCTTTATTTAGAAGAAAGAGCAAATCAACTTCATCTCGCCAACCAACACCACCACCACCACCAATGCAAGATGATGATGTTTACATTCCCCAATTTGAGGCGGGCTTTGGTGGTGAAAATATGGGAGAACATGAAGAAGATGAAGAAGTGTTGGCATCCAATGAACAACAACAACAACAAATTGAAGAAGAAAGTGACGCGCATAATGTTACACAACCCGTGGCCACGAGAGGAGGTCGAGGTCGAGCGCCCACGGCCCCTCGATCCGAATTGTGGATGCGTCACCTTAGCAAAGTACAAAATAAAGAGGGTCAATGGGTGGCGGAATGCAACTATTGCAAACATCAAATGGGGTGGAAACAAGGCCAAGGGTACGGAAATTATAATAAGCATTTAAGAAACAAGCATCCTACCGAGATGGGAGTAACAACGGATCAAAGTCAACTTCAAGGATTCACGACTTCGTCGCAAGGTACATCTTCTTCTCAATCTCTATTTCAATATACTGAGGCTTCTCATAGAAAAAATATGGCAAAATTTGTTTGCGTAAAGGGTCTTCCCTTTGGTTTTGCGGATGACTATTACGAAGATTTTGCAAAAATGAGTCTTAACCCCGCCGCTAGAAGAGTACCACGTAGTACACTTACACGTGATGTTCGGAAATTGGTCGGGAATATAAATATAATTTTGTTCAAATGTTTTCCGACTTAAAATCTAAAGTTTCAATTTGTTGTGATATATGGAGTGATAAAAGGATCGAACATTTTTATATGGGAGTTACTTGTCATTGGATTGACCCATCTTGGACACTTCAAAAAGATTACTTGCATTACGAGATTTTGACGTAGAGCATAATGCGCATAATATCGCATTTCAATTACATACCATTTTACAAGAATACAATTTAGGGAAAAAAGTTTTTTCTATTGGTTTTGATAATGCTAGTGCTAATACCGCTAGTATTGAACAATTAAAAGAATTTTGTCAACCAATATTGGGTGGTAGTTTTTTTCATGTTCGATGCATTTGTCATATTTTAAACTTATGTGTCCAAGATGGTTTAGATACTTTGAAAAGTTCCATTGCACCCATTAAAGCGGGGATTCGTTTTTTATATAAAAAGAAATCAATTGAAAGACGATGGATATTATATTGTCAAACAAATAATATCCGTCCCAAAAAATTTACAAATGATGTTCCAACTAGGTGGAATTCCACTTATAAACTACTAGCCGATTCTTATCCATATAAAGAACATATTGCAATGTTTTTAGCATCCGTTAACTATGGGGAACAATTATTTGCTTCACATTGGGTTTCTTGTGAGGGCCTAGTTGGTATATTGAAAGTTTTCAAGGAAGCCACCGAGAAGTTGTTCGGTACGTATTATCCAACTTGTGATTTAGTTTTGGATCATTGTGTTTTAATTTCTCAAAGTTTAAGTCGATTTCAAAATGACGAAAATATTGGTGCTTTGTTTGGTCGTACGTATGAAAGAAAAATGGTTAAAATATTTTTATGAGTTTCCTATGATTTTTTTAATTGCAAAATTATTGGATCCTAGAGTTAGAGAGGATGGTCTAGAATCATTGCTTCATTTTTACTACTCTAACTTTTTTCATGAAAACGATCCCAATTATCCAAATGTTTATCAAATCATTCAAAATGCAAAAAAATCATTTTTAGATGTTTATAAAGAGTTCGGTGTACTTTATGGTGATCAAGCTACGGTTGAACCGGCCATTCAAGTCGACCCCAATATGGATTACATGACTAGTTTCTACATAAATAGAAAACGGTCTCGAGGAGGGAGCTCTTCACAAACCTCTTTTACCGAATTTGATACTTATTTAACGACGTCATTTGAGTATGAAGAAAATCCAAGTGACTTTGATATTTTACGTTGGTGGTCGAGAAGAGGAACTCAATTTCGTATTATTTCTATGATTGCAAAAGAGGTATTAGCGGCGCCCGCATCAACGGTTGCCGTCGAGAGTGCTTTTAGCATTAGTGGAAATATTTTGGATGATCATCGCACAAATTTGACTTGTGAAAATTTGGAAAATCAAACTTTGTTGAATGATTGGGTGAAAGCGGATAGAAGAGAACAAGAACTCAATGTTATATCCGATGAAGAATTTTTCGACGATTCAACGGGAAGCGATTGATCAAGGTAAGTTAAATGTAATATTTAGCATTTATTTAGTATTTGTACTTGTAGTGTAGTGTTGTTTTATTTAAATTAGACTAGAATTTAGATAAATGTTGTAATATAGATTATAGAGGTATAGACTCCTTTTGTCTACCCTTGAATTATAAAAGGGAAAGACTTGGTTGTCCCCCTCATTGTAATATTTTCAATTATATTAATAAAATTATAAGGGTACCGCCCCTTTTTTTTCTAAAAATATTGTTAGAATTTCCTTCATCCAAGGGTCCTATCTCGGACCTAAATATGAATTCTATTTTTTTAATGAGTTCACTAATATTTAATACTTAATGATTGACGAGAAGAAAAAACAAATGATTTATAAATGTAGATACATTTTTAATCTAATGTTGCAAGTAATATTAAAATGGTCTAGGATGAAGAAAAAACAAATGATTTGTTGCATTTGAGCCAAGAAGATTCTCGAAGGGGTTGCGTTGCCGTACGAGTTTGGTCTTAAATAAACTCCTACTTCGCAATTGATTTTTATAAAAAAAAAAAAAAAAAAAAAAAAAAAGAGTTAGACGGTTCCTAACCGGTGGAACCGTGGAACCGAAACCGAACCGGCGAATGTAACAGAGAACCGGGAACCGGATTAATATGGTTCGAATACGGTTCCGGCTATTTGGGAACCGGGAACCGGAACCGTATTCGAATGGACATGTCTAGGCAGGGGTATGAGAAATGAGTTAAATTTTTTTTTTTTGGGAGGTGGGTGGGGGGTAGGGCGGGCTGAGTGGGTGGGGTAGGTAGGGGTATGCAGAATGAGTATTTTTTTTTCATGGGGGTGGGGGTAGGGGTGGGTGGGGGTGGTAGGGCGGGGGTTGGATGGGAGGGGGTAGGTAGGGGTATGCAAAATGAGTAAAAAAATTATTTTTGGGGGAGGGGGGATAGGCAGGGCTGGGTGGGTGGGGTAGGTAGGGGGTATGCAAAATGAGTAAAAATTTTTTTTTTTTCGTGGGGGGGGGGGGTGGTAGGGCAGGGGCTGGATGGGGGTGTAGGCAGGGGTATGCAAAATGGGTAAAAAACTTTTTTTTTTTTCGTGGGGGGGTGTGGAATGGGGGTAGGGGGTGGGTGGTGCTGGATGGGGGGGGGTAGACAGGGGTATGCAAAATGAGTAATTTTTTTTTCGTGGGGGGTGGGGGTAGGGGGGTGGGTGGGGGTGGTAGGGCAGGAGCTGGATGGGGGTGGGTAGGCAGGGTAGGGATGATTTGGGTTTGGGAATATTTTGATCAAATTTTTTTTTTTACAGTTTCATTGCCAAAGGAATTGAATATTTCTCCCATATTTGAAGGGAATGACCAATTCCTTTCTTTGATGGAATTTGCCATTTCGAAAGAATGAAAAATTTAGAAAAACTTAAATCAAACATGAATTGGTCATACAAAATTGACCATTTCATTTCATCAGCAGAATGACAAATACCACGAATCAAACGGGCCTTATAGATAAAGATAAAGATTGATCAGTCGGTAGAAACTTAGAAATTGCATGACATGATGACTAATAGAAATACCAATGGGGTGTGTGCGGACTTTTGTGCATCTTAAATCTCAATCATGTTTATTTAGTGAGGTTGAACTTGACTGTGTCGATACTATTACATACTCCTTCCGTTTCATCGATCTTAGGAAATTTTCAAATGACACGGGAATTAAGGAAAAAGTAAATATTGTGAGTGTAATAGTAAAATAGGAAAGAGAATGAGTGGATGGAATAGTAAATTATAATGGTGTTGTGAGTATTAAAATAATGTAGAAGAGAGAATGAGTGAAGAGAATAGTGATAAAAACTTTTCATTTTGGAAATTTTTAAGATTGGTGGGACGCCCAAAATGAAAAGTTTTCTTAAGATCGGTGGGTCGGAGGGAGTATAATATTACTCTCTCTCCATTATTAAATAAATATTTGAATTTTATTTTAAGAAATACTGTGAAATATATTTTAATGATAAATATATAAATATTTTTGTTATCCACTTTTTAAATATTTAATTTACGATAATAAAATGAATATCGATTTTTTTTGATAAAATATTTAGGAACAAAGTATTTTACAAAAATAAATATTTATTTTGAGACAATTAGTTTTTGAATTTAGACATTCATACACATGATCGAAGAAGAGGGATTAGTATATTAATTAATTAAATGACATAAGATTATTTTTAAACATAATGACATAGGATTTGAGAGTTAGGTTTAGACAACTAATCCGTACAGGCCGTTGACAACTTATACACCTCAAAACTCTATCCATTTCACTTTCCTTCCTTGATCAATAAAATTAAAATTATGTCATACTTTTTGTTTTATTATCAAAATCAAATGTAAATATTAAAAATATAATAATTATCTCTAGTTGACTAAGAAAATGATAAAATTATAACTATTAAGGTATTAAAGTGAGACGGATTGGGTACTATTCTTTATTAATATTTTTTCGTCAATGATACTCCTATTTTTTAGTGGTTAATTTGGATTGAACTGTGATTAATAATTTAGGACAAAGTTAATATTTCATTGAAATTAAAAAAATTATTATTAATATCTATATGAAAGCTTGAGTATACATAGTTGAGACCCGATCTGACAGTTTAAACTTTTGGATCAATTAGTAACTTTACGTGATATCAAAGCGATAGCTCTCTTGTAGTATTACGCAGATTTATATGTGCAAAAATTGCACTGTGTTGGCATGCCCGAAAATGTGGAATTTTAAAATCTCTTATCCACGTGTGCGATCGGGGGAGGGAAATGTGAAAGTTTGATATACATAATTGAGCCCTATCTTGTAGTTTAAAGTTTTAAATCAAGTGGTAACTATACAATATATCATATCATTTAAAATATTTATTAATAACAATTTTTATAATTTCAATAGATTTATTTTTATCAATTTAGCTATAAAGGTTGATTCAAACCAAATCTGCCATGCAAGGATCAAACACTTTGAAATTGAGCACCATTTCACTTAGGATAAGGTGCTTGATGTATGACACAATTATTTGTGCGAACACGATGAAACTTCGATGTACTGAAAATGTTGCTGACATCTTTAAAATGATTTGTACCAATTTTTTTTTTTTTTAAGAAAATGCTTTCCAAAGTTCGTTTGAGGTTTTTTTCAAAGTCGACTCGGTATGATATTCGAAAAATCATTTAAGGGGATGCATTGAAAAATAAATGTGGCTTTTTTGCTTTGAGAATTTAAGAAAGTCATATGGTCAAATAGAATAATTATTTTTACTTTTTTTTTTTGTCCCAAATGCAGTCCACAAAATTAAATGTCCATCTGACTGTTGAGTTCTAAATTAGTTTCCAGAGTTAATACAATGAATTGGAATTTACTATGAAAGCTTTTGGTGTAGCGGTTCAGATTTGTTAACACTAGTAAAAAGCCCGTGTTACGCACGGGTTCAGTAACTCCGAGTTACTGAAAATTATTATTTTCTTCAAATAAAAAAGAAAATAGATAGATAAAAAATAACTATGAACACTTACAAAAAAGAAAAAAAATAATTTATTTCCTTCAAAATTTCAATAAAAATAGATAGATAAAAAACAACTATGAACACTTACAATTAAATAAATAAACAAATATGAACACTTAAAATTAAATAAGTAAAAGGAACAATTATATCAAAACAAATATTAGATTCATTGAGTAGTCATCTAAAGAAAACTAAAAGAAATAACAATAAAAACAAACAAACAAAAAGAAAAACTAAATCACAAATCATAATCAAGTAAAAGGAACAATTATATCAAAACAAATATGAACACTTACAATTAAATAAATAAACTAAGTAAATAACAAAAAAATTATAGAAAATAAAAAGTATAGTTTTTCACAAATCGCAATAAAATAAAAAAACAATAAATAAAATTAAAACAAATACAAAAACTTTCTAACAATACAAAAACTAAAAGAAATTAAAAAATAAACATTTCTTCATGAAAAATAAATATAAATATTACTAATTTAAGAAAGAAAAACTAAAGAAAAATACATTTTTCACAAATTGATACTCCCTCCGTCCCGCCCGAAGTGTCTCAAAACGAGATCGGCGCGGGAATTAAGGAAAGTGAGGTAAGAAAGAGAAAAAGGTTAAATGTTGTGAGTATGAAAAATTAAATAGGAGAGAGAATGAGTGGGAGAAATAGTTAGGAGAGAGAATATTGTGAGTGTAAAAGTAAAGTAGGAGAGAGAATGAGTGGGGTAGAAAGAGTATAAAAATAATAAAAACTTTCCATTTTGGGATTGAGACACTTTAAATGGGACGCCCAAAAAGAAAAGTTGAGACAGTTCGAGCGGGACGGAGGAAGTATAAAAATAGATAAAGACAACAAAAAAAAAACAATAAAATATGAAAAATTGTGAAAAATCTTGTTAAGAAAATAACAAACAGAAAATTAAAATCTAATAAAAAATTAAAGCTCTTAACAATTTATAATCAAAATAATTAAAACCAATAAATAGAAAAAAAATATATATGAAAAATTTCTACTAAATACAAAAAAAGTTAAATGAATGACTAAACAAAAAGTAAGAAATTATAGATCTACACAAAATTTCAATAAAAAACAAAAAATTAAAAAGAAAAATAAAATAAATTTAACTAATCTTAATAAAAATAGATAGAGACAACAAATAGAATCAAGATAAATATAAAAATTTAATTAAAATTAAAACAAAATTATAAATAAAAGAAAATATATACTCCCTCCGTCCCAATAAGTGCTTCACCCTTTTGGGTGGGCACGCAAATTATGGAAATGGGAGGGAAAAAAAAATGTTGTGAGTGTAATTTGAAAATAGGAGAGAAAATTAGTGGAGGGAATAGTAAATTATAATGGTGTTGTGAGTATTAAAATAATGTAGGAGAGAGAATGAGTGGAGAAAATAGTAAAGATTCTTTGCCAAAAAAGGAAAGGTGAAGCTTCTAACGGGATGCCCTTTTGGGTAATTAGTGAAGCTTTTATTGGGACGGAGGGAGTATTCAAAATATAGTAAAATTAAAATTAAAACCAAAGAAATAAATATAGTTATTCAAAATTGTAGCCAAAATAAGCAAAACCAACAAATAGAATAGAAAATATATGAAAACTTTTAAATATACAAAAATAAGTGAGAAAAAAAAAACAGTAGTTCTTTACAAAACAGCAAAAAAATGGACAAAAGAGCAATTATAAATTCAAAATAAATATAAAAACTTACTAAAAATGTAAACAAAATCTAAAACCAATGAAAAAAATAAATCGTTAAAAAGAAATATGAAATTTTTTTTAATAAAAAGACGAAAGAAATGTAAAGAATTTCAAATAGAGTTTCTATTTGAGTTAAGATGTATTTTGGCTCAAAAGAAAAAATATTAGGAAAATGAAAATCAAAAGAAAAAGTTAAATTTCAAAGAAAACAAAATGAGTTCTTAAGTAAAACAAGTTATATATTGTTCAAAATTTGAAATAAAATGCTATTTAAAGAGTAAAAAATGAATTAGTAATCTAAAAATCACATAAACAATAAGTTAAAATCAATAAAAAATAATTTTGAAAATCATAATCAAGAGATCACTCAAAACCAATTTAACATAAAATCATGAGATCAAAATCACAAATAATAAAATTAATTAAATTAATTATACATAAAAAAAACAATACAAAAGAACACCTAATATGAGTCTTTTACTAACCTTAGCATGTCGTGGTAACATAAAACTTTGGCAAATGGTGGCGGCAATGATGAAAAAAATGAGAGAAAAAAAGATATGGATATGGAGGAAAATAACTCCAAGTGATGGTTTGATGAACATGGTCATAAGTCATTTACGTGAAAGTCATGAAATGGGCAACAAATTGCCTCACTCCTCACCTACTGATCTTCCTCCAAGAGATTCAATGGGACTTACCTTTTGGATTACTAAAATAATTTTCTTTAATTATTATCATATTTCCAAACAAAACTATATGTATTTCGAAAATAAAATAATGCATTTTTGTATATGAAAAGTTGAATTAAGATAATCAATACATAAGAAGGCGAAAAGTTGATAATGTATAAATTTATTAGTGTTTTTAAATAAAAACATTAAACATCTTTTTGCTTTTTGAATTACAAAAATAAATTTCTTTAATTATTATCATATTTCCAAGCAAAATCATATGTATTTCGAAAATAAAATAATGCATTTTTATATATGAAAAGTTGAATTAGGATAATCAAGACATAAGAAGTCGAAAAGTTGATAATGTATCAATTTATTAGCGTTTTTAAATGCATAACCTACCTAGTCTATACTTCTATTATATATATAAGAGTATATGTCTATTACTATTTATACTATTCACATACCCTATTCTATACTTGTATTATATACTCCTATATAAAAGTACATAATACCATAACTAATATCTATACTTCTATTATATACTCCTATACTCCCTCCGTCCCATTACAAATAATACAATTACTGTTCACGCGTAGATTAAGGAAAAAAATAATGATATAAATGTTGTGAGTGTAAATGTAAAATAGGACAGAGAATGAATGGAGGGAATAGTAAATTATAATGGTGTTTTGTGAGTATTAAAATAATGTAGAAGAGAGAATGAGTGGAGGGAATAGTGATAAAAACTTTCCATTTTAGAAAGTGTGTGATTTGTAAAGGGACGCCAAAAAAGAAAAGTGTGTGATTTGTAATGGGACGGAGGGAGTGTAAGAGTACCTAATACCATACCTCATATTATTGTCTAATATACTCAACTAATAGTCGAATTTGAAAAGCCTTGGCACATTAATAGCTAGGATGGTGTGGCTTTCTAGAATGCAAGATAATCCCATTTCTTGATGAGGTGTCATACCCATGTTCATCACTACAAGAAAATAGGGCAACTGAAACAGAATTTTGCAACCGAATTGAAATCAGTTTCAGAATAGGGCAACTGAAACGGAATTTTGCAACCGAATTGAAATCAGTTTCAGAGTAAAAAGTTCTCACTGAAAATTGACGTGCACAATTAATATTGCAACTCATATTGCAACGGAAAACCATTTTGTCGCTTCATATTTCGGGGTTGCAACGGATTTTGAAACAGATGCACTTCTGTTTCAATTTTCTGTTTCAATTTCAGTTGCAATTATTAATATAAAATTTATATATTTTGAACTCAAAAAAATTGGCCACAAAATTTTTGGAGGGAGGAAACCCGCCTAATTTTGTGAGGGATTTTGAAACTATTAAATTTCTGTTTCAAATTCTCCATTCAATTTCGGTTGCAATTAATCCTAAATTATTTTTATTTTATTAAATCGTAAAAGGTATATAAAAAACGGCACAAGGTGTGTGCGGGGTGTATTTTTACCGCATTATTTGTGACCTAATTCCTACCCATTCAAACCAAATGCCGCTCTTTTCCCCCCTCTCTATTCTTGCCCTCGCTCTCAATCTCTCTCTCCACTACTGCGATCGTGGTGCCGGCTCTCTTTTCCGGCGAAATTCATGGTGCCGGCGTCTTAGGCATCTTCTTCCCTTTTCACCGAATTGAACAAGGTATTGATAACCCTTTTTCTGATTCTAACCTTTTTCTGAGTCTCTCTCTCTAGGTATGGTTCCATGATTGTTGATCTCTTGCTATTGAATTTGTTGAATATTTGAAATGGACTAAATTTTACATAGTTTATTGAATATTTGGTGTAGGATGTGAATTTTACATAGCGGTGTATATTTCAATCTTCATAAAAAAAATTACGCTATTTCTGTTTCTTCTGCTTAACATCTTATTTGGGTATATTATGTGTTTTGCAATTTTAGTCTTTATTGTAGATCTGTGTTGAATTTGCAGAGTACTTATTTAAATTAACAATTGAGAAAGTTTGGGTTTATGAATCGTGTTTTGCAAACCCAAAAGTCTAAATGAGAAATACAAATTAGATTATAAACAAAGAAGTATCAATAAATCAACTCAGGTGCACGAATTACCGTAATAAACCATAAAGGAATATTCAAGAAACTGTTTGAAGCAAAGGGTAGGTGAAAGTGGAAGAAGCGATTATATTGGAACCACCAATATACAAATTACCATAAGCTTTCCACAAAACCAAGCAAGCAAACAACACTAACACACCATACAAACCAATCAAATGATGCTAGCAGCCAAAAATTGGAAATAAATGACTGTTAACCTGCTTCAAAGCTGTCATTACTGAGATAGAACCAACCAATCTGACCACCCAATCAGAATACCACCAAACCTGATTGATGATTTGATCCTCCCTATATTCCATAGGATATCCATTGCAATACAACAACAAACCAATACAACCAACATAATGTAAAAACTACCAGATCCCGCCAGTTCTAACCACAAGCAAACCTTGTTGATGCTGCCAACTACTTGTTGATTGAAACAATAGCCACATGTAAATTGATTTATTCTGATGTTGCCAACCATTAAACCACAAACTGAAATAACTGTGATCTTTCTTCATAGCTGATTGAACATTCAACACCATGTATATGGTTATGGATTTCTTTTTGGTTGGAAGATCTTGTGTGGCCGAGACATATTGGCTGCAAATAGATATGTATAGATATATGGATAGAGGAGATATTGGGTATGTGAGTAGAGGATATAATGTTCATTTTAGGAGTCATAAAGAGATGTTCAGATTGTTTTGGAAGGTAAAGGAGATAGGATATAATGTGTTTAGATTGATAGGTGATATATGTGTTATAGTGAGGTTGAGGTTTAGGCTCCATTTCACTATTAATGTGAATGGTTGTCCCCCTCTTGTAATAATTCGTATGGTTGTGTTTAATAAAATTCTTCCAGGTTCCGTCCTGGTTTTAAAAAAAATGTTGGCTCTGGCAAGGGGATTCCGCCCTTGGACTCTCCTGGGGGGTGGAGTAAGTTGATGTACGTGCACTTGCATAGAATCCCGAGCAAACTAACTTATAAGCCAAATAGAGAAACAAAGAACATAAGTTAGAGATGTAGCCAAAACTTGCAAGCATGAATATCAGGGAGAGAGGAGGAGGCAAAACCTGATTCTGCCCTTCATCACCTGAAAGAGGGTTGAAGATTCGGTAGGATGGAATCCATCAAGGAATATGTATTGAAGCCTAACATGGCACGGAGCTTCGTTAGGAATGCATTGTCCCCTGGCTCCTCCCTCGTTTCTACTTCACACCATGGAGACTTTGATATTATAATACCTGAAAACAAACCATTAATCAAGATTAATTAGTGTGTGTGTGTGTGTGTGTCTGTGTATTTTTTCATCTACTATTTCCTATAGCTGAAGGTTTGCTTGGAGCATTTTCCTTTCTTTTCCTTTCCTTCAACAGATAAATAGTGTTTCATTCTCTATAGTTTTTCCTATACCCATCTCTAGCTCTTATACTTTATTGAGGAAACAATTTCCAATTTGTTTTAATTCCATAATTCTAAATGCAGAAAGGGATGTCTAACGATAGGATTTGGATGTATCGTCGACTTGAGGACGGCGTCTTGTGTATTAGACTTGAGTTCATAGAGGGGGTACGACAGTTTATTGGTTTTGCACTCGACCATCCTGAATGTATGTCTGGAGACAAAATACGGTGTCCTTGTTGCATTTGTATGAATAGAAAATTTCAAACTCAAGACAGGCTTAAAACACACTTGTATAAAAAAGGATTCAAGCCTAATTACACAATCTGGGTTTCGCAAGGAGAGAATGATCCTTCAATCTTTAGACAACAATCAACATCAAGTCAACCTATGCCTCCGAACAATGACCGATCCTTGTTGAGGAGCAATCAAATCCTTATATTGATATGGTTATGGATACGGCAGGCCCTGGTTTTAATTGGGAGGAACAATTACCAAATGCAGATGCACAAAAGTTTTTCGACCTTCTTGAAGCAGGGCGTGAGAAATTATATGAGGAATGTAAAACTTACACGAAGTTGTCTGCCGCTGCTCAACTCCTAACTCATAAGTCAGAGGCCAACATGAGTGAGAATGCCTTTGATAATTTCATGTCCACTTTTGGTCGAATGTTGCCGGAAGGTGCAAATATTCCCAAAATATTCTATGAGGCTAAGAAGATTGTTGCTAAGCTTGGGCTTAGTTTACAAAAGATAGATGCATGTCCTAATGATTGTATGTTGTACTACAAGTCAACGGTAGGTTTAATAGAATGTTCAGAATGTGGTCACCCGCGGTATAAACCAATGAGAAGGGGCAGTAGGAAGCATAAAAACATACCTTTTAAGGTGTTGCGTTACCTACCGCTTGCCCCTCGACTCCAAATGCTTTTTATGTCAACAACGATCGCAAAGCATATGCGGTGGCACAAGGAATGTCCTCGTGAAAGAGGTGTGCTTTCTCATCCATCGATGGTGAGGCATGGAAGCATTTTGATCGTACTTACCTGCATTTTTCCATCGATGCTAGAAATGTCGGGCTTTACGCCTCGGCGATGGTTTTGATCCCTTTAGTAACTCAACTAAGCCTTATTCTTGTTGGCCGCTGATTGTTACTCCTTATAATTTACCGCCATGGATGTCTATGAAGCCAGGAGTACTTGTTCTTAACGTTACTAATTCCTGGTCCTAAGAGCCCTGGGACGAACATTGATGTGTATTTACGTCCATTGATAGATGAGTTGATTGAGTTGTGGCAAGATGGAATTGATACTTATGATGTGTCAAAGAAAGAAAATTTCAAAATGAAAGCAGCACTTATGTGGACCGTTAACGACTTTCCTGCCTACGGGATGTTATCTGGTTGGAGCACACATGGGAAGCTATCTTGTCCTTACTGCATGAGCAATAGAAAGTCATTCACACTCGAGTGTGGTGCAAAACCATCCTTTTTCGATTGTCATCGTTAGTTTTTGCCAACAAATCATCCTTATAGAAAAAATAAAAATAACTTCATGGCTGGTAGAGTTGAGCGTGGGTTGCCTCCACCACGCTTGAGTGGAAGTAACATGTGGGATGAAGTATCAAGATTACCAAACATTAGGTTTGGCAAAACTGCAGCGAAAGAAAAGATTCCGGGCTTTGGGCAACATCATAACTGGGTGAGACGGAGTATATTTTGGGATTTACCTTATTGGAAGACCAATTTAATACGTCATAATTTAGATGTGATGCATATTGAGAAAAATGTTTTTGATAATATTTTCAATACAATCATGGATGTCAAAGGTAAGACTAAGGATAATGATAAAGCTCGTGTTGATCTTAAAAAGTATTGTAAGCGTCCAGAGCTAGAATTAAGAGAGGTGAATGGGAAGCCCATGAAGTCAAAAGCGAGCTACACACTCACAAAAGAACAACAAAAGTTGGTTTTAGAATGGATCAAACAACTTAGGTTTCCGGATGGCTATGCATCAAACCTGAGTAGGTGTGTTAGCGTGGAAGAATGCAAGATTTATGGCATGAAAAGCCATGACTGTCATGTGTTCCTTGAGAGGTTGATACCTATTGCCTTTAAGAACCTTTTACCTGAGCCAGTATGGCGTGCGTTGACTGTGCTAAGCCAATTTTTCAGAGATATATGCTCTAGTATTTTACGCGAGGAGCATTTGAAGAAGTTGGAGGAAAATATCATAGTAACTTTGTGCACATTAGAAAAGATATTTCCTCCCGCTTTCTTTGATTTCATGGAACACTTACCGATACATTTGGCTTACGAGGCAAGAGTTGGTGGGCCAGTCAATTATCGTTGGATGTATCCTTTCGAGAGGTACCATTTTTGTGTTGTCATTTTCTATTAATTTGATATAAATAATTATGAAACTTGAATTTATAGATGGTATTATTTGTACATAATAGGTTTATGAACCGCCTGAAGAAAGAAGTTAAGAATAAGTCACGTGTTGAGGGTTCAATATATGAGGCATATTTGATAGAAGAAACTTCTATCTTTTGCTCTCACTATTTTGTGGTTGGTGTTGGTTCGAAGTCGACTAGGGTTGAGCGGAATGATGATGGTGGTGAAGTTGAAGTCAACGGTCGATTATCAGTCTTCACTCATCCTGGAAGGCTGTTTGGGCAAATTGGTACTAAATATTTGTCGGACAACGAGCTAGCAGCCGCGTCCCTTTACGTTCTATTGAACTGTGAAGAGATCGAACCCTTTGTCTTGTAAGTATAAATTTAAAATATGAAGTTGTTTCATTTTGATTAAAATATTAAAGATATACATGATTATCAACAAGTAACCTTCCAATAGGGAATATGAAAATGAAGTGAGAGATGTGATGCCAAATATTGATGCAGCGGAGCTGTCGAGTAGGCTGGAGAAGGAGTTTAGTAGCTGGTTTGCTAATTACGTAAGATGCCTTTACAATTATTTCAAATATTATTCAAATTCAATTACGTCATTTACTTGTATATTTATATTCTCTTTATATTCATCATTTTAGGTAAAAAATCCACCTAGACCTGTAGCTGAAAATATCAAGTTTATAGCTCGAGGCCCAAAACTTCGTGTGCACTTGTATAATGGCTATTATGTGAATGGGTATAAATTTCATACCAAAAATTTTGGGATCGGAAAAAGCACAATGAACAGCGGTGTTTGCATCAGAGGTAGTTGTTATAATGATGTTGGAAGAGACTATTATGGAATGCTAGATGAAATTGTGGATTTAGAATATGAGAGTGAAAATAAAAAGGGTGATACACTAGTACTTTTCAAGTGCGAGTGGTATGATAATGTTAAGGGTATTAAGGTGCATCCAAGATACAACATCGTTGATCTCAATCCTAAATCAAGGCTTGGCACAGACGACCCCTTCGTACTCGCATCGCAGGCTAAGCAAGTGTACTGCCTAGATTATCCTGGTTGCAATAAGAGAGATAGAATCAAATGGTGGGCCATGTGTAAAATCAAAGCAAGATGCACAATTAATGTTCCCTACGCAGATGTGTCCGATAGAGTTGAGGCAGAAGTAGTTGTTTTTTTTCAAGAGGTTGAGATGTCAATCCCACCTGTTGTTGAAGTAGATAATGAGCTTGACAATAATGCTATTCTTGTAGCTGAAGGTGGTCAAATGGATGAGGTTGATTCAGATTTGCTACGACCTACTAACCAAATTGAAATTGAAGAGGAAGATTCTAGTCAAGAAAATGAATCAGAAGAGGAAGTTCATGAAGTTGTGTATGAATTAAATGCATCAGATGGTGAAGAAGATGAAATTAATTCAGAGAACACTAGTAGTGAAGAATGATTTTTTTATATGATGACATTGTTTTGTGGTTTTTAAATAGATGTTATCTTTTGTAGTCTCATTGAATTATTAGCTTTTAAATATATGTTTGTGTTATTTAATGATGCTATTTGGACATATTTACTTCACTTTTCTTTTCTGTGTTTGGATTTGATTAATGATGAAAGATTATATGTTTGTTTTATTTAATGATGCTATGTGGATTATAATTCTTGTTTGCTTGCTTGCAGTTGGCCTTGTAGCAGCTTTATCGGCAAGCATCTTGACCCACTCTCTTCAACCAGCGCTTTTATATCTGGTATTGCTCTGTCAGTATTAAGCTGTGCTTTTGTCTGTGCCGTATGGAATGACCTTGGACATATAAATGTTTTATTAATTTTATTACTTCACTCTAAATGTTTAATTATACTCGATCGCTATTGAAAGTGTATCTTTGATCTCAAGACTCTTTTTATTATTTATAAAATGCAAATAGAAAAGTTACTTATAATATTTTTTTGTTTATTTACATTTTAGGAGGATTATACTGCTCGAAAGAAAGGTGAGGGTTTTGATTCCACAGCTTGGGTGGATGTAGCTGGTGGTGTTGTAAAGAATCGTTTGTATGGCTTTGGTAAGTTGGTTCCTGCATCGGAGATCTTGAGAAGCAGCACAATTTCGTCATCTACATGTTCAAATGGAAATTTCACACAGACACAAGAGTTTGAAGATAAGTTGAAAGAAAGAGTTGAGAAAATGAGGGATGAAGTCACTGCAAAATTAGAATCCACATATGAGGCTAAATTTGAGAAAATGAAAAATGATTTCCAATCGCAATTTCAAGAGATGCTCAAATCGAGGACTTAGAGACTTCAAGCATACGTAGTTTAATAGCACGACAGTTTAGTATGATAATTTGGGAATTTATTTTGAATGTTATGTTTGAATCTTTGTTGACTTTATTTGTTTGATTTAAGATATTTAAGTTAAATTTTCAATTAGGTACAATTGAGAAATATTTATAATATTAGTAATATTTTATTTTTAGAAAATAATTTTCTGCAACATAATTTTTCGTTGCAAATTAGGTTGCATACTTGAAACTGAAAAATTTAGTTACTAATTTAGTTCATGTAATATATTTTTGAAACAGAATAATCAGTTGCAATTAAAAACAGAAATAAATCGGTTGCAAATTTTAGAAACAAAAATAATATATTTGAAACAGAACAATCAGTTGCAATTAGAAACAGAAATAAATCGGTTGCAAATTTTAGAAACAGAAATAATATATTTGAAATGTAACAATCGGTTGCAATTAGAAACAAATAAATCGGTTGCAAATTTTAGAAACGAAATAACATATTTGAAATGTAACAATCGGCTTGTAATTAGAAACGTAAATAAATAAGTTGCAAATTTTAGAAACAGTAAATAACATATTTGAAACGAGAAAAATCGCTGCAATTAGAAACAGAAATAAATCAGTTGCAAATTTTAGAAACAAAAATAAATCAGTTGTTGTTTGCAACCGATGTAAAAATTGTTCTAGGAAACACATTGCAACAAAATTTGCAACTACTTTTTCCGTTTCAAGGATTTTGCAACCCAAACAGCGGTCAAAAGCGGTCGCACAAATAGCGACGAGGCTTCCTGCGACTGCCTTTGCAACGGAAATTTTCGGTTGCAAACATCAATTTGCAACCGATTTTCCTGAATTGCAACCGAAAAATCCGTTTCAGTTGCCCTGTTTTCTTGTAGTGCATTTTCGCCTACTTTAATACTCCCTCCGTCCCATAATAGCTTCATTTACTGTTGAGAACAGTAAATAAGGAATAATCTATAGTATAAATTAGAGTGGTACTGTGAACAGTACTATGAATAGTTTCAAGCGGCGAAATTTTCATTTTGCCCTCATACATTTGTCTCTTTCCCATTTTGCCCTTATAATTTTAGTGTGTTTAAAATTAAAAAAAACACAAACACCCGTGTTCTTGGACACGGGCATGTACTAGTGTTATTAAAGTAGGAGTTGTACTTGTGAGTCGGTAGCATAGATAATGAGTGGAGAGAATAGTAAATTTAAAAAGTATTATGAGTATGACAAGTGGGTCTCATGAATAAAGAAGTATTAAAAAGTTTCTTTTTTAAAAAAATATGACTTTAAAATGAAACGCTCAAAAATAACAAAATGAATAAGATAATATGAGACAAAATGAATAAGATAATATGAGACGAAGGAAGTATACTATAATATAGATTTCAAATAACCTCAGTCTAAATACCCGCTCCGCTAAATAAGAATCACGAACAGATCTACTGAGTACAAGTATTTTGAGTGTACTTTTTTACATTCACACACAAAAAAGTTCATGAATAATGTTGATTTTCATTATAGTATGTGACCCATTTAAATAGAATATTAGGCCGTTTGGTTCGCGGAATTAATTCATTGGCGAAATGGAATGATCAATTCCGTTTGACCCATTTCAATTCCTTATTTGATTGAAATTCTTCATGGCAATGGATTGATCAATTCCATCAAACCAAGAAATTGATCATTCCTTTCAAATATGGGAGAATGGTCAATTCCTTCAGGAATGAAAAAAAATATTTTTTTTGACCAAAATACCCCCAAACCCAAATCACCCCTACCCCTTGCCTACCCACCCCACCCCGTCCCTGCCCTACCCCACCCCGTCCCTGCCCTACCACCCCACCCTCCCCCCCCCCCCTCAATTTTTTTTTAAAAAACTCCTGCCTACCCCCCATTCAGCTCCTGTCCTATCACCCCCACCTATCCCCAACCCCATCCATTTTTTTTTAAAGATTCCTGCCTACCCTCCCATCCAGCCCCTGTCCTATCACCCCCACCTACCCCCCACCCTCCCTCCAATTTTTTTTTTTTTTAAAAGACCCCTGCCTACCCCCCTGCCCTACCATCCCCACCTACACCCACCCTCCAAATTTTTTTTCTTTCTAAAAGACTCCCGCCTACCTCCCCATCCATCCCCGCCCTATCACCCCCCACCCACCCTCCCCCACAATTTTTTTTACTCATTTTGCATACCCCCTACCTACCCCACCCAGCCCTGCCCTATCCTACCCCCACCTCCACCCCCAAAAAATAATTTTTTAAAAGAAGGATAAATTGGACATTTTATATGCTTTCATTCCATACCTATAATTTGTATTTTCAAATCAAACATGATTTGCCAAGGAATTGAATGACAATTTTTCCATTCCGTGCCAACCAAACGGAGGGGTTTGACCAGTTTTTTTCCATTCCAATTCCTTCAGGAATTCAATTCAATTCCATTGACCATTCAATTCCTTCACTTTTTTTTTCATCGAACCAAACGGCCCCTAAACTTTCACACTTACACTTAATTGATGTGAGATAGGATATTACCAAAAGCAAGAAAACCTATACTCCCCTCCACGTCCTAAAAGCGTATGCATATACTCCCTCCGTCCCGCTACAAATCATACATTTTTCTCATTGGGCGTCCTGCTATAAATCACACACTTTCTAAAATGGCAAAGAATCTTTACTATTCCACCCACTAATTCTCTCCTACTTTACTTTTATACTCACAACACCAATTAAATCACTATTTTTACCCCACTTTCTCTCTCCAAACTCACTTTTCATACTCACAACATTTTCTCCATTATTTTTTTCTTAATTTACGCGTAAACAGTAACTATCTTATTTGTAGCGGGACGGAGGGAGTATTTCACTTTTGGGTGCTTCATTAATAAGTTATTTTATTCAAAATGACAAAAGACACACTATTTATCTCACATTTTTTCTCAAATAATTCATTTTTAAAATTTTATTTTTCAAAGTAACTTACTATTCAACAATTGCTGTGATTTGCATCCCACGGGCGTCACCATTGAAAACCTCAGATATGTTGGTAGTCATGATGCCATATCTGTCACCATCGTGTGCCAATGTCCATTTCTGACATCCAAATTCTGAAATCATGCAATTGCCTCGGGGTTAATTCCACGGATACTCTCTAAGATAGATTTCAATTTTCTATCTTGAGTTGCTCTACCCACTCTCCAAAACAGATACTTCAACCCTTTCCCTTTATGCTTATCCAAGAAATTTGCTCGCATATGTCTCAAGCAAATCGATAATGCACATTTGGCCACCACGTATCTTCAGCTATAGTCTTCAGAATGCTGAGATGACGGTTAAATATCAAGCATACTTCACGACTCTTGATAATATGCTTGCAAAGAAGATATAAGAACCAATGCCAGCTCATCCAGGTCTCTTTTTCAACAACGGCAAATGCAAGAGGAAGTATACTGTCCTGGGCGTCAACACCCATGACAATCAGTATTACCCCTTTATATCTACCATGCAGGAATATTCCATCAACAGAAATGACAGGCCGACAATGAGAGAAAGCTTCAATGCAAGGCCCAAATGCCCAGAATACCTGTCGAAACATGTGTAACTCACCGATAGGAGGAGGAGGATGAGAATACTCAACAATTGTGCTCATGTTATATTTTTGAATGGCTGCTAGGATGCGGGGTAACCTTATATAAGATTCCTCCCAATTTCCAAAAACCTCTACAATGCCCTTCTGCTTTTCACACCATGCCCTCTTGTAGGTAATTTCATTTCCAAACCTACTAGAGATGTGTGCAATAATGACTCCAACCTTGACATCTGAATCGGCCTTAATAATTCCCAACCGATAAACTTGACATCTAGGTTGGGGTGATCTCGACTTTCTCCAGAATATAAGCAGTAGTGAGGAGCCTTATACTTGGTTAGTTCCCAATAGCCAAACTTCCTCCTACTCACACGAACATAAAAATTGCATGGATAATTTTTCAATAGACACTCAATTACCCATGTGTGAGGTGTGCTCTTTCTTACCCTGAACCGGCGATTGATGCGAATATGGTGCCTTTTTATATCAAATTGTACCTCGTTCTTGCCAGAAAAGCGTATCCCTTTAGCAATCGCCCGGTTATCTGGATCCCAAACTGGAAAACTATGTTCATAATCGTAATCAATGAAGCCTTGTTCTTGTAGAGCAGAAGTACCAATATCACTGTAAAAGGAATATTCCACTCTCTCATATCTTCGATTTTCCGACACTTCATAATGAACAAGAGGTGTTTCCACATCATCATCAATCGGCCCATTATCACCCTCTCCCAAATCGTCATCAGAATCACTACTACCCTCCTCATATTCATCATCATCATTGTCTAGCATTGCATCTACATCAGTGTGTACTTCTTCTTCTTCATAATCTACGTCATCTTCAGAACTAACCTCATTAACATGATCATTATGTCCAAATGCCCCATCATCATAATTTGGTATTTGGATTGATACAAGTGTTTGGGAACTTGGACCAACCCCTACATCACGGTTACCACTTGGTGAATACCCATAAATGGTCTCTGTGTGCCGTGTTTCAAACTCTGAATTGGGTCAATTTTCATTCAATTTTACAACCACATATAGCTGCAAATTTCTCATCCCCCCAAATTTAACTAAATGATCGAACATTATATCCATACACGCATTATCTTCAATACGGAAAGGAAAGTACTCACCAATCCCGCTATCAAAAGAATGAGGACATCTGTAAATGACTTTCAAATCAAATTGAGACCGATCTAAGTTCCCCTTTTTATATAACTCATCAATCAACTCATTTTGTATCTCCATCGGCAAATACCCCTAATTGCACATTTTGGACCTTTTTTGAAATGAGGACCATCAAACGGTTGTTCATCATCACCTCCCCAATTAATAACACATGAAAATGATTGGACCCCCGTTCATCTTTAACCCTACATTACGAAATCAAAGTGTTAAAAATTGGCATTTTGTAGACGTGGTTTGGTTATTCCCATTTGTCTCTATCTATTGGTGGGGAGGTATATGAAGGAACGAATCAGTGGATTGAAGAATGAAAGCTCGAAGACAAAGAGAAGCGGGCTTTTCCAAAGAATTACTGCTGCTTTCCCACTCCCTTTGATTATCATATACAAAAAAGTATCTTCCACTTTCCTACCAAATCTCTCTCTATTCTGGCACATAAATGAAGGGATCGAAGAGATTATGGCAGATCATGTTCACCAAGAAATGACCTGAAATTGCAAAACTCTAACATTTATATATACAATATACTAAAACACAGTTAAATACTTAAATTTTATATCTAAACACAAGTGAAAACAATGATTAAGATGATGTTAATTTACCTTGATTCTTGATCTTCAACAATTCTGATGAAATAAAATAATGTCAAGAAGATTTGGGTTATTTTTTTTTGTGAGAGAGTTTGAATGAGAGATACAAGAGGAAGAAATACGAGATAGGAAGGTAATGAATATACTGGCTGGAAACTGAACCTTTATGCTGGCTGGAAACTGAACCTCATCTGCTGGAAAGGGGAAATGCCAGCTTAAACTCGCTACACCATGTAGCGAGTTTCATTAAAGGTAAAATCGCTACATGGTGTAGCGATTTTAAGTCAGAGTTTGTCCACTTCAATTACTTCGATTCAAAGTTTCTTATTTTCATTTATTTTTGTTAGCGAAGGTATTTTGAGCAATAAATATAGGTTAATTTAGTTATTCTAATGAATATCTAAAAACTATTATTTGTAGTACATATAATGGTGTATCAATAACAAATTTTAAATTTTCATTTGTATAATTAAATTAACTTCAAATTATTGCTCAAAATACCTTCGTGCTAACATAAAAAAAGATAGGACCCTTGAAGTGGGATGGAGGTAGTAATATATTCAACGTCAACCTTTTTCATAAATTATTATGTTTTTGTTCACAAATTTTTTTGTTACTGAATTATGTTTTGTATAAATTTTTTTTATACATGTGTTAAAAAAATGATGACAGGAAAAATTGCAACGAAATCAAACACAAACTGTACCAAATAATCTTAAAAAACTAAAATAACATCAAAATAAATATATTCAAGTTAGTGATCACATGCCGGTCAAATAGGAAATCTTACATTAATTAATTCAAAAATTTAGAAAATTCATGTAAACCAAATGAGTTTTGCATTCATTTAACTTCATTATTCTTAGGAAATACCTGCAAAACAAATGAGCTTAACATCATTTACTATATGATTTCAACAATTCAGCTAGATTAAGAAAATTTGTACCTTGAAGACATTGTTGAGTGTGATGTTAAGATAATGTGCTGATCGTGTGGGGGCAAAAACAACAACCTAAATATTTCAAAACAAACAATTAGATGAAAGTATTAATGATGATTTCAAAGTGTACTGACTTCCACTATTTAATATATCATACCTTCTGAAGTATCAGAACAGAACCGACATATTTATCATTTGCAAATTCACTCTCAACTAACACTTTTCGATGAATGGAAGCATCTTTGGTATCCATAGGATCCTAATAATTTTATCCCATTTAGTAACTCAAAATACATTTCACCCATGATAGAAAACATACTAAGCTCATATCCTAACTTTTAAAGTCACCCAGAGATCACCTTCACCATTTGGTATGCAGGACTTGATAACAGCAACAACCTAATAGAACATATATAAATATAAAAAATCAATTATCTTTACACACATTTAACTATAATTAATCTTGATATTATACCTGATCCATCCTGTCAATATTATGACATTTCTTTTTGATAGAGTTCAACGGATAATATGTACCGGCTTCAGTGAGAAATTTCATTGCAGAGAGTCAATATTATGTGATTAATTGACATAAGATAAATATTTTACAATTCAACAAGATCAAAACTTCTTAATTTAATAAAATAGCTTAATCAACACAACAGACAATGTATAGTTGAAAAAAAAAACTAAATATTAAGTGCTAAAATACCTTTGAGATTAAAATAAAATAAAATTAATATTAAAATTAAAAAAAAATGCGGAACGTCCCGTCCCGTTCCATTCCGATTTGTCCGTCCCAAACGGGATGTCCCAAATAGGCCCGCTTTTATACGGGATTAGAATATACTATCCCGTCTCGTCCCATTTATATGACGGGACGGAACGTACCGACGAAACAATCCAAATTGACGGCTATACATATTATTACAACTCCTTAATTCCCGTACACTCTCAAAATGTGCATATTATTACAAGATGGAGTATTATTTCATAACCAAAATTAGACATGTCCAAATAGAACCGGGAACCGACGGAACCGGCGGGTAGAACCGAAACCGGGAATCGGCGAGAATCGGGAACCGCCGAAACCGGGAACCGAACGTAACCGGAAACCGGATTGAAACGGTTCGAATACGAATCCACCATATTGGGAACCGAGGAACCGGCGAAACCGGGAACCGGCGGTTTCGGAACCGGGAACCGGAAGTTAAATGTAATATTTAACATTTATTTAGTATTTGTACTTGTAGTGTAGTATTGTTTTATTTAAATTAGACTAGAATTTAGATAAATGTTGTAATATAGACTATAGAGGTATAGGCTCCTTTTGTCTATCCTTCAATTATATTAAAAAAAATTAGATGGTGATGGAACCGGTGGAACCGTTGGAATCGAAAGCGGAACCGGCGTATAGAACCGGGAACTGGGAACCGGAATAATATGGTTCGAATACGGTTCCGGCTATTTGGGAACCGGAAACCGGCGGTTCCGAAACCGGTTCCCGAAACCGGAACCATTTGGACATGTCTAACCGAAATGATGTTACCCCTATTTTCGTTGTTTAACACAATGATACTTTGGTTTCAAAGGTAGGACTTAGTGGTAAAGACAAGCCTTATAATATGTGAGGTATAGGGTTCAATCCCTCTTACCAGCTCCTGAATTCGAACATCTTATAAAAAACACACGGAAAGGTATTTTGATCAATAAATTTAAACTTATTTAGTTATTGTAGTGAATATTTAAAATTTGTTATTCATGCACTGTTATTAGAAATCACATTTAGTAAGATTCGAATCAGTCCAAATCTATCGTGTAAAAAGTATCATCGAATGTTGAGACTGATACATTATGATAACACACAAGTTGATCAAGAGGGACAAGCAAGGAGATTGAAACAAAAATAGTTTTAAGTTTTATTATTTATTATCTTTTATTATTTTCAGATTTAATATTAGATTGATAGTGTTTTTGATATTAGAAGTATATATTACTTTTATATTAAATGGGACCCACTTGTCATACTCACAACAATAATTTCATCACTATTTATCCCACTCATTCTCTCTCCTATTTAATTTTTCACACTCACAACACATCCTCCACTCATTCTCTCTCCTAATATTATAATAGTATTCCTTAATCTCCGTGTCGGGAGTGAATGTCCTAAGTCGAACGGGACGGAGGGAGTATATATATAAGACATATTTTTAGAAGTGTTTAACTTGTTTTTCAAGTCGTTGAGTCATATAAAAATAGGGTTTTGTGTAATTTCGAAAATTAGAGACTTGTTGATTATTGAATAAAGAAAATAAAGAAAAAGCTGATGCTTTCTTTATCTAGGATTTGTAACTTATTGTTTCTGATTCTTTTCATTCTAGAGTTGGTCTTATAAAAAACTAATTTTTTTTAAGATAAGGAAAAACGTGTTTTCAAAACAAACGGTGGCATTTTTGTAATTACACAAATTCGTGCCATCCCAAGCTCCGATCATCTTCTCTGGCCATCCCAAGCTCCGATCGTTCTCCGACGTTCACTCAGTTTGAGTATTTAGTAACCTACAATTCGTGCCCTAGTTCCGCCATTAATGTCCATTGTCAACTCTGCTTCGTTACATAATTGATTGGTACTTTATTGATTGGTATATAATTAATTGGAGATAACTGTGTGATTTGATTCCATAGCTCTTCGTTTTTTCTTTGGATAAACAGAATGTCCTTCAATGGTGTGGAAAAAGGGTTTAATTTGCTGAAGTTTGGGTCAATTCAACGAAGCAGTGCATGTGTAACAAAGTGCCAGTGCCGGTGTAAAAAGTGCCGGTGTTAGTGTAATAAAGTGCCGGTGTTAGTGTATCAAAATGCGGTGTTAGTGTAAAACAAGTGCCAGTGTTAGTTTAATAAAGTGCCAGTGTTAGTGTAACAAAGTGCCAGTGTTAGTGTAACCAAGTGCCAGTGTTAGTTTATAAAGTCACTTAATATACATGCACTAGCACTTTTTTACACTGGCATTCAAAAATACATGGACTGGCATTTGAAAACACATTTACTGGCACTCAAAAATGCATATACTGGCACTCAAAAACACTGATAATTATTTTTTGCTAATATTCAAAAAAATATGAACTGGCATTCAAAAAAACATGGACTGGCATTCAAAATTACATGAACTGGCATTCAAAAATACATTGACACTCAGTTACACACTTACTGGCACTCTATTATACACTAACGGGCACTCAATTATACACCAACGGGCACTTGATTATACACTAACGGGCACTCAATTATACACTAACGGGCACTCAATTATACACCAACGGGCACTTGATTATACACTAATTAACGGGCACTCTATTATACACTAACGGGCACTTAATTAATCACCAACTGGCACTTGATTAATCGTTATAAAACAACAGGTGCTTCAGTCATATCCAAATCCTCACCATTTTCCCCATTCGGAAATCCCCAATCAAACTTCTGCAATAAATTCGCAAGCGCCGATCCAATCGTCACCGCTGCAAACGCAATCCCAGGACACCCCCTCCGTCCCGATTCGAACGGTATCAATCCCAGGACACCCCCTCCGTCCCCAATCGTCACGGCTCTCAAATAGTTCATCTTCTCCAAGTCATCGTCGGTTATGTGTTGTCTGCCGCCGGTTGATTTCTGGGATCGGAGAGGGGATTGGTGTTGCCGGAGAAGGAGAAGACGGTGAGGGGTTGCCGGAGACGAAGAAGACGCGATCTTCCCCTTTGCGTATAAAGAGAGAGAGGAGAGAGAGAGAGGTTACGTAACTGTGTGTTGTTATTAGGAAGACGGTAAAACACGTTTTTTGTTAAGTTAACAAAAAACGCGTTTTTTATAAGTTTTTGGCTTCATTCTAATATCAATCTCAATCAATTTGACATCATTCACAGTGTGGACAACTAAGATTAAGATTACAGAGCATACAATTGTAAGCACATGGGATGATAATAACTGGAGCCAGCCGTTTACCAAATTCAAAGTTGAACCGTTTCATTATTCCATTATCGTGCATATTTCTATTAGCGCGGCCGTTGACTTCAAAGTATTCATTCTTTTTCTCTTTCTTTGTTGCTGTAATCTCTTGCAAGTTGTAAGTATCTACTTTTAATTAATTCAGAACTCTTTTATTATTTCATGCTCCAACTTTGGATTATATGTGGAATTAATACTCATTTGTGTTTGTTCAAAAAGTCTTCCTTCTATAAATTAAAAAAAAAAAAAAAGTTAAATGTAGAAATATTGAATTATCTTAATTAACAAATACGGAGTACATATTTGTTTTGTTTTACAATTAATAAATATGAAATCATTGAAACCCTAATTTAAGATGGTTAATTATCGTTACCATAATTTTATAATGACAAATAAACTTTAATTATAGTTTAGTGAAATTGATAAATTGTGAGGCTCACTAATGGATTTCATAACACAACTGTATGATAAAGTCTGAGATTTCATTTCAAAAAATTATTTGATAATGAGATAAGTAGTTCAAGATATTTATATATTAACTAAAATAAGTGTTTATTGTTTCAAAATCATTTGGCAATAAGATAAGTAACCCAAAATATTTATATATCAAGTACAATACTTGTTTATTTCCGAATGTGGTATAAGTATTTCAATAATCCCCCCTCACGTGTAGCCAATTCTTAGGCTTACTACGTTTGGTCGAGGTGATGCTGAGCTAGAATATCGTGGTCCGTTAGGTTCACACATATATGGAGCCTACTCGGATATTATGATAAAGTATAAGGTTTCATTTAAAAAACAATTGACAATGAGAGAAGTAGTCCCGATTCTTTATATAATGAATACAAGATTTATTTATTTTCGATATAAGATAAGTGCTTTTTTACATTAGGTTTAATTTCATTTTCATCCATTTTACTTTACTTCAACTTTCGATTCAACCACTATACTTTGTTTTTAGCATCAAAACCACAAAAGTTTCGAAAAACTATCACTTTAGCCACAAGTTCATGCCTAATCCGTGGCTAATTTGTGTCTAAATTCGCAAATTTGTGGCAAAAATGATAGTTTTCAATTTTTTTTTTTGATTTTCATGCTAAACACAACTTATAGTGGTTGAAGTGAAAGTCGAGCCAGAGTAAAGCGGTTGAAAATGAAATTAAACCTTTACATTGTAATGGTGTAGTCAGACTTCAACACGCCCCTCATGTGTAGCCAATCTTTAAGCTTAAATCGTGAACTATTTGGTCGAGGAAGATGAGATATTTATTATGGGATAAAGGAATAATAACCCATATAAAGTCACATTTTAATGAAGATTTAAAGTGAGAAATGCATGAATTATGCAAAAGTGGACAGACAATGACAAATGACAGAAACCCTAGTAGGATTTGAACATGATCTGTTTCACATGGGACACTTTGGTGCACTGCATGTCGACTATAATACTTGTAAAAAACGCCGCACAATTTGTGTGCTTCTTAATTTCCTCAGCAACTTCCTAGTCATTGACTCTACCAACTATTCTACTATTCATCAAAAGTAAACGCCAAATTGTAATTTAGAAACCCAATTTTATTATTATATTTTCCAATATTTGCAAATGGGTTCCCAATGTTTTAAGATTTGGCAATTCGGTAGACAACGTTATAATAAAATACAAACATTGGAAATTTCAATAACCCATTGAATAATTCAAATTAATTAATATTCAAAGTTATACAATAGTTCTTATTAAAACATTTTATCTACTTATAACAAAGTAACTATTAATTTATTCAAATTAAGACTCACATTAAAATAACATACAAATTAATAAAATCTAAACCTAGATAACGAACCAAATATAAAATTCTCTCCACTCCCCTAACACCCGTCCATTGCGATGGAGGCAGTCAGGGTTGATAGGAAGAGAAGGTGAGAGGAGAGACGAGTCACATGGTGAAAGGCTAGCGGAGTTCTGTTGAATCTTAGAAAATAATGCCAGAGATATGGTGATGGGGTAGGGTAAAGTTGGGAGTCTTGGTGACGACCTATGCTAGCATGATCACATAGCTTATTGGGTTTGATGCCATCTAACTTGATAACAAATTAGAGGATCGAACAAGAACAAATCAGTAATTTCTGTGACAGACAACTAGGGCTACCACGCGAAGTAGCTGGGGGCGACCGCGCCAAGTTTCTGAACAAATTGAGCGGTCGCGCGCTTTGTGGGGCGATCACGCCTTTAGCAGAGGAATCGCGCCCTAGTTCGAGTTAGGCCTGAACAGTGGCTTGCAGGGTTTGAAATATGCAGCATAAATAACCCTTACTCCCTCCGTCCCGGAGAACTTTACCCTTTTACTATTGAGAACGGAAAATAAGAAATAATGTTATTAAAGTATATGTTGTGAGTGCGAGGAGAGAGAATGAGTGGAGAGAATAGTAAATTTGAAAAGTGTTGTGAGTGGGAGGAGAGAGAATGAGCGGAGAGAATAGTAATTTTTTTTCCTTTTTAGGAAAGTGAGACTTTAAAGTGGGACGCCCAAAATAGTAAAAGGGGTAATGTTTTATGGAACAGAGGGAGTATTTCGTAGCAGTATTAATTAAAAATCTATTTTACTAATGATAATGATAATTAATTATTTTATGATTTTGATTATTAATTAATTATATATAACTAAATGGGATATTCTATTGCCACTACCATTTTTAAAACTTTTTTTTTTGTATTTTCTTAATATCTAAATTGGATAATTTCAGTTTACTAACCCAAAGTTTAGATTTTAAGTTAAAATATTCTATGTACTAGGAGTTTCAAGATGACAAATGAGAATTAGTAGAACTTTAAGCATGGACACTGCAATTTCCAAATAAATACATTCAGTTTTCCATTCACTTCCATCAATTTTGTCAACTTTCATCTGATTTTAAGGGGACCAAATATCCAAATCTGAAACATTGGTAACCAGATTGCAAATAGGTGATAAGTTTGGATTAATAAATGCAAATTGCCAAAAATCAACACCCAAATTGAAAATACAACCCTTACTTATACCCAATCACAAACCTTCACCATGCCATCTTTCTCTTCATTTCATTGTCTGAAACAGTCACCAACTTGAAAGAGCTAAGCCAAAATGGGTCGGGCCCCTGAAGAACCACAACCTCCTCAGGATCAATACCATCACAATTATGATCAAGCTCAAGAAACTCCACCGGATACTTACTACGCCACCGGTGAAGATCAGCCGGAGGTAACTAACTTCCATTATGACCCATCGGAAAACACTCCACCACCACCACAACGAGCACCACCACCACCACCACCTCAGCCTGTTCAGTTCCCACCACCAAGCCCACCACCACAACCACAAGCCTACCCTCCTAGTCAACAAGGGCAGCCTCAGCCTCAAGCCTACCCTCCACAATACGGGCAGCAGCCACAAGCCTACCCTCCACAACAATATGGGCAGCCACAAGCCTATCCTCCTCAGAAAGGGCAGCCACAAACCTACGCTCCACAACAATATGGGCAGCCACAAGGGTATCAACAGCAGCCACAGATGGCTAGTATGGGGTATCAGGGGCCAGGTACTCCTAATAAACCAGTTACACCTACCGGGTTCCCTTTGCCTCAGCCAGTTGGGACGGATGGTTGGAGCAGTGACTTATTTGATTGCATGGACGACCCTGAAAATGGTATATTCCTCTTTCCAATATCTACGTTTTTGTTGAATTCACAAATGAAAATCGCATACAACATGCAATTTTGCTAATATGAATATGAAATGGAGCGAAACCATTTAACACATAGTTTAACCTAATAGGCAATACACCATTAGATGATCGTTAAAAGTTAAGTTAGGTAGCCTTTTCATTCTTTGAATTAGTACAGCGGTGAAAATGTTAGGTTAAATATATAACAGGAGAAGGAAACAAATATAGCGCCTATAACTGTTTTTTTTAGGGAGGGGGGGGGGGGTTATGTGATGTTTCAGCAAACAATTTCTATGGAGCATTAGAGGGGTCGGGCATATATATGTTGTTCGATGCTATGCAATCATGCATTCCAGTACTCCATCTCAATTTTCGTTGTTGGTTTTCCGGAGTTAGCTTGCATTTTTAACTCCAAATCCATACAACAACAATGATCTGCTTACAAGGGTTTTTTTTTAATTGATTTTTTTTTTTTAAAATGTCTTAGAGTTATTACAATATTGACATTTGATAGTGTCTTTATGTACTTGAACCTATGACCTTTTTTTATAGAAAAAAAGATACCGAATGCAGCTTGAGCTAGATCTTTCTGACGTTTACGAGCTAGGATTTTGCTTAAGTTTGGTTTTAGTTATCTTCTCCACTATATTGACTTTTTTTCTTCAAGCTCAACCAGTTTGCAGATGTATATTTAAAAAAAAAAAAATTATTTAGTTAGAGAAAAAAAGTAAATCTATATATACTCCCTCCGCCCCACTACAAATCACACACTTTCCTCATTAGGCGGCGTCCCGCTACAAATCACACAATTCCTAAAATGGCAAAAAAATCTTTACTATTCCATCCACTCATTCTCTCTCCTACATTATTTTAATCCTCACAACACCATTATAATTTACTATTCCCTCCACTCATTCTCTCTACTATTTTACTTTTACACTCACAACATTTATATCATTATTTTTTTTCTTAATTCACGCGTAAACAGTAAGTGTCTCATTTGTAGCGGGACGGAGGGAGTATATATATATATATATATATATATATATATATATATATATATATATATATATATATTAATCCAACAAGTTAAGTCTTTAACATTATTAAAATTATCATGTTATGCATGTCCTCAAGTGGACAAGAAAATAAGCTCTAAAACTATTAAAAATTAGTTGCACCAAGTCAAGTCGTTGTAGTACGGAGTAAGGATACACCGAGTCGAATGACTTTGTCCGTCTTGTTATTAATTAGTACTCTACTTAATTTCATTAATGTTTAATTTTATAAATTAAAATTATTTATTTATTGACAAAATAGAAAAAATGAGATTTTTTTTTTTTTGGAAAGAATCATAATTATTGTCCACTAGGAAAATGAAGTTTCTTTAAAGAGTAGCTGTAGATCTTTATAATATAATGCTTATGAAATTCGGAGATGATAATAATATTCTCTCATATTGTGCAGATATTGTAGTTTCTCTTTCAATAAAATGAGACATTTTTTTTATCCATCTCAAAATGTAAATTACTTTTTTTAAAAAATATTACTTTTATATATAGCTGCCCATATCTAACAAAATAATTATTTTCGCAGCAATTATTACGGCGTGTTTTCCTTGCGTTACATATGGGCAAATTGCAGAGATAGTTGACAATGGTCAATCATGTAAGTACTTTGAAATACTACGTACAATTATGTAAGGGTCATTTTTTTTTTCTTCAGGACGGATGACTAATTAATCCTAATGTATGTGTATATATAGCTTGCGCAACAAGTGGATTCCTCTACGGATGTATTGCCTTCTTGATCGGATGCCCTTGCATTATTTCATGCGCAGTCCGAACTAAGATCAGAAGTCGCTATGGACTCGCTGAGTCACCCGCACCGGACTGGATAACTCATTGCCTTTGCGAGTGGTGCGCACTTTGTCAAGAATATCGTGAACTTAATTTTCACGGCTTGGATCCTTCTATAGGTATGCTATTATTTTACGAGTTACAAAACATTTTAAACGTATTTATACATTAATTGTATAATGATTAAAATTGCACTAACTATTTTCTTATTTGGAAATGCGACTATTATTATTATGACAAATTAATGAGTTGACTTTTGTGTATATGATGGATAGGATGGCAAGGAAATGTGATGAAGCAACAACAGATACAAATGCAGCAACAAGCTACAATGGCTCCCCCAGTCAACCAAACTATGATGTGAATGTGATCATCAACAGCTATTTATTATCAACTTATTTAAATTTCAATTGTTATTGTGCATACTTAAGTATGTCCCTGTATTTACGTGTTCTTTTTCTCTTATTTTCTTTCTTTTTATCAACTCGTTTTGTCTTGGTTTTTGCGGTATTAGGGTGTGAAAACTTTATATTTAACCGTATTTTATGATCAGAGAAATGCAAATCTATTATATTCTACTGTTTGTAATTTAACTTAAAGGGCCACATTAGTTCAATTTTACGGTACAAACAATTAAAACATATTTCTTGAAACATTTTCATAAGTCAACTACGACACTTATTAATGATTGGAAGAAGTAAACAACAGAGAACTAGAGTAAATTATGAACCTACTACTACGACAATGAATAGCAAGGCTGAAAGCGTGAGCTTTTTTAGGAAACAATGTGTTTCCTTATTCGAATCAATATCGCATATTTGGTGATTTGATTTTGGGACTTTCATGGAAAGATTTATATTGTCCTATTGTGAAAAGGATTTTAGTTTTAAGAAATAAAGTGTTTCCTATTTCGAATCAAAGAGGAATTTTTGGTAAGTTGATTTTATGCTTTCATGGAAAGATTCATAAGTATCCTACTTTGAAAAGGACTTTGTAAATAGAGTAAATATCTTTTATTATCCTACTTTGAAAAGGACTTTGTAAATAGAGTAAATATCTTTTATTTATGTACATAGTTTTATATTAGGACTAACCTACTAACAATCTATTCCTTTGTGAGTGTGCTTTATGTTTCCTTGTAGGAATTGGATTCTCACATATGGAAGAGTTTGGATTCGTGAAGATCTTCTCCAAGGTGCCTATAAATATAAGTGATAAGCACAAAGAGAAGACAGAGCTTTAGAGATTTATTTCAGAGAAAAATACCTTTGTTCTTCACGGTTCGACATTGTTGTTTTTAGGTTGTGAGCTTACATCCGTAACTCACATCTAGGTTTTCATAAAGTTCTCTTGTTTTACTTCTGATTGAATAAGTCCTACTTGGGAAAGGGGAGTTGTTCATATCATAGAAGGTGATTAGAACTTGTTTAGTATTTTCATATTTTAGTTTTTCACTTATTTGTTTTTGTAAGAAACAAAAGTTTTTATAGTGAAAGGTTTTTGGGCGTAAGCCTAGTTTGCTGATCACACAGATCAGTAAGCGTATATAACTCTTGAGTTATTGCATTTTATTTACATTTAATTGTTTTATTCCGCTGCATTATCTGTGGATGTGTGGACAGTTGTGAGACACATCTGTACTCACATCCTTTGCCTATTGCGTGATCCAAGTTTCCTAGCTACACGAAACTTTCAATTGGTATCAGAGCCAACTCTCGATATATTACTGAGTGTTGATCCAGAAAGTGTAGTCATTATGGAATGCCAAAATCACCAAAACAGGCCTCTTGTCTTGGATGGCACTAATTATTCTCTTTGGAAGTCGAAGATGCGTAATTACATAAAAGGTATTGATGAAAGGGCTTGGATGTGTATCCTTGTTGCATGGCAACCTCCTACTGTGGAGAAGAAGCCTGCGTCCATGTCAGTGAGTCTATTTTTGAAAGAAAACCCGAAGAGCAATGGACTCTTGAAGAAATTCAGTCGCTAATTATAATTCAAAAGCTATGGGTGCTATTTCCAGCCATGTTTCGGGAATATGTACAAACTTATCACTAATGAGAGTGTAGCCAAAGCCGCTTGGGATATTTTGCAAACTCAATGTGAGGGAGCACCAAGTGTAAAGGCTACTAGGCTTAGAATTTTAATGGATAGGTTTGAGACCCTTCGAATGGAAGAATGCAAGATATCGTTTCCTATGCCGCTAAGATCCATGAAATCTCCAATGAATGCACTAGCCTAGGAGAGTCAATTTCAAATGCTAGATTAGTAAGCAAAATCTTAAGGACTTTGCCCGAAAGGTTTAACATTAAGGTGGTCAGTTATTGAAGAAACCAACGACACCAACACAAAGAGGTTTAGATAAAATTGTTGGTATTCTAACTGTTTTTGAGCTCAATCTTGTGGCTCAACAAAAGAACAAGGCAATAGGTATTGCCCTTAAAAGTTCTGCAGCCATTCCAAAGGAAATAGCTGACCTTTCCTCTGAAATTAATGAATCTAATCTTGAGGAAGATGATATGGATGTAATCACCAAGAAGTTCAATTCTATTTTGAAAAACAAAAGGAGAAACAAGTTTCCTAAAAGGAACTCTCGTGGATTTAGAGAAACAAGAAGATAATCCTGATGAAGGGTTCAAAAAGAAAAGTTTTGATAACAAGAAATTCTCTGATTTTGTGCAATGTAGAGCATGTCGTGGCTTTGGTCACTTTGCTAATGAGTGTGCTAACACACTTAAGAAAAGGGGAATTAGTTACACTGTCGCTTCGAGTGATAGTGAGGATGATGAAGTATTTGCTAACATCTCTACGTTTGAATCTTCCTCTGTCTGCTTTAATGCTTATACCGCAGATACAAATGAAGAAGAATTTTCTGAAGCCGACTGAGACGGATGTGGATACAGATGTGTACACATCCGAACTCACATCCGAGCAGACCTTTAACTGTTTCACAGTAAAAGGAGATTCTGATAATGAAGATGAAGATAGGGACATTCCCTATGAGGAACTCGTTGCAACCTATAAGGAACTGCATACAGATTGGATGAAAAGATTGGACAAGATTGAGGTACTTGTTAAGGTAAATAAATCTCTTTCTAATAAATTGGCTGCTTGTGAAGATGAAAAAGCTGTTCTTTCAAAGGAAAATGATGCTCAAAAAGATACCATTGCAAGACTTGAAGTCCTTGTGACCAAAAGAGAAGTTGACCTTGAAAAATTCAAGAATGAATGTGAAAAAGCTGATAATACTTTTACTAAGTTAAACAAAAGTAAAATGAAAATGGAAGAAGCTTTTTCTATGGGTCAACGTGACAAAATTGGTATAGGTTTTGAAAATAATTTTGTAAAGGAGGGATGTGAGGCTTCTACCTCAAAAAGTGTGAAAAAACAAGCTTTTAAAGAAAAAGTCATTCTGAGTGAAAAGAGACCAAGGAAGAGGCATTACATTTGCCATTACTGCCTAGCTCCTGGTCACATTAGGCCCTTCTGTTACAAACTCAAGGCTGATAAAAAATCTGGTCACTTCAATCAGCCTCAGATGTGTGAGAAGATGTATGCACATCCTAACACACATCCTGTCAATCTGAGACCTCTGCAACCCAAAAAGAAAACTGTAAAACAGTGGGTGGCCAAACCAATTGCCACCTGCAATGTTGTTTACTCTTCCCTCAAAAGTACTGTCTCTGGCTCTTGGTATTTTGATAGTGGTTGTTCTAGGCACATGACTGGAAACCAAGCAGTTCTTCTTGACTATGAAGTGATTAGTGGAGGGAAAGTAAATTTTGGTGGAGGTGCTCAAGGAAAGATTGTTGGGAAAGGAACCCTAGATGTCAAGGGTCTCCCAAAATTGCACAATGTGTACCATGTGGAAGGCTTGAAAGCCAACCTAATAAGCATCAGTCAACTGTGTGATGATGACCTTTATGTGAAGTTTGATAAGAAGATTTGTGAGGTGTTTGACGAGTCTAACACATGTGTCCTCACTGGTCTAAGATCATCTGACAATTGTTACAAGTTTTGTGACAATTTGTCTTGTTTAAGTTTTTCTGATGTTGTATTTGATGATACACTTGATTTTAACCTCAAAAATGCCAAGGAAGATGTTTCAGGTTATCAACTGGAGTGGAAATCTGCTGATATAGGTGTTGAAGATATGGAAAGCACTGCAAAGGAAAAACAGGCAGATGTGTGCCCAGATGTGCAGAAGGATGTATCTGCGGATGTGAACACAACCGTTCCCACATCTGAACACACATCCACTCAAAGAACTGAGACTGAAGTCAGTTCTTCAGATTCAGAAGGAGAATCTATTTCTGAAAGAAACCATGTTGGGTCTGTTGATAGATCAAACGACATTTTGTCCAGAATTCAGAAAGATCACCCCACTTCTCAAGTGGTTGGTGAAATGCATGATCAAAGGCAAACCAAAAGGAATGAGAAGGTAACTCACAGTTATTTGGATGCTTTATGGAGTCATACATCATTATACTTCAAGGTATGTTATTACTGCTTTGTGTCTAACATAGTGGTATACTGTGTCTTAGATTGGGCAAACAATTTTGATGATAGAAATATCTGTGTTCGATGTTCCTACCTTGGTAACATCCTTAATTCCTGGTATAGAAGGAGAAAAAGTTATGTCTCCTTGTTCATAGTTAAGGCTAAATATGTTGCCCTTGGAAGTTTTTGCACTATGTTACTTTGGATGAATCAAATGCTGAAAGACTATGGATTAAATAGCAAAATTTTGACTGCTTTTTGTGATAACAAAAGTGCCTTGAACATATCTAAAAATCATGTTCAACATTCTAGAACAAAGTACATTGATATTAGACATCATTTCATTAGAGATCTTGTAGAGCAAAAAACTGTGTGTCTGGAATTTGTTGGGACTGAAAATCAATTGGCTGATATATTTACAAAAGCATTAGTTTTGGAGAGATTTTCCTCCTTGAGGAAGTCTCTTGGTTTGTGTGATATCTAAGGTTGTGAGACCGGATGTGTCTCACATCCTCTAACACATCTCGTAGATTAGTTTAACTGAAAAAAAAAAAAAAAAAAAAAAAATCATAAAAAGAAAAATCCAAAAATATCATGCATTAGCACGAAATTTCTCAGTGTGGTCACTTGTGAGTCTTCATCTTTGACATTATTTTTGATCACTTAATTGTGAGTATTTCCTGTCCATGTTATCTTTTGATAACTTGGTATAACCTTCCTAGGTATCTCACAGTGGGTGCTAAAAGAAAAATATATATATATATATGTGAGAAACAGCTGCTTCACCCTTAGTATGAAGCCATACCATTGTGATCAAGTGATTTTCATAAGAAAACTTGAAGTCAAACTTGATAAGATCATTGGGAAAAAGGGCTATCTTTGGGATCAAGTAAAGTGAAAGCTACTCACATTGCAAAAATCCACAACAAAAAATTGGTGGATGCATCCTAGAGGTCGTGCATTGGATTATTGCTCATTGACTTTTTGTGATCTAAATGTGTCCCAATATGTGACTCACATCCTATGCCACATCCATAAGCTGAGAATATTTCCTTCACTTGTGTGTTTGCATCATGCTAGGCATACTGCATTTTTTAGGACATATAGGAGCTTTGTAAATATGCTAGTTAATTTATTTTCATTCTTAATTTATTCTTTGATTTAACATGTTTTTGATCTCCAATATCTCCCATGAAAGAAAAAGGTGTGTATCAATCCGTTTTTTTAAAAAAAGGAAGGACAATTTTAAAGGGATTTTGTTGAAAAAGATATGGCTGAAGTGATTCTTTGTTACCATAAAACGTTGACAAAATTTTGATTTATTTTAATCCCTTTTATTTTCGTGATTCGCTGTGTGTGTGGAAATTTCAAAAGGGCTTTACAACCGTTGTGGGCTCTTTCTGTTTTTGCTGCAATTTTGAGTCCTGTTTGAGAAAGGAATCTTTGTTTGAGTAGGATAGGGGGAGTTGTGAGTATTTTTTTGTGGCTCAACCCTTGTCACATCGCCTTAAATCTTCTGTAATTCTTGCTCCCTGTCCTCGTACTTTCTCTCTCTCACACACACACCATATATTTCTCTCTCTCTCTGTCTGTCTAATCAATCTGCAGAATCAATGGAGCTGAAGCTGTGGATGTGCGTCAGGATGTGGCCACATCTTGTCACACATCTGCAGATTCTTTTGATGCAATCGTGGAAGCCTTTGATGCAGAAATTGTTGCAGTTGTTGCCCTCAATGCTCAACTGTTTGCCTCCCAGACACATGCCAAGAACCTTACAGGTTTTTGAAGGTGGATCTCCATAAATGGGTGACTTCACTTTCTAGTCAAAAAGGGGGAGAAGAAGAAAAAGGATGAGAATGATTTTCTGATGTTGTCTTTGCTGCTGCTGCTGATGTTTCAGTTGATGCTTAAACTCAGGGGGAGTTTTAATGTTTGTTCTTACTTGTGAATGAAACATCAACAGGTTTGCTTTTAATATTTGTTTTTAATATTTTTAATTGCTTTTAATATTCGTTTTAGTTACTTGTTAGTTTTAGTCTTGATCTATAATCCCTAAATACATTTGCTGAATGGTTGCTTTAGTTTACATCTGTTGAACTGCAATTTTTAGTACTAACTTGTTCTATCCAGTTTTTGTGTGGATGTGTTGACACATCTGCACACACATTCATTCAGGGGGAGTTTTCGAATCTGAAAAATGTTGGTCATAATAATCAAATCATAAATCTTTAGTTTTGACCAGAAAGTCCAAAATAGGGGGAGATTGAAAGCGTGAGCTTTTTTAGGAAACAATGTGTTTCCTTATTCGAATCAATATCGCATATTTGGTGATTTGATTTTGGGACTTTCATGGAAAGATTTATATTGTCCTATTGTGAAAAGGATTTTAGTTTTAAGAAATAAAGTGTTTCCTATTTCGAATCAAAGAGGAATTTTTGGTAAGTTGATTTTATGCTTTCATGGAAAGATTCATAAGTATCCTACTTTGAAAAGGACTTTGTAAATAGAGTAAATATCTTTTATTATCCTACTTTGAAAAGGACTTTGTAAATAGAGTAAATATCTTTTATTTATGTACATAGTTTTATATTAGGACTAACCTACTAACAATCTATTCCTTTGTGAGTGTGCTTTATGTTTCCTTGTAGGAATTGGATTCTCACATATGGAAGAGTTTGGATTCGTGAAGATCTTCTCCAAGGTGCCTATAAATATAAGGGATCAGCACAAAGAGAAGACAGAGCTTTAGAGATTTATTTCGTAGAGAAAATACCTTTGTTCTTCACGGTTCGACATTGTTGTTTTTAGGTTGTGAGCTTACATCCGTAACTCACATCTAGGTTTTCATAAAGTTCTCTTGTTTTACTTCTGATTGAATAAGTCCTACTTGGGAAAGGGGAGTTGTTCATATCATAGAAGGTGATTAGAACTTGTTTAGTATTTTCATATTTTAGTTTTTCACTTATTTGTTTTTGTAAGAAACAAAAGTTTTTATAGTGAAAGGTTTTTGGGCGTAAGCCTAGTTTGCTGATCACACAGATCAGTAAGCGTATATAACTCTTGAGTTATTGCATTTTATTTACATTTAATTGTTTTATTCCGCTGCATTATCTGTGGATGTGTGGACAGTTGTGAGACAAATCTGTACTCACATCCTTTGCCTATTGCGTGATCCAAGTTTCCTAGCTACACGAAACTTTCAAAGGCACTTGTGAAACAAACTAGCCTCGAAAAAGTAGGGCGAATGACATTTGGGCTCCAAAGTTTAGGGGTATTTCTAATATGAACCTCATTTTATCACTAATTACAATATATGGTCAAAAATTCATATTCCGTTAACATTTTTAGGATTTTAAACCAATTTTGTTAGAAAAATTCGTTAAATTATCATGTGCAAGGCACGTGTCATTTAACGTAGGATGTTCACAAATTCTTTCGTTGTAGTTTTCATGCAAATTAAATGAAAATAAATTAACCATATTACCCCTCAAATGATTTATAAACTTTATAAGATTTCAGAAATACCCTTATATCTCAAACAAAACATTACCCCTCCTCTCCTCTCTCACTCTCTCTCTCTCTCTCTCTCTCTCTCTCTCTCTCTCTCTCTCTCTCTCTCTCTCTCTCTCTCTCTCTCTCTCTCTCTTTAACAGTTGGAATTGGGTTTTAGAAACTAGGTTTGACCAAATTTTGACCCAATTTTCGAATGAGTTTCATTTATTGTTAAATGAAATAAGTTACAAAATTATAATCTACATTTGTTGTAGATTAAGAAAATGCATTTATTTACCCAAAATCATTTTCGGGTGAATGAGAAATTAATGGCTAAAGATTATAACTTGAAATGGGAAAATGAAGAGTTTATGGGATATGAAAGAGTTATCCCACATTGCTTAGAGATGAAAAGTAAAGCAAGTTTATAAGTGGATGCAAATAAGGAGGAGGCATCAAGTTGTTTCTCCTTGGGCCAACCATGCAAGGAGTAGGCCAAATTGTGCCAGTTTTATACTAGCTCAATTTGGATCACACCCGCGAAGCGCGCGAAGCCCGCATAGGGCACTTTAGAGGCACACGTGCGCATCGTCGCTAGGAGCTATTGGAGCCTTTGATTTTTAGCAAATCGATCAAGGTTCGTGGCTCAGATGCAGTGGTGCGGTTTGGCTTGGGCTCGGTTAGGCTGGTGCGATTGGGCCTAGGCCCGTTCGGATTGGGCTGGGTCGGTGCATGACTGGGTTGGTTCGTGGGTCTTGGATCTGGTCCACGCCAAAGGGTTCAAGCAGGTTCGATGAACCAGGTCAAGGGTTGTAATGGTTCAAGGAACCAGTTCGAATAGGTGCTGACAGGTCTAGCAGATCTGAGCCCTTAATCTAGATCTGATCCAACGGCCAATATCCACCAGGTGCCAATTGTGTTTATTCCCAAAGGGCACCCCAACTCTTCACTAACTATAAATATCCCCCACCAGGTTTGGCAAATTCATTCATTCAGTCATCCATCAATCATTAGCAAGCTAGATAGAAAAGCATCATCAAGCATAAATTTCCTTCAAGTCCAGAAGTTTCAAACAGTTAGTTGGTTCGCCGAAGTCGTTAGTTTGAAGTGCTTCTACTAACGATTGTAAAGTCGTTGCATCTTACGAGAAGATTGTCAATTACCGTTAGCACCTGTGCGGGGCAATTACTTCTTATGGAGATTGTATCTAACACAAGCCTCGACTCTCTGCATTCCCGGTTTAATTTTTTTTTCGATTTTCATTTCTTTTCCCGATTTTGTTATTTTCAGTTATTTCCTAAAGAAAGCCTTTTCGAATTTCCGTTATAATTTTCCTAACAATCGTAAGAAGTAATTTTACGTTTTCTTAAGGAAATGTCGACTGAAAATAAAACCTCTCAGTTGTTCGGAGTTACCCACCCTCATCAGACAAATGCAACGAGCCAGATTGTTGTGCCCGCTCCGGTTCAGAATTTTCCAGCACTTGGCAAGAAAACAACAAAGTTCGGAGGTGCGGACTTCAAAAGCTGGCAACAAGAGATGTTATACCTCTTAACCAACCTCGGTTTGAAGATGTTCGTTGAACAAGGTATCCCCGCTAGTCGAGATGATGATTCAGATCCGCAAGGACGGATAGCCACAGAGGCATGGAATCATGGAAATCTCATATGTAAAATGTACATATTGAGTGGGCTAAGTAAAGCCCTATAGAGAATCTTGTCTCGTGGAGACGACGAGGAGTTGTGGAACTCATTGGAACAGGTCTACAAGATTCAAGAGACCGACTCCAGAAATCAAGCCACCATTATTGAAAGGCTGAATGGGCTTGATTTAGAAGCAATGGTGTGTGAAACCTTTGAAGCCACCTTGGAAAATTTCGAAGACACCAGTAATAAATGGTGGATAGACACTGGAGCTACCCGCCACATATGTGATAATAGATTTTGCTTTTCGTCATACACTCCTATCAGTGGAGAGAAGGTATGTAAGGGAAACGATATCACTTCTAACGTCATGGGACTTGGAAATGTTATACTGAAGATGTCTTCAGGCAAATAGCTAACTCTCAAGGATGTGCTGCAAGTCCCAGACATTCGCAAGAATCTGGTTTTTGGATCGCTGTTGAGCATGGCTGGATTTAGACTAGTGTTTGAGTTAGAAAACTTTGTATTGACCAAGAATGATATGTTTCTTGGAAATGGGTACCTTGAAAAGGGCCTATTCAAAATGAATGTAAGAAATATTATCCGCTTTGAAGCGAAAAATAAAAAGTTTGTTTCTTATGTCTACATGTAGGATAGTCCTAATCTATGGCATGATAGATTAGGTCACGTGAATTACAACACAATTAAGAAGTTAGTGAGTCAAGAATTAATTCCTATGAATAAATTCGATTCAACTGACAAATGTGAAATTTGCGTTGAAGTGAAAATGACTAAGTCATCATTTTCTTCGGTGACAAGAAACACAACACCTCTTAAGTTAGTTCACACAGATATTTGTGATCTAAAGTTAGTGCAAACTCGAGGTGGGAAAATGTATTTCATTACTTTTATAGATGATTGCACTAAATATTGCTATGTATATCACTTGAGAAGTAAGGATGAAGCAATAATGGCTTTCAAAACTTATAAGAATGAAGTTGAGAATCAACTTAATGTAAAGATTAAGAAGATTCAAAGTGATAGAGGAGGAGAATATGTCACTTCGTTTGAAGGATTATGATGGGAATCTGACATTATTCATCAAACGACAGCACCATATACACCTCAGTCTAACGGAGTAGCTGAACGCAAAAATCGTACTCTTAACGAGATGATGAATGCACTGTTAATCAGTTCAGGCTTACCCGATAACTTGTGGGGGGAAGCCATACTCATATCCAACTACATTCTTAATAAGATACCCAAGAAAGGAATTGATAAGACACCTTACGAATTATGGAATAATCGTAAGCCGTGCTATAAATACCTTAAAGTGTGTGTGGGGGGGTGTCTAGCTAAAGTTGAGGTACCTAAGCCAAAGCAAATAAAGATCGGTCTCAAGACGGTTGCCTGCATCTTTATTGGATATGCCAGCAATAGTAGTGCCTATCGATTTATAGTGCACAAGTCGGACATTCCTGATATGAATGAAGGAATGACGATAGAATCAAGGAATGCGTCATTCTTTGAAAATATCTTTCTTGCTAAGGATAGGAAAGATACAAATTCTAATAAGAGAACTCATGAATCTACAAATGGTCCATCTCGAGAAGAAGATGAAGGATCTAGACGTAGTAAGAGGGCAAGAGTGGAAAAGTCTTTTGGTTCTGATTTTCAATCATATATATTAGAAAACGAACCAGCTACTGTTAAGGAAGCTTTATCCGGTCCGGATAGTCCATTCTGGAAAGAAGCTATTAACAGTGAAATAGAGTCCATAATGCATAATAATACTTGGGAGTTGGTTGATCTTCCTCCAGGATGCAAACCGTTGGGTTGCAAATGGATCCTTAAAAGGAAGTATATGGCAGATGGATCTATCAATAAGTACAAAGCCCGGCTAGTAGCCAAAGGTTTAGAAAAAAGGAGGGATATGATTTCTTTGATACATATTCTCCTGTCACAAGAATCACATTCATACGTGTTCTCATAGCAATTGCAGCTGTGCATAATCTTGAGATACACCAGATGGATGTGAAAACAGCTTTCTTGAATGGAGAGCTAGATGAAGAGATTTATATGGAACAACCCGAAGGGTTCATTGTTCCAGGTAAAGAACAAAAGGTGTGTAAACTTGTTAAGTCGTTGTATGGACTAAAACAAGCACCTAAGTAATAGCATGAAAAGTTTGACCGAACTATACTGTCAAATGGATTCAAGATAAATGAATGTGACAAGTGTGTCTACATCAAAGGAACATCTGAATCATTTGTAATTGTCTGTCTTTACGTAGACGACATGTTGATAATGGGAAGTACTCATGAACTGATCATGAATACTAAAGACATGTTAAAAAAAGCACTTTGACATGAAAGACATGGGATTAGCTGATGTTATATTATGAATAAAGATTTCTAGAACATCAGAAGGAATAGTCCTGTCAAAGTCCCATTATCTAGAAAATGTACTTCGAAAGTTCGATGTCATTAATGACCCTCCGGCTAAGACACCGGTAGATTTGATTCTACACTTAGCAAAGAACAGAGGGGAACCAGTTTCTTAGTTGGAATATGCAAGATTAATAATTGGGAGTCTGATGTACTTAACGAATTGTACACGTCCAGACATCGCATATTCAGTGAGCAAACTAAGTAGGTTCACTAGTAATCCCAGTGCGGATCACTGGAAGGCTCTATTAAGAGTATTGAGATATTTAAAGTATACAATGAATCATGGGATACTTTATAAGAGATATCCAGCAATATTAGAAGGATACTGTGATGCTAATTGGATATCTGACACAAAAGACTCTAAATCCATAAGTGGATATGTATTTACATTTGGTGGAGGAGCAGTGTCATAAAAATCCTACAAACAAACGTGTATAGCTAGATCCAATGGAATCTGAGTTTATAGCTTTAGATAAAGTTGGAGAAGAAGCAGAATGTCTTAATAACTTCTTGGAGGATATTCATTATTGGAGTAAGCCTGTGCCTGCTGTTATGATACATTGTGATAGTCAATCAGCAATATGAAGAGCACAGAGCAGTATGTATAATGGTAAGTCTAGACATATTCATCGTAGACATAATACCATTAGACAGTTGATCAAAAATGGTGTTATCACAATTGACTATGTAAAGTTAAATGATAACATAGCGGATCCGTTCACGAAAGGTATAAATAGAGATCAACTGTATAAACTGTTAAGGGGAATGGGTTTAAACCCCACAACAAAAAAACTCACAGTGGACACTCAACCTTGAGAAATGGAGATCCCAGGCCCTTGGTTCAATGAGAAAACTAAGTTATGAGTTTAGTAGAAACACTTGGAACCTGTTTCATACTCATTCCCAGAACATCCAAGTGTATACACCTGCAGCAGTGGTGAGAATAAGTTGAGAAAACTTTTAATATGATTCCTATACCTACGGGTGGAGTATAGCAGGATACTCTTTATAGTATGAATCACCTATATAAGTGAGAAGTAATAAAGCCGCTTCTATATTGGAACACATATGAATGAGATACGGTCCAGGGCCGAAATGGACACAACGTGAGAACAAAAATTGTTAGAGCTATTATTGTGTGAGTACTGTTGTCTTGGTATACACTATACAGTCACCAGTTCAAAGCATCGCGCTACTGAATGGCTAGTATATCTGATAGTATTTCACTAGGGAAGGTTCAAGGCCATAAGCTACCTATCCTGATGCAATAGTAGTTCGCCGAAACTTTTGGACGAATCTGCATACATACATTATTTGTCATTCACGAGGGGGATTGTTGGAAATGGGTTTTAGAAACTAGGTTTGACCCAATTTTCAAATGGGTTTCATTTATTGTTAAATGAAATAAGTTACAAAATTATAATCAACATTTTTTGTAGATTAAGAAAATGCATTTATTTACTCAAAACCATTTTCGGGTGAATGAGAAATTAATGGCTAAAGATTGTAACTTGAAATGGGATAATGAAGAGCTTATGAGATATGAAAAAGTTATCCCACATTGCTTAGAGATGAAAAGTAAAGCAAGTTTATAAGTAGATGCAAATAAGGAGGAGGCATCAAGTTGTTCCTCCTTGGGTCAACCTAGGTGGACCATTGGGCCAACCATGCAAGGAGTAGCCCAAATTGTGCCAGTTTTATACTAGCTCAATTTGGACCACACACGCGAAGCGCGCGGAGCCTGCGAAGGCCGCATTGGGCGCTTTAGAGGCGCACTTTGCACTTCGGATCGTCGCTAGGAGCTATTGGAGCCTTTGATTTTTAGCAAATCGATCAAGGTTCGTGGCTTAGATGCAGTGATGCGGTTTGGCTTGGGCTCGATTAGGCTGGTGCGGTTGGGCCTAGGCCCGTTCGGATTGGGCTGGGCCGGTGCATGACTGGGTTGGACCATGGGTCTTGGATCTGGTCCACGCCAAAGGGTTCAAGCAGGTTCGATGAACTAGGTTATGGGTTGTAATGGTTCAAAGAACCAGTTCGAATAGGTGCTGGCAGGTCCAGCAGATCTGAGCCCTTAATCCAGATCTGATCCAACGGCCAATATCCACCAGGTGCCATTTGTGTTTATTCCCAAAGGGCACCCCAACTCTTCACTAACTATAAATACCCCCCCACCATGTTTGGCAAATTCATTCATTCAGTCATCCATCTATCATTAGCAAGTTAGATAGAAAAGCATCTTGAAGCATAAATTTCCTTCGTTTCAAACAGTTAGTTGGTTCGCTGAAGTCGTTAGTTTGAAGTGCTTCTACTAACGATTCGTTGCATCTTACGAGAAGAATGTCAATTACCGTTAGCACCTGTGCGGGGCAATTACTTCTTACGAAGATTGTGTCTAACACAAGCCTCGACTCTCTGCATTCCCAGTTTAATTTATTTTTTCGATTTTCATTTATTTTCCCAGTTTTGTTATTTTCAGTTATTTCCTAAAGAAAGCCTTTTCGAATTTCCGTTATAATTTTCTTAACAATAACTTTCTCTCTCTACCCCCATCTTCTTCCTCATCTTCCAATCCACCCACCTCCATCAGCTTACCCAACATCACCCCCCACCTCCACCCTCCACTCCCCTCTCACCACCCCAACCCTACCCACCGCCGTCGTCTTCCTTGCCCCTCTCCCCCAGCTCCGCCCCACCACCTCCTCATGACCCATCCATATAAATACACCCAATTCTGTAAAGAGCAGAAATCGGGTCATCTATTTCCAGCCAGGGGCTAGAACCAGTGGCCATTTCTATAATCGTACACTCAAGTGCCCACACATCAGCTGGAAACCTGTTATTCACCACAAGCAACCTCAGGCGCCATGAAAACCAGTGTACCGGAAAAAGCTAATGCAACTCAATTTTCAGCCAATTTTGTGCAACCTAAGTCACCAATCTTGACACAATCATTTCCGATCAAAATATTCTGCCCCTTAATGTCACAATGCACCAAATTATTCGAGTGAAGATAATCCAGACCTTGTAGAATCTGACTCGTATAAGATCGGATCATTGACTCATCAAGTGACCCTCCATGTTTCTTGATTACATAAAATATTGAGCCACCGGAAGCATACTCCATGAAAAGATTGTACATAGGCTTGTTGTTTTCATAAGTAACATCAAAAGATTGTACATGGGGTTAGAGAGGGAAAGTTAAAGAGAGAGAGAGAGAGAGAGAGAGAGACAAAGTGTGTGTGTGAGAGTGTGGAGTAGGGGTCAGGTTTTGTTTGGAGTAAAAGGGTATTTTTGAAATCTTATAAAGTTATAAATCATTTGAGGGACCATATGGTTAATTTATTTTCATTTAATTTGCATTAAAACAACAACGAAATAATTTTGTTCAAAAACACATTATCCGTTAAATGACATGTGACTTGTGCGTGATCATTTAACGGATTTTTCTAACAAAATTGATTAAAAACCCTAAAATGTTAACTTAATATGAACTTTGGACCCTTTATTGTAATTAGAGTAGAATGTGGCCTATCTTAGTAACACCCCCTAAACTTTGGGGCCCAAAATGTCATTCGCCCGAAAAAGAAACTATAAATGATGCACAAAGCAAACCTCAAGAACTTGTGATGTCTGGTAAAAATCTCAAATGAGAATCTAAAGAAAAAACAATATGGTTTTATCTGTTTTTACTGTACAGCTGATTCTTACTAATACAACAGGAAAAAAAAAAAAATACTAGTATTACCTGAGAAACTTTAATGTTAATGGTGGCATCCCATAGTCGAAGCAATCCGTTACGGCCACCACTGCAAATCCTTTTCCACTCCAGATCGGAAGCCACACATCCTACCTAAAAAAATTTAACATGAAAAGATGGAACCCATCAATCTTAAGAGACTTCAAAAATTTAAGGTCAAGCAGCAAATGCAGTAGCAATATTGATATGGCAAAGATGAAAGATAACAACTGAAGCATATGTTTGAAAAAAAAAAATTAGTCATAGGAAGGGAAATGTTTGTGATGGGATGCAGTAATCTTGGCATCAAATCTTCAGTTGTAAAATTACTTAAATGCAAAAGGTTACAATTCACAAACGAAAGAAATTTGAAGAACTCTAATTCAAGATAAAAATGTTAAGATCTTTAAATCTCCAGAGGAGCGAAGCGCCTTATTTTCTTGAATATATATGCGCAAACAAACAGATATATATAATATAGATGGTATATAAGTAAAACATATATTGCAAATTTGAATAACTGAATTTGCAATATATGTTTGCATCCAATACATCTCTTAGATGAACCCTTTTTCTCAAGAGCTATCAACTATAATTATCCCACAATGTACAGATAAGCTTGAAGAAGATACCATGGCTACTGTTTATGCGGTGTTCTATATAGTTGCCACCCCGAGATATTTGATCCTGCGTTGGAGAAGCCCACAAGTCTTTCTTAAGGCCGGTGGAAGAGTGACATTGTATTCAGCTGCTCCTATTCCTAGCCAATGCTCTCTAGCGTTGATGGATAATATAGAACCAGTGAATGGTAACATTTTTCACACACTTCTTTCCTCCTGCAAATACAACAAACAATTTATTAGCTTCAATTATCATATGCAAAAATGCATCCCTGCTATGGTTTATTGTCCTAATCGAAGGAGGTTCTTTCTTCTGAGTTATGGTTGAAATATTTAATAAGTTTCATCCTAAATTAAAGAGTATGTTTTCCTACATTTAGGACAAACAAGTTTTACAAAGAAAATGTGTGTCCCTTATAAATGTCAGTCTTAATAGTGTTAATGATATAAACTGTGAGTTTTAATTTTAAAAGAGCCAGTATTTTGAGCTTTAACACTCAAATACTAACAGTTTTAAGAGATATGACTTTGTTTAAAAACCGTTTTTAAATGATCCAAACTGCACCTCTAAAAACCCGTTATCTATAACTATATAATGAGACAAGTGCAAGAGCAACTTTCCCGCTCAAAATAAGGGCACTAAAGTAATTTCAAGACCAGTCAAAATTGTAATTAGCATGGCTTAGAGTGGTATTAAGATATTATGTATTTCAATTAAATCTGTAAAAGTAGTTCCAGTTTTTAAAGCATGTAATTAATACCTGAGTAATGCTTTTCGGTTAATGTGATAAAACTTTTTTCAAGGAATAATAATGTATACATATTTAAAATTATTACAGTTAAACCAAAAGACGTTTTCAACAGTTTTAGTTCTTCGCCTTCTTAGTGATTTTAGATACTGCAAACACGAGCAAACTTTTGAACCCATATGTTTCCTAACTAATCCAAAAACAAATTGCCAAGGGAAAAAAAAAAAGCATTTTGTTAGAGGCTTGCGCACAATTTTGAGCCCACCTATACTTGCACAAGTATAATAATAAAAAAGAAACAAAGCAGATGATATCTTACCTTGATAGAGTTTCCCATGAGATTAGTAATGATTTGGCGGAATCTCCCCGGATCACCAATCAGTATTTGCGGGACCTTCTCAGAGATGAAAACTGCCAACTGCTCAAAGAAATAGAAAAAGAAAACTAATTTAAAACTTTGTTAAGAAATGCAATGCCTGAGTTCATGCTCATGAGAAGCTACTATAGTTGCTAGCTGAACAAAAAAAAAAGGCAAAACAGAAGGGATTCTTAATGTTGTTTGATTTTCTATTATTATTAATTCTTATCTCTCCTCTTATTTTTTACTATTTTCTTTCTAGGGGGCACGTATCCAAGCAACCATTCCAACCTCTTTAATTAGCCAGTTTGATGACAAACTTGAGGAGCATAGTGTTTACTGTCTGTCAAACATGTTTTTTGTTGACAATCGTAGCAAGTTCAAGATAACAAACCATTCCTATACAGACTCATTTTCATGACTGTCACTGAAGTAATCTCGCTTGGCGACAAAAAGTTTTCTAAACAACATTTATTCAAGTTGATGCCGTTTCCTGAAATTTTTAGTCTTGATTGTACTGGGAACTCTTTTCTGATTGGTAAGTTATTTGAGTAGATTTCAATATGACTACTAATTTATCATATTCTAATATTTATTTTGATTCTATTGCAGATGTTATAGGAAGGGTTGTGTGTAAAGGGACTCTAAGGTATTAACATGGGAGCAAATTTGTTGAAATAGAGTTGGAAGACAGCAAGTTATTATTTCAGTCCTTATTTTCTCTGTTTTGTTTTCTATCTGTTTTTATGATTTTTATTTTATTTTCTTTCTATTGCTGAGTACTATATTCCATTTATGTTTTTGAATGTAATTCTGTAATGACCACATTAAATAACTTTAGGCATGTTTATTTAATTTAATTGTACTAATTTATTTATCTATCTTGCAGCAAAAACAGGTTATGTTGTACTCTTTGGGAGAATTATGCGAAGGACATGTTAACTGCCATTGAAACATCAGGTGATGGCCCTTTGGTAATACTGCTGCAAATGTTTAAGCCCAAATCATATCAAGGTATGATTTTGAATCAAATTTGCATATTTATCTAAAGTAATTACTTGACAAACTAATCAATTTTTTTAATACATGTAAAATAAGTTTGTCTAATGCCTTTTTCGAAAATAAGATATATTTTGAAAGTATTATACCAGAAATTGATGAACTTAAGAGGTAATTGTTAAAAAACTTAATTTTGGTTGACATGTATTGACTTAGTTAATAAACATTCATTTAACTTTATTTATTGATCTAGGTTTTTAAGTGAAGATTCCTCACTATCCCAAATGATTAGTGATATGTTCGCAAGTCTCCCGGAGCTTAGCAATGGTGAGGGGCTGAGCTTGGGGATATTGGGTATGACTGGCTTCTGACCGGGCAGCCTTACAAATTGCTTCCCAAGTTACGGGTTTCTGAGCCTGGGATTGCGATATTGTTCCTTGGATGGCCCACAGAGCTAGGGCATCTTCCGATTCATCTTGATCAGGGTCTGCATTGTCCCATGCCTGCTTGAGCTTGCCCACGGTTAGCATGCAGCAGGAACTATTGCCTCCCGGGCTTGGTGGCTTTCCTCTTTGGTTTTCGGCTTTATGTAGCTGTCCTGGCTCCCTTTTATAATACTCAGCGCTAGAGATAATTATGGCGTTCTGTATGGGAGGTGCATCAGGTATCATGTCGGTGTCCAGAACTTCTCTTAGAGCTGAGATACACTCGGTAAAAGTGACCTCTTCCTTGGTAATCCTGACGAGGATTGTTGCTTTGCCTCTGGGCGGACTTGATCTGACAATGGTTACTTTCTCATTGGGGAGAATAGGGGTCAGTCTTCCTTTCTCTAGTAGATCTTCAACTATCTGCTTAGACCGGATGCTCGAGAATCCTTTCCCCAGAGTATGGTAAGTAGTGTTGAATTCCACGACATCTACATATTTAGCCCCAGGAAAATCCATGGCTTTCATGTCTTCGGTTATGTGGTCGTCCCCTGAGGTTTCCTCAATTTTCATACTATCCGCTTCCATCTCATCGTACACCATTTTCGTCTCGTTTTTGTAGGCTGAGCAACCACAAGTGAAGGATTGACAGTGCCCGTTCTCATGGCCCAAAGCGGCGGCTCGCAATACCTGAGTCCAAATGAGGAGTTCTCGGGGTGCGTTTCTAGGTATCGAGGCTACTAAAAAGGCATCGTATGGGTCCATGGGTATGAAGGCAACTGGAGTGGCTTCCAGATCCATAACCCTTTTTAGCAATTCCAGGCACTCAGTGTGCTCGAGAGGTTCAGCAGTGACTCTTATAGCGGTGATGCCGTCCATCCTAGGGGAGGAAGAAAGGGATCCAATGACGTTCACAAATTCATTGTCCGCTGGGGGCTGAAAGCCTGCCTTTTCGATTAGTGCTTCAATGAAATTTCTCCATTCGCCCACTAGTTTTTCATAGGGGACATTGTGCTCCAGGATTTCAGATCCATACTCCTCTTCAGATGGGCTCTATTGCTCCTCATCCTCCGACGTGTTTGGGCATTGACCACAGTTGCATCTTGAGAAGGGCTCCTCATAGGGGTCAGTTTCCATTGGTTCCTCATTCGCATTTTTCGGCGGCTCTTCGTCGTCACTAGCCAACAACCACCCATTATGCCTGGCACCCATGCGGTCATTTTCGGCGTGATTGTTCCAAGCTGACTCTGGGTCTTGAGCCTCAGTTGATTCTTCACTCTCGTCATCATCACTTTCATCAGAGTCATCATTACTGCCCTCAGAATCATCATCATCCCATACTATCCGAACTTCGGCTAAGAGAGAGCGCCGATCATATCTATTAGGGGAGGATGGGTTTGTGCAACCACAGAAGTTGTCATAGGCCCCCAATGCTGGAAGTGGCAACTGCGACTCGGCTTTTCCTCCCAGGAATTGTGGGGAGAGAGTGAGAGGTGGCGGTACATATTTTACTCCCGGCAGGATATGGAAGCAATCCTCCTCATCTGATCCTTCACCTTCACTGTCCTCAGGACTGTATTTGACTTCTTCCAGAACCAATTTGCAGAAGTGTATTAGGTCGAGGTGCGCTTCGGCCTCTTTACTAACAAGCCCCAATACGGTGTCTGCCTGAAGCTCTCTTGTTCAATCCTTCTTGAGTGCTCTAGCCATCTCGTGTAAATGGTCCTCTCATAGTTTGATCTAAATAGCCTCAGTTCTCCAGTATCAGCTGTCCCTTCCTCCGAGAAGTAGTGGGCTTCATATTCCTGGAAGAAACTGCTGACGTGGGACCATAGAGGATTGGCCTGTTCATCATTCTCAAGGCTGAGAGGGAATCCGAATTCAGGATCCTCAACAAGGTTAATCATGGCTATTTAGGGATCTTTACCGGTTTCCACATTTTCCCTGGCATGAGAAGGCTCTCCGATTTCAATCATGTTCACCCTGTTGTTGTTTCTTGGGAACGAGTTGTTGACTGTGTTGGGCCCCTCGGGTACTTCTAGCTTTCCCTTTTCAATTAGCCCTCGTATAGCCTTCCTCAGAACTATACAATCGTCAGTAAGGTGCCTGTGGTACTGAAGAAAATCACAATGTTTGGTGGTGTCCAAAGGGATACTGGGATCCCTGGGCTGGTAATTGTCCAAAGGCCGAATCAAACCCTTCTTGACCAGTTCTCTGAAAACTTCACTCTGAGGCTTGGGCATCTCGACTTTCCCAGGCACGAAAGGAGTGGCATTGTTGCAATTCTGTCCGGCAAAGTTGACAGCTTCTTTACCCTTGGGCTTGGCAGGAACATGATTGGCAATAGTGGCTCGGTACCGGTAAGTAGGGGCAGTTGCTTGTTGCTGATTGTAAGCCTTTTCAAACTTAGCCCCAGAGCTGACCATGGCACGCGAATCTGGATAGTGGAAATTGCTGAGGGATGCTCTTAGGTGAGGCTTCAAACATGGCAGAAAGATGTCCATCTGTTCTTCATCAGAAGGAGGAATGACCATTTCACTCAGCTTAAGGTTCCAACGTTTGTAAAAGTCACCAATGTTCTCATCAGGGCGTTGCATAGTTGTTTGCAAGTCTACCCGATTCGTCTCCCATTCCAGGTTGGCCTTGTACTTTTCGGTGAAGGCGTTGGTGATCTGCTCCCAAGTGGCCATGGACTCAGGCTTTAACCGGAAGAGCCATTTTAGAGCCCCCAGTTTCAAAGAGAGACTGAAGTAATCGGCCAGCTGCTGGTTTGTGCATCCTTTGGGGTTCATAGCTAGGGTATAGGTGTCCAGATGGGTTTTTGGACAGGCAGTTCCGTCAAACAGTTCCAAGCTAGGCATCACGAACTTGTGGGGTAGAGGCACAATAGAATCAGGATCTGTGAGCCGAAGAGCAGCCTTCTTTCCTGTCAGCTCGGCAATTTGTGCTTTCATTTCCTTGTGTTATTCCATGAACCAAGCCAGATGAGGGTCCAGTGGTGGAGCTGGAGCATTCAACCCAGTGACTGAGCTGGAGAGAGGTGTTACCATCGGCGGCACACTGGTGGAAGGGATGGCCGGTCCGGGGACATAGGTGAAAACCTGTCCTTGGCCCAAATTACCCTCGGGAGTATAAGTAGGAGCCTGGGTAAAGGGATAGAACCTAGCGGCTTGCTGTTGACTTCCAATTGGCAAAGAGGGTGGTGGCAGACCTGAGTTGGCCGGGTAGCTCAGGTTCCCGGGGTGAGACTTATAAGTAGGCTTAAATGCGGGCTGTGGTCCCTAGTTGTTGAACTGCATACCTGGCTGTGGTGATAGTGTATAACCGTGAGGATACTGCGGTCCCGGTGATTCTGATGAGACTGGGATGGGGGTTTGCTGACCCATCGGACCTTGAGTGAGAAATGGGTTTGTGGAAGCTGGCAAGGTGTTAGGGGCTGCTGGACCAACATCATTTTGAGGAGGGGTGCCTGACTGTTGTCCCAGACCAAACTGCGGTGGTGGAATTACAGATTGTTGCTGCGGTACTCTGAACTGTTGTTGTGAAGGTCCGGGCTGATCGGTTCCAAACTGAGGTGGGATCCCAACTTGCTGTGGCATTTCGAGGTACCCCCAACCATGGGAAGACATTCCGTACTGATTTTGTCCCCACTGAGGAACTGCGAATTGGCTTATCCCACCAGACTGTATGGGCCCAGTAGCCTGTGGTTGAGGAGCTGGCTGACCCATAGATCGAGAAGCATAGACTCCGGCAGCGGTACCGTAGGAGGCTGGCGGTGGCATCCTGGAGTAATCAGGGCGACCGAGAGGGGGGTTAGGGTCCTCCTCTTCTTCCACGGTGAAAGTGCCGTTGGGATTAAGACTATCGGCCAAACCGTGGCTCCTAATAGCCTCCAAAAGGCTGTTTATTTGTGCTTCCTGCTGCAGTTTCATCTGCTCGGCCAACTGATTCCACCGCTGTTCTATCTGGGGAGTCCCGGGAGGCGGAGTGGTATTGTCCCCATTGTTACCAACTGATGCAGACATTCTGAAAATCGGACTTGAGGTGAACGGTGAAGCTGACGATGCGCTTGACTCTTCCCAACTGACCAGACGGTGACCCGGTGTCCGTACCCAAGCCTTGCAAGGTGTTGCGGGAGGAAGATATAAGGGAGGTTCAGACTTTGGGAGTTGAAGAAAAAGGGTAGGTGTTTGGGCTCAGGGCTCATGCAACATGCGGTTATTTGTTTCCGTTTACTTAAAACGTGTTTTATTAAAACCTAAACGGTTGGAAAAGATTGCTCTTCTTTTTTTTTCTTTAAACTACTCTAAATCCTGGATCAGTGGGACCCATCACTACGGCTGCGGACCCTCAACGTGTAACCCCGAACAAGGGCTCCGTAGGACAAGCAGGTTCCACCGACCGAAAAGGAAAACAAACCTAAGGTCTGGCGGATCATGAAGCCTTAATGCGCACTCGATGTAAATTAGCGGTGACGCTAGCGTCGAGAATCAAGATCGGGTCAAAGTGCCTGACGAAAAACCGACGTGACTCCGACTGATAAAAATCCACAAGGGATCTTGATTCGTCGTTGGTTAAGCAGTAATTAAACATGGACTGAGCATTAATCCTTGATGACTCGGTGTCATACCGGGAGCCGGTGTATTAGCCTTGCGGGTCAAAGTCAAAGTCTGAGCCCCAGTCAAGATCGAGTCAAAGTTCATGACGGAAAACCGGCATGACTCCGATTGAGTTAGGTCCGCGAGGGATCCTGACTTGGCACGTTGACTAGGGTTTGACCTGCACGGGGTATACACTGACACAGTCTGACACGGACCGGACCAAAAACCAACCGAGTCTCGAAAAAAGTGTGTCACGAACAAGTGCAGGGTCGACACGAGGGTAAACCAATGGCTGTTTGGGTCGTCCCGTTCTCACACCGAGAGGCGTAGTAAGGCCTCCCAGGCTGCTACTGAGATTTCCCGAGTTAAGGACGTAGTGTGCAGTGTAAGGTCAACGTGCGCGTAGTGTGCGACAGTCTATCTTCTCTTTTGAGTAAAAAACAGAAGTTTTCAAATGTATCTTAAAGGCATGATGCATGCAGAAAAGATTTTTTTTTATTTATTTGAAAACATGTAAGCACATAAAATTTTAAATAGTTAAAAGAATTGATAAGACAGTCAAAATTTGACTTTTTCGGGACGGTCGAAACGACAACAACGCATAACGGGAAAATACATACACACACAAAACAAAAGTCTCAAGTGTTGGGAAGGAAGTTTGACCCACAAAAGTTTTTTATTTTTTTAAATGATACCAGTACGTGGCATTGTTCTACCATAATTTATCCCCGACTCCACAAGGAGGCGTTGAAGAGGAAATTTAATGGTTTCCACCTATATACTTTTGTATCATTTTTTTATTATTTATTTTTTTCTTAAAAAAAAACTTATTTATTATTCCCAGCGGAGTCGCCACTATGATGATGGGTATCCGATTTTTTTTTTTGGCCGCCCGACAAAACTTTTGTTTGTTTTTGGTAGTTTTGAAAAATCTTTATCGGACTTTGAAAAATCGTTTTTGGAGTCGCCTCGCCGTTTTTAGTTTAAGGGCCAAAACTTTGAAAAATACCCAAGATTTAGAGAAGTGAGTTCGGAGGTCACGCTACACTCCGGGAAGAATGTTGGTGTTCACCCGGAATGCCTCGTACGATGAGTCTTCCTCAATTGAAACCTTTTGTGTGTGTGTGTGTGTGTATTTGAAAGTACTTTTCTGAAAATAACTGAAATTTTAGGGGGTGAACTGAAAAACAGTTTGAAAACAGTGATTAAACTGAAAATAACAGAAAATTGAGGGACTGTTTGTAGATGACAATGTCATTCGCGTGGACAAGACTTCAGTGCAATCTCATCCGATCGGATAGCCCTGCAGTGTCAATATTTTTACAGTTTCCAGTTTAGTCACTGTAATTTCCAGAAAGTTAACTGGATTTATAGGACTTAACTGGAATTGTAACTGGAAAGACAGAAAGTAAAGGGGGATTTGGATTTTGGCATCCATGCTTGTCCTCTCTTTCCCTAGACTTTGATTAGTGGTCATAAGTGATGAATCCACTTAATCAAGTCATCCTGGGGGTACGTTGGGACTTTGTGAGCATTTCATTTGCTAGGGGAAAAGGGGAATTTGACATGAAAGTAAATTTGAACAAGGAATAGGTCAAGATGTATCAACTTTAGAGGAAGATTTCTAAGGTGGTCATAAGATGACCATCCTTGAGATCTATACTCAAGTATATCTCCTACATTTTGTGTGACCTATTTTGTAAGTCTAGATGATGTTCATCCAAGGAAAGTGTTCCAAGTTGAGCATCTTAGACTAGGGAGGGGGATGTACAAGAAAGTAAATGATGTGGACCATTTGGAATGATCATCTATGGAAATTGACTCCAAGATGGCCATATTTAGGTCAAGAAAGCAAGTAAAGACTAAAAATGTAAAGAGGCATGAAATTAGAAAATATGGACCATTTGAAGTAGTCATCTATGGAGATGAACTCCAAGATGACCATCTTCTAGGTCAAGTGAGCAAATGACTAGTAAAGTAAAAGGGGAGTGGGGAATGACATAAAAGTAAAGAAAAATATGGATCACCTTAGAAGATCATCCATGGAGATCCTCTCTGATCCTTGGGACAAGAGGGGAAGGGGGTTCAAACAACAAGTAGGAACAACCACTTTACATCATTTATGTATGAAGATGTATATATGAGTGAGTTTTGAGTAAGGAAGAACAAAGGGTATTACCAATGTTTCTTGGACTTGTATTTGGGATTTGAGGGTTTCAAGGGGTTATGAATAGTTTTGAGGTTGGATTTGGTGTGGATTTTGAGTTTTGAAGGGGAAAATGGTTGTTTCTAGGTGTATTTTGGCAGCATGACAGTAGGTTTTCGTATTTTTTGGGGTATTTCTGTGTTATTAAACTGAGGGAGAAGGGATGTATTTATAGGTTGCATGGATGCTGATCTTATCCGCGTGGACAAGATTGTAGGTGCAATCTTGTCGGCGCAGATGACCCAAGCAGCGTGCCTGTTTTTTTGCAGATAGCAGTTTTGGCAGTTTTGGCTGTTTCTAAATGGTCAATATTCCTTTTCCTTGGAAATGGCAGGTTTCCAGTGAGGTATTTGTCCATTTTTTTTATTCATAAGAGGTCCTTCCTCATTCAAATTGACAAAATAATGTCTAAAATGCCCCTAAATGATTATAAATCATTAATTTGGGCTGACGGAACATTAACGACCCAGATTGGAGTACTTACATGAGGCGCTGAGACAAGCCGGTCTAACTGAGACTGTGGAGGCTGATGCTGGTGAAAAAAACCCTGCCCAAAAATGGCAAAGGGTGGAGACCGTGCTGGAGGAGCCTCCCTCCAAAAGAACTGCTGAATCTTCCTCCGCGGAGATCACTACTCGGCACATGAAAACGTATGCTAAAGAAGAGCAGGTTGCCAAAGAATTATCCATCTACCCAACGATCCAGGGTTTGGATGTGTTATCCAGGAAGGGCCCCAAGGCTAGGCCGACATGTGGTCTATCGTGCAATGGACGAGGACCTACTTGACCACTTAAACGAGGCCAAGCCGAGCAGGGAGCATTTGGCCAATAGAAAAGGCCTTATACTCAGCAAGGTAAACCTTCTCGTCATTTTTCCTTTTCCTTCCCGTCTTTGTAATACTTGCAATTTTTTGCTAGTAATTTATGTTTTCTTCGTTATAGATTCCCACGATTACTGCCTATGAGGCCATCAAAAGCAAAGCCGCCGACGATCTGGAGCAGAAGCTTGAGCGTCAGATTGAAAAGAATAAGGCCGACCTGGCCAAGGCGGTGGAATTGCTCAAGTCGTTGAGGGTCGAGGACGATGAGCAGAAGGCGGACAGGGCAGACGCCGAGAAACCTGGAAGGGCAATCAGGGCAGAGGCGCAGGAGAAGGCCAAAGAGGAATCCAAAGCCGACAAAGAGGAGTTGGAAAAGCAAGGGGCCAAAGCGCAGAGGCAAGTCAGGGAGGCTTTAACTAGGTACCAGCAGTTGGAATCAAGCATTCCTTCAAAGGAAGCTGAAGCGGTTGCTCGGTATACGGTTAGCCCATCCTTCAAGCAAGCCCTGACTGAGAAAACAGCCACAATGTCTTCTGACGGCTACCTTCATTCATCTGGCTAGACGGGCTAAGGTTGATCCTTCGTTGAACGCCGACCTGGGGATGCTAGCTTTGCTGATTTGTCAAGATTCTTATGATGAAGCAGCCAGGTCCGGCATGCCCTTGTCCCTTACTCCGAAAATGCCTTGAAGGTGAATGCGACCCTAGATGCTCGTGAAGGGCATCCTGTATGGGTTCCTCCCCCTGTCGATCCAAAAAATATTAATGTGCTTATTTGAATTAAGTTGTTAAACTGAGGAAGCTCGTTATGATCGGCTCCGAACTGGGGGAGATCCAGGTCCATGAAAGTGACTATGTTTCCTTAGTGGATGTTCCCAATTAATTGCACCACGTCGTCAGGGGTAGCATCAATAGGGACCAGTGTGCGGGCCAGACTTTCCTCCAATTTTAGATTGTGGGGTTAAGATGAGGTGAGTAAGGACCACAGAGAGATGTTGGCTTGAGTCTGTTTCAACTGAGTAAGCACAGGATCCTCTTTCTTGGGGTCAAGAGTTTCAGCTGTCTTGGCATAGGGGTTACGGTTCTCCCTAGATGCTTGATCCGCTGACTTCTTATTTGTCTTGGGATTACCCTGATAGATCTGCCCGGATCTGGTCAAGAGGTTCACTTCTCCCTCTGGCTTATCTGTCTCCTCTTTACAAGACTCTTTTGATGCTGTTAGGGTCAACGGAGGAGCTTGCTTAGCAACTGGCCATCGATTCTGACTGATTTTGTTGCAAGTCTCCCAGAGCTTAGAAATGGTAAGGGGCTGAGCTTGGGGATATTGGGTATGACTGGGTTCTGACTGGGCAACCTTCCGGATTGCTTCCCAAGTTACGGGTTTCTGAGCCTGGGATTGCACTATTGTTCCTTGGATGGCCCACATAGCTAGGGCATCTTTCGATTCATCTTGATCAGGGTCAGCATTGTCCCATGCCTGCTTGAGCTTGCCCACGTAACGTTAGCATGCAGCAGAAACTATTGCCTCCCGGGGTTGGTGGCTTTCCTCTTTCATTTTTGGCTTTATGTAGCTGTCCCGGCTCCCTTTTATAATAATCAGCGCTAGAGATAATTATGGCATTCTGTATGGGAGGTGCATCAGGTATCATGCCGGTGTCCAGAACTTCTCTCAGAGCTGAGATACACTCGGGAAAAGTGACCTCTTCCTTGGTAATCCTAACGAGGATTGTTGCTTTGCCTCTGGGACGGACTTGAATTGACAATGGTTACTTTCTCATTGGGGAGAATAGGGGTCAGTCTTCCTTTCTCTAGTAGATCTTCAACTATCTGCTTAGATCGGATGCTCGAGAATCCTTTCCCCAGAGTATTATAAGTAGTGTTGAATTCCACGACATCTAGATATTCATCCCCAGGAAAATCCATGGCTTTCATGTCTTCGGTTATGTGGTCGTCCCCCGAGGTTTCCTCAATTTTCATACTATCCGCTTCCTTCTCATCGTACACCATTTTCCTCTCATTTTTGCAGGCTGAGCAACCACAAGTGAAGGATTGCTAGTGCCCATTCCCATGGCCCAAAGCGGCGGCTCGCAACACCTGAGTCTAAATGAGGAGTTCTCGGGGTGCGTTTCTAGGTATCGGGGCTACTAAAAAGGCGTCGTATGGGTCCATGGGTATGAAGGCAACTGGAGTGGCTTCCAGATCCATAACCCTTTTTAGCAATTCCAGGCACTTAGTGTGCTCGAGAGGTTCAGCAGTGACTCTTATAGCGGTGATGCCGTCCATCCTAGGGGAGGAAGAAAGGGATCAAATGACGTTCACAAATTCATTGTCCCCTAGGGGCTGAAAGCCTGCCTTTTCGATTAGTGCTTCAATGAAATTTCTCCATTCACCCACTAGTTTTTCATAGGGGACATTGTGCTCCAGGATTTCAGATCCATACTCCTCTTCAGATGGGCTCTGTTGCTCCTCATCCTCCGACGTGTTTGGGCATTGACCACAGTTACATCTTGAGAAGGGCTCCTCATAGGGGTCAGTTTCCATTGGTTCCTCATTCGCATTTTCTGGCAGCTCTTCGTCGTCACTGGCCGACAACCACCCATTGTGCCTGGCACCCATGCGGTCATTTTCAGCATGATTGTTCCAAGCGGACTCTGGGTCTTGTGCCTCAGTTGATTCTTCACTCTCGTCATCATCACTGTCATCAGAGTCATCATTACTGCCCTCAGAATCATCATCATCCCATACTATCCGAACTTCGACTAAGAGAGAGCGCCAATCATATCTATTAGGGTAAGGTTGTAAACGAAGCGAACTTTTTTGATTCGATTCGAGTATTCGGTATCATATTCGAAAATTTCGAATTCGAATTCGAATCTTTATATTGATTCGATTAGTAAACGAATACGAATAATAAATCACGATATTCGATTCGAGTATTCGCGAATATTATTTGAATAATATATATATAAATATATATATATATATATTTAATATTAATTAATAATTATAAGTATATATAATGAAATCTATTTCTAATTTTTTTCTAACCCTAACCTAGAGAGCAGAGAGAAGAGAAGTAGAAAGAACTGAGGAACGAACGACGACGGCGCTCCCTCACTGATGTTATTTTTTTTTGTTATGTTTATGAAACTGTACTGATGTTCTTTTTTTTTGTTATGTTTATGAAACTGCCTTGCTGGGCCGAAAATTGGTTTGCACACAAGGCTTGGTATTGGGCTGGGCCGGACATTGTGCTGGGCTTGGTATTGGGATGGGCTGGGTATTGGGCCTCAAATCGAATACTCGAATCGAATCGAATAATTCGAATATCAATTTCGAATCGAATACGAATCAATTTTTTTATTCGAATACGAATCGAATACGAATACGAATCGATTTTAATATTCGAATACGAATCGAATACGAATCGAATACGCTGATATTCGATTCGATTCGTTTACACCCCTATATTAGGGGAGGACGAGTGCGTGCAACCAAAAAAGTTGTCATAGGCCCCCAATGCTGGAAGTGGCAACTGTGACTCGGCTTTTCCTCCCAGGAATTGCGGGGGAAGAGTGAGAGGTGGCGGTACATATTTGACTCCCGGTAGGATATGGAAGCAATCCACCTCAGCTGATCCTTCACCTTCACTATCCTCAGGACTGTATTCGGCTTCTCCCAGAACCAATTTGCAGAAGTGTATTAGGTCGAGGTGCGCTTCGGCCTCTTTACTAATAAGCCCCAATACGGGTGCCTGCCTGAAGCTCTCTTGTTCAATCCTTCTCGAGTGCTCTCGTGTAAATGATCCTCACATAGTTTGATCTGAATAGCCCCAGTTCTCCAGTATCAGCTGTCCCTTCCTCTGAGAAGTAGTGGGTTTCATATTCCTGCAAGAAACTGCTGACGTGGGACCATGGGGGATTGGCTTATTCATCATTCTCAAGGCTGAGAGAGAATCCGAATTCAGGATTCTCAACAAGGTTAATCATGGGTATTTAGGGATCTTTACTGGTTTCCACATTTTCCCTGGCATGAGAAGGCTCACCAATTTCAATCATGTTCACCCTGTTGTTGTTTCTTGGGAATGGGTTGTTGACTGTGTTGGGCCCCTCGGGTACTTCTAGCTTTCCCTTTTCAATTGGCCATCGTATAGCCTTCCTCAGAACTATACAATCGTCAGTAAGGTGCTGAATGAACGCTCGCCGAAAAATTTATGTTAAAATGGGAGTCACCACGCCGTTTTAAAGGAAACATTGAAAACCATTTTGAAAAGAGAATTTGGGTTCGGCGGTCAGATTACGTGTTGGGAAGAACTGAGAGTTTACCCAACACGCCTCTGAAATTACCCGGTATTTCGCGCGACGGGGGCGGCGCGAAACGCGGTTGTCTTTCGCGGAGGAGTTGGTGTCTGAGACCTCTCTTCATGGGAAGGAAAAAATGAGGAGTCGCCACGCGGTTTTTGTATTTTGAGCCCAAACGTTGAGAAATGGCTATTGAAAATGGTGTCGTTTTTATTGGTAGCAAAAACTTAGGAAAAGGCTTTGAAAACGGGGATCATTTTTATTGGCAGCAAAAACGAGTAAAAATCTTTTTAGTACCACAGATTGTTAGGTTCGGAGGTCACGTTACGTTTCGGGTAGAGTATTACGAGATCGCCCGAAACGCCTCGCATGACGAGTCTTTCTACCTTTCTCGAAAACGTGTGTGTGCGTGTGTGTCTTTTGAAATGGGGGCTTGAATGACAAGCTTAATCTTGGTTTGAATGTCAAACGTTGATTAGGTGACTTTGTTTGAAAAGACGAGCGTTTGAATGACAAACGTCAGTTTTGAGTTTGAAAAGAGCGTTTGTGTGGCAAACGTCGATTTTGAGACGGAAAAGAGCGTTTGCGTGGCAAACGTCGATTTTGATTTTGAAAAGGAGTTCGAAGGTCGAACTCCGGTTTTTTGAACTTGGGGAATGTCATTGTTAACGATTTTTACGGGAAAATGCGTATTAAATGATTTTGAATGTCAAATGGCGGCTTTTAGTTTGAAAGATGAGCGTTTGGAGGCCAAACGTCATGTCACGCGTTTTGAAAGAGAGTTCGAAGGACGAACTCCGATTTTGAACCGGGCATTACATTGTTAACGATTTTACGGGAAAATGCGTATTAAATGATATGCGATCAACGAATCGGGTTGCGACTCGGACTTTGAAAAGTAAATACTATCACGATCCAAATGGGTCGGACTTGTAAATGACGAGTATTTAAAGCGGTGTCAACGGAATCAAACGATCCGGAATCGTAAATGACGATCAACGAGGCCAATCGGCTCGGAATTGTAAATGACGATCGACGAGTCAAACGGCTCGGAATTGTAAATGACGAAGTTAAATGACGATCAACGGATCGATCGATCCGGAATTGGTAAATGACGAAAGTAAAAGGGAACGGGGGTCGGAACGCCGTTTTAACCCGTGATTACTTCTCTTACGGAAAGAGAAGAGGATCGAGGGCTAAAACGTATCGGACCCCGTTAGACGGAGCGTCTACATTTGATAACGTTGTTCGAAACGGTTGTAGCGGCCAGGCGCATAAGCCGAGACGAAACGAGAGATTTAGAGAGAGGGAGTTATACCTATGGCTAGGGTCGACTCCTTTGGCTCGGAAGGTGTGTACGGGACACGGAAAGTAGTTCGAAAGGTTGTTTCGAAGTGGTAAAGGGGCGTATTTGATCGAAATACGAAGGTTTCACGCGAATCGAGACAAAACGGGAAGCTCGGAAGGGGTGAAAATCGGTTTGGGCCGTGGGGTATGTGAATTTTGGGTGTAAAAAGTTCCTCCCTTTGGCTTTGTGACCATTTCTATTTATAGGTGAAAAATGCGGTAGAGTCAGGACGGACTTGGCTGAATCCGGGGTTTTGTGGTATTTTGAGAATTTGAAGGACTTCTTTGGCAATTTCGAGAAAATGTGCACGGGGAGTCCGGCGGACTTGGCTTGCAAATCGGGGTATTTTGGTCTTTTGGCCTTGATTTGTGATTGAAGAGTGACTAGAGGGAGGTGGCATGGGCGCCGCGTGCCACATGAGTCACCCGGCCGTATGGGAGTTCGTTCCCGGTCCGGTTTTGTCCATTTTTAAAATAACGATCAGGAAAATGTCGAAATGCCCCGAAAAGTGCTTAGGAAAGTGCGTTTTTCGGGGAAAGCCATACTTTTACGTGAGATGACACGTGTTAGAAGTACGGTTCGGCGTCGGGATGCATGAGCGATCCGGGACGTCTCGTTAGCTGCAGCAGAGGAGATTTCTGCGAGATTCAGGTTAACACAGGCGGGCCGATTAACGGATTTCGGTTAACTTTCGGCGGATTTGGACGATCCGGATTTGGGTACTTACAGTTAGCCTCGGCGACGTCACTTCCGAAGGAGGTGGGGTCGTTGAAAAGATAAGGATCCAAATCGGGATGCCTTACTTTGAAAGAGACACAGGCGGTCGGTATTTGGACCCTTAGCGAAAAGGATTCCTACGTATCTCGAGCGGGAATCAAGTCGATCGTAGTTCGAAGAAGGGGGCGAGCCGCGCATGGGGACCTTGACCTGAGCGAGACATGTTAGGAGGCGTCTAAACACTGAATGAGACCATTCTAGAGGTACTGTGCACCTGAATGGAGGCTGTTGGGAGCGTACGAACACAGGACTTGAAACCTTCGGGCGTGTGGCGCCTCAAGCCGGAGATTCTTGAACCATACGAGGGCGTGTGGCGCCTCAAGCCGGAGTTGCGATGCGCAGGCGTGTGGCGCCTCAAGCCGGAGTTGCGAGGATACATTTATCACAGCCGAAGGCGTTCGTGCCTTAGGTCTTGGGCTTATTCTTTGTTGCAGCTTTATCTGCTTGGGGATGAGGTAACAATGAGAGACGGTTGTGTTAAGCGGCGTTATTAACAACTTCCCGGAAGGATCGACGTTTCTTCTTTAGAATCCTGCTGGGGATGAACATTCGGGCTTACCTTGATGGCCGAAGAGGGATTGTTGTAAGGCGTTCGTGCCTTGGGGTTCGGGCTTATTGCTGCTGCCGCTGAGGTGGAACGATCGGGCTTACGACTGGCGGCCGGGAAGACGAATGTTCACTTCTTTGAAGTGAAAAGATGTTCGGGCTTACGAGGATGGCCGAAGAGGGATTGTTGCAAGGCGTTCGTGCCTTGGGGTTCGGGCTTATTGCTGCTGCCGAGAAGACGAACAGCGAAGGTCTCGATAGGAAAGTGGAAATCGGACCATGAAAGGTCGCGATTAAGGATTGAAATCGGACCGTGAAAGGTCGTGATTGAGGATTGGAATCGGACCGTGAAAGGTCGCGATTAAGGATTGGAATCGGACCGTGAAAGGTCGCGATTGAGACTTGAGATCGGACCGTGAAAGGTCGCGATTGAGGATTTGAGATCGGACCGTGAAAGGTCGCGATTAAGGATTGAAATCGGACCGTGAAAGGTCGCGATTGAGGATTGAAATCGGACCGTGAAAGGTCGCGATTAAGGATTGGAATCGGACCGTGAAAGGTCGCGATTAAGGATTGAAATCGGACCGTGAAAGGTCGCGATTAAGGATTGAAATCGGACCGTGAAAGGTCGCGATTAAGGATTGGAATCGGACCGTGAAAGGTCGCGATTAAGGATTGGAATCGGACCGTGAAAGGTCGCGATTGAGGATTGAGATCGGACCGTGAAAGGTCACGATTAAGGATTGAAATCGGACCGTGAAAGGTCGCGATTGAGGATTGAGATCGGACCGTGAAAGGTCGCGATTAAGGATTGAGATCGGACCGTGAAAGGTCGCGATTGAGGATATGAGTGATGGTGAAAACCATTAGGAATTTTAACGTCTGGAGACGAGCGTTAGTGAAAACTAACTGGGAATTTATCCTCGGGGGATGGGGGGTTAGAAATGTCTAAGCGGGAAATTTTATACTTTTGGGGGCCAAAGAGGTAAAATTAGGCATATAAGCGAGGGCCAAAGTGGCAGAAAATTTTCTTGGTGGAGTAAGAGTCCGGCCGGACTTTGCGGGTGACGAGGGCCTATTCAGCGCCGAGGCCGAGGAAGGAAGAGTCATTTTCTTCCATTAATTCCGACGAGAGGGAGAGAGAGGAGGAGAGAAAATCCAACCCAAATTGTGAGGTTTGCTCGTATTTGTGAAGGAAAATCGCTATGGAAGGTGATTTGGGACCAATGGCTCGCCACGGAAGGACCGATGACGAAAGAACACGGTTGGTTCGGACCATTCGAACCATTGTGCATCCATTGAATCCGGCGGAGTTTTACCCGGCTAGGGACCGACACAACTCCAAGGAAGGGATCAAGAGACAAGTAAGCTTCCTACAAATTCCATTAATTTTAAGAATGTGCATTCTTTAAATGTTAGAAATTTGGTTAGGAATGAACTTAGGGATTTTGGTGCCCGAATTGGGGCTTTTGACTTTGCCATGAATTGTTGTCGAAATTGACTAGGATGTAGTTCATTTGACACTATGGGTGGATGACATAAAAATTTTGGTTGCAAAATTCCATGTCTAGATGCATTTTCCAAAATTAAAGTAGCTTTAATTCGGGACGGAGTAAATTTTCGAAATGTTCGAAAGAGATTTGAAAGTTCCGGTTTCAACGGAGTTTTCGAAAGATTTTGAAAGTTCCGGATTCGACGGAGTTTTCGAAATGTTTTGAAAGTTCCGGATTCGACGGAGTTTTCGAAATGTTTTGAAAGTTCCGGATTCGACGGAGTTTTCGAAAGATTTTGAAAGTTCCGGATTCGACGGAGTTTTCGAAATGATTTTGAAAGTTCCGGATTCGACGGAGTTTTCGAAATGATGGGAATATACGTAGGAAATGAATGAGAACCGTATCTGCATTGCATCCTTTTGACATGCGTTGGTGCATTCTGTTGACATTGCTTATGTCTTTGTTTGTCTGCGGGGGACGGGGGACGGTTGATACCCACAACCGGAAGAGTCGGGGTGCTTTTGAGGCGGTGCGAGCATTGTGGGATATTATCCCGGAACGTGGCTCGAGAGGAGAGAGGAGTCGCGGCGGTGGTGCTTGACTCGGGTTGGCTGGGTTCATCAGTCTTTGTGGGCTGCGGCAGTGATACGCCGAGGCCGGGTCCATGTATGTAGCCTTGAGTGAGTGCGGTGGGATACGACCCACACTTTCCATTTCGAGATGGGGAGCGACGGTGACTCCCACGGATTTTGCCGCTATCCTTTGGGTTGCCGACTTATGGCAACACGGCGGGTGTGGGTTGATGGTTATACCCGGAGCGGTTATGCAGGCTGCTTGGGTTTTGATATTACCGATGCCGGGGGCTTAGGCATTCGGTACGAGCCGATGGAGAGGCATACGGAGGCGGGTGTCGCCGCTTATTTGGCTGGATCCTTGAGGATGACCGCGGAGCGCTGGCTCGAGGTTCCTTTGGTTCGCGTTGTCGGCGACTTTGTTCCCGACTTCGACACATCTGTCACTTCCCTCTGCTCGGGTCGTGACGGAATCTGGATCTTTGTGAGGGGTTCGCGTGGGGAGGCTGGGTGGCCGAGCTCTATCATTCCACTGGACGGGTTCTCGCGGGGGAGAGGAGCACTCCTTTAGGCGCTTCACGCTGTCTTGGATGTAAGTTTACGTACTTTTTCTCTTCCTTGCCTCTTTTATGTACTCGTATGTATACGCTTTGTAGGCGGACATAACTTTCCATTCTCTTGGCGGAGTGCAGTGCTATGAGGTGTTCGGTCCGCGAGGATTGGGACATCAAGGAGCCGTGCCGACCCTGTTCCACTGCCATCTTTGGTTTGGCGAAAGAAAGCGAAGAGGGCGGTCTCGTCGAGAGTTGGCACTCGAGTGTCATACGAGAGGTGTCCCAAGCCACTGAGCCGAGAGTTTTCGAGAGGATTCGGTTGACACTGGTGGAGTAGGTTCGATGCCGTCATTGTTCGGATTGCTAGCGAGACTACACGGCGGCGGAAGCTCTGGTGGGACTTCACTGCGACGCCATGTATGCGGGGAGAGGGTGACTCGTCGGCGTAGGCGGGGTCCCTTCCCTTGGTGCCGGTGGATCCTCCTATGCACATGCGGCATCCCGGGAGATCTTAGATAGAGGAAGCTGGAGAGTACATACGGGCGTGTACTACACCGAGTACATCATAGCGGGGGCCGCCTATGATGCTTTCTTGAGGATGAGGTGAGAGCCGCGGGTGCGGCACGGGAAGGCGAGGTCCACAGAGGTCCTCGAGATTTTCCGATCCCACGAGCTAGGCGGCGTACGAGGGGCTGGATGGTTCGCGCGGGCGACTTGTGATCCGCTCCCGGGCGGCCGAGACCACGATACGAGGCTGATCCCCATGCTTCGGTGAGCACCTTTTTGATTTTACGCATTTGATAGTAGTATTACGCAAATGTTGCATACATGTACTTTACGCTCGTCTTCGATGACTTTCTGGTTCGCGGGTGTACGGCCGTACGTACAACGCGCCGCTATGAGGCGGTGGTGGACGGGTGGTCCGCCTACGCTAGGAGACTCGTGGAGTTCATGCGGTGCGGTTCCGGAGGAGCGTGGATGTCCGTGAGCGAGGGCCGTCTAGGCGAGAGGTTCGCTGCTCCCACAGGTGGTGGGGAGGACTTTGCGCGGGGTTTGGCCGGTTCGCGGGCGGAACGGTGGATTTGGAGTTCCTTCTTACGCGATCGGGGCACGAGAGGGAGTCCTCGAGTTCGCATACTCAGGAGGCCTTTTGCCTATTCCCATTTGGAGGAATTTGGCGAGTTCTTGTTTGCGACGGATCCGGCGGCGGCGGAGCGGTGCGTCGAGTGCTCGGATGACGAGCGGGACTCGGAAGTAGTCCTATTTTCTTGCTTTCTTTCTTCTTTTTTTTTGTATCGTCGAACGATTTGATTTGAAGCTGTATTTGCAAAAAGGCGCCGTGGGCGGGAACACATGCCGCATATTTATTACGTGATCACCTTACATTATTTTTGGCAAATAAGGAAGTAGGTTAATCAAAAATAAATAAAATGAGAAATGCATTAAAAATTGAACGGGTCAAAATTTAAGCCTATATGCACTAATTATTAATTATTTGCCTTTGTTGCACGAGCCGGGGCGGAAGGGATATTGATATTTGTTGAATGAAACCGGGCGGCACGCGGGTTTCATAAGGATGAACGAGGGAGTTGTTTGGAAATGTTTCCAATTTAGGGGCGGTAGGCTGCAGAGTTGACAAGTCAAGCTGCGAGAGAATCGGCCGGACTTGGAATGAATTTCAGATTCTTTAAATTGCGGTTTCGGCTTTGCAATTGGTTAAGAAAGCTGCGCATAGTTTTTGATCATTACATTTGAATTCTCTCAAACTTCCAAGGTTCCCTTCATTTTCATGGCTCCCTTTCCCAAGTTATCGTCTCGGATGCAAGAGCGATATTTGGACAACTTTCGGTCGTGGGTACGGAACCACACGAGGCGGAAACAAAGGGTTTTCGAAGGCTATTACGGGATTAAATCTGTTTGGGCTTTGAAGGAGCTCATGCAGATTAGGATCTTTTGAGAGCCGCGTCTCGCTGCAGGACGTACGGAGGAATGTGTACGGCTTTTCGTACAACGAAGTCACTCCTACGTTTGAAGATTTCGGGCCGTGCAGGAGGACTGAGGCGGAGCAGCTAGTTCTTCCGTATCTTTGGTGGCATGGCGGTTTGTTGAGAAGCTAGTGTCTTTGTTTGGTATCTCATTTGGAGAAGCATACGGGATGCTTGTCTGAGATGCGATTATGTTGACATTTCGGGTGCCAGAAAGATTTGCGGAGGCGAGGAGCGTCTTTTCGTGGGGCGCGTTTGCTCATGCGCGGATTGCTACTCTGTTCACATTCACGTCTCTGGGTGTGTGCCATCACGATGTCTTGGACTGGTGAGCGATGCGGAGTGGGGGAGACATCGTGCCGTGGTCTTGGGCGAGACGTTCACAGGCATAGGTCGGATGGCGGCCGGTGGCCGATACATGTGGGGAGGGAGTCCCGCTATGCTTACCATGTGGTTGAGGGAGAGGCTGCGAGATGATGCACGAGGTGCCAATGTCTTGTGACGCTTGGTCTTTCTCTCGGCGTCCTCTGGTGATAGGGGCGATCGAGGCTGGAGCTCTGGATGGCCGAGACTTTGCACGCATCACTTGCGATGGTGGGTTCCCCATTGGAGATTCTGAGACTTGTAGGACCGCTCGGGAGGGTGCATTGGTTGTCGAAGTGCGGGGCTGTCTCGGACGTCTTTCTATATTCCATCGTTGGTTACTGCGACGATGCAGTGGAAGCGAGTGCCCTTGGCCCGATCGAGTTATCTTTGCTACCTTTGAGGTGGGATCTCTGCGGATGGAAGATCCTTCGACGCTATTGCTTGATCACCGGTGGTGGCAATACACGTCCTTTCTGCCCGGGGTTCTCTTTCACGGAGAGAGGCGTACTGTTGCATCGGCACGATATACGGGTACGAAGAGTGTATAGGGGAGACACGAGATGGCTATCTTGTGGAGACGGAGTGAGCTGTTGGGTGCGTCATCACTGGACGGCTCGACCTTGAGGAGGGCCGAAGCAAGGGCTAACCACAGGAATCAAATGCGGCGATGCCATGGCTGATTATGAGACAAGTGCGTCGGGAGGCCAATCAAAGCCTTTGTGATGATGGCTCGAAGCGAGGCGGCTCGAGACGAGCTAGAGAAAGAGCTGCGTTGACGGCCACGGGCTTGACGGAGGCGTCGGGAAGAGTCCACAGAGCCGGGTAGAAGGCCTACCGAATATTTCTGCGAAGGTGAAGAACACTCGCGGGGAAAAGGGAAGGGGAAGAAGGATGAAGGACCTAGTACGGGAAACTAGGTTGACCTTCTTTGTCAGTATCCACCCATTGTCATTGCGAGACACATTAATTGATTAATGTTTTATTGTAGTTTTGCTAGCGTGTAGCGAGTCAAGAGTTGGCCGTGCTTGAACTCATCAAAGATTGTTTTAACCGTTATGAATTTGTAGGTTAAATGAAAGAGTTTTTGAAACACAAGCAATTGATGCTTATTGTATTTTTTGTTTTTAGACCGAACCAATGATGGCTGCCTACGTTCCCCTTTTACAATTGGACTAAGGGGCTCGGGTCACCGTAGTTCGACACTTTAGGTGAATTTGAGAAAAACAAAGACAAAAGAAGTGCGACCCATGTCTTTTACGGATCATTAGCGGGAATGTATCCAGTTGGGTATTACTCTTTTAGCACTTTAATTTACTGAGGGGGACGGTGTATGGGGAAGGTGAGTTGACTCGTGCTCTTCCTCAAACGAAGTATCTGCGGAGCTTGCTTCCGTTCACGGGGTTAACGAAAGGGTTTCCGTCCAAGTCTGCTAGATTCATGGCTCCTCCGGAGAAGATTCTTTGTACCACGAATGGTCCTATCCAGGTAGACTCCCACTTTCCGAGGGGATTGGTCTATGTAGGAGGCTTTTCCTTTAGCACCAAGTCGCCTTCTCTGATGTCTCGGATCTTGACTTTCTTGTCGAATGCTCGGGCCATTCTGCTCTGGTAGGCTCGAGTGTGTTCCATGGCTTTCAATCTGCGCTCGTCGAGTAGAGCAAGTTCGTCGTGACGGCTCTGTAGCCATTCGACTTCATTGATCCCGTTCTCCAAGAGTACTCGGAGGGATGGAATTTCCAATTCCACTGGCAACATCGCTTCCATTCCGTAGGTAAGCGCGAACGGAGTCTCCCCTGTGGCGGTTCGGCGATGTTCGGTATCCCGAGAGGGCTAAATGTAGCTTTTCGGGCCGGTCCGACCTGCGAGTGGTCATCTTTACGATTATCATGGCGAGAGTTTTGTTGGTGCCTCTCTTGCACCATTGGTTTGTGGTACGTAAGGAGAAGACTTGTGACGTGTGACTACGGGTCGGTCGGTAGTTGGTCACAATCTCCTTCGAAGTGAGTCCCATTGTCGGATATGATCTCGTTGGGCACTCCGTATCGGCACATGATGTTCTCTCGGATGAACTCGGCCACCTTCTTAGAATTCAGTACCTTGTACGATCTGGCTTCTACCCATTTGGTGAAGTAGTCGCGCGACTAAGATGAACTCGTGACCATTGCTTCCGGAGGAGTGATCTTGCCGATGACGTCGATTCCCCATGTGGCGAAAGGCCGTGGCGTAGTCATGCAATAGAGTTCATGTGGAGGAATGTGATTGAGGTTGGAGAACCGTTGACATTTGTCGCGGCTTCGGACGAGCTGGATGCGATCTGTTTCCATTGATATCCGATAGTATCCCATACGGAGAATGATACGTGTCAATGCTCGGGCGTTCATGTGCGGACCGCGGGTTCCGTTGTGAACTTCGTTCATTAGCTCGCGGCTTTTTCTTTGTTTACACAGAAGGAGTGGCCCTTGGTGGCGCTTCTTGTACAACATACCCCCGAGAATGACGAAATGGGATGCCGGGCGTTTTAATGCCATCATGTTTTTGGCTTTGATCCCTTCTTTGTATTTTCCATCTTCATTTGTGAAGGAAGCTTCTCCGCTTTGGAGAGTGCTTGGTAAATTTGATTGTACCGGGGTTCGTCGATCGTTTCTTTTTCTTTTCGATCTCACGGCAATAGGCGGGTGTTTCCGTCTGCCTATTACGAGGGGTTTCTTGCTTTCCCATCGGGAATTTCGACAAGAGAGGCGAGGGTTGCCGGGCGTCTGCGAAGCGGTTCTGTCTCTTGGCAAATAGTGAAAAGAGATGTCCTTGAGCGAGCAATGAGCTCCTCCATGTACGTATGGTACTTACGAAGGCGAGAATCTACCGTCTTCCATTTGTTGGACACTTGATTGATGATCAATGCTTTGAGTCTCCATATACATCCGGCTACGAGATGTTGCGCTCGAGGGCGGCTTCCAAACTGCTTGCACGAGCTTCGTATTCTGCTGCATTGTTGGTTGCTTCAAAATTCGGCTTGATGGCTATGGGAGTATGCTCGTCCTTGGGATCGACAAGGAGCATTCCAATACCATTCCCCTTCTTGTTGGCTGCCCCATCGAAGAAGAGTTGCCGGCGGTTTGCGGCTGTCAAGTGAAAAGATTCCGTCGTCAGGAAATTGCGGATCGGGACCCTTAGGTTCCTTTGCTCGGGAAGTCGGCCGGTGATGCGCCATGACTCTACCCTTTGTTGATTTTCGACCATGTACTTGATGTCGAACTCGGCCCGGGAAGAATGACCACTTGGCTAGCCGCATTGTGAGGGATGGCTTGTCAAAGAGATATCGGACGGGGTCCACTTTGGAGACCGGGAGCAGATGCGGCGCATGTAGTGTTTCGGTTTCCCGACTACCCATACAGGCGGTACAAGTTTTCTACGATCTTTGAGTAGTGAGTTCACTTCCTTGAAGCTTAGGCTTACGAAGTAGATTGCATGCTCAACCTTGGAATCTTTTGTTCTTGTGCCGGCATTGCTCCGATTGACGTGTACATTCTTGTCGGATACGGGAGTAGTGGCTTGTCTTCATGTGGCGGGCACGAAATTGGGGATTCACCAAGTAGGTCTTGATCTTCTCAATTTGTTTGGCACTCGGAGTCCCATTTGATGTCGGCATTCTTTTTCATCGGTTTGAACATGGGCTCGCGAGAAGATGTCAAGCTGGTTGATGAAGCGGCCCGATGTGCTTGAAGTCTTCCCATGAAGCTCTTCACTTACTGTCGGGGTTTGAGGCGGCTTCATGTCGATGATGGCCTTGATTTTCTTGGGATCGGCTTCGATACCTCTTTACGTAACCATGTACCCCGGTACCTTGCCGCGCTTGGCCGAAGGTGCACTTTGCCGAGTTTAGCCTCATGGAGTGCTTTACGAGTCTGTTGAAGAACTTTCTCGAGATCTGTCATGTCTTTGCATGTCGATCCTTGGAGTGGATGATCATGTCGTCGACATATACTTCGATTTCCTTGTGAATCATGTCATGGAAGAGAGTACATTGCGGCCGTGGTAAATAGCCCAGCGTTCTTGAGACCGAACGGCATGGCCAGGTGTAACAGTATGTCCCCCATGGAGTGGTGAAGCGATCTTGGCTTGATCCTCCTCGGACATTTTGATGCGGTTGTATCCGGCGAACCCGTCCACGAAGGACTTTACTTGAAATTTGCCGTGGTGTCGACCGGCATGTCGATGTTAGGCGATGGGAAATCATCTTTAGAAATTTGGCCTTGTTGAGATCCCGGAAATCCACACGGCATCGACCTTTCCGTTGGCCTTGGTGACCGTCACGATGTTGGAGAGCCAAGTCGGGTACTCAATCACTACGATGAAACCAACTCGGAGCATTTTCTCAATCTCTTCTTTAACTTGCAAGGACCACTCTGGCTTGATCTTGCGCGGCTTACATTTGACGAGGCTTGGATTCGGGATCGGGGAATTGTGCTCCACGATTGAGGATCGAGTCTGGCATGTCTGATATGACCGGGCGAACACGTCAACATACTCCCGGAGGAGGCTTATCGGGGCTTCTTTTACTGCATCGGCGAAGAAGCGCCCTTGTGTCTCTTTAGGCTCTTGCAGCGACCCCGGGTTCACTTTGGTCATAACCTCTTCGGCGGCTTGGGCCGGTTGTCCTCTTGGTCAACTACACGCTCGAGAACTTCCTTAATGTATTGTTCGTTTAATGTGTATGCTTCTTTATCAATTGAATTATTAACGTCTTTTAAGTTGTTTGTTAACTTATCGGTTGTTAAAGTGGCAATGAGAGGATACTCAGAAAGGTCGGACTTTTCATTAAACAAGAACGGGAATACATGATTGGCTACATTATCATAGTCCTCGGCGTAAGGCCGTTGGATGACTCGGAAGGGGCCGGACTCGACAGAGGCCGGCTCGAGAGGGTTTGAGGCCGGGTTTAGGGAGATGTGGGTGCGGGCCCGGCTTGTCTTCCAATTACACTGGCTTGCCCTTGGTCGGTGAAAGTTACCCAATTCTTCGATGGCATTCTTTGGATGCTTGATGAGGGTGCGGGGATCGAGAGCAGCCTGTGTTGTCCCAATCATGGCAATCATGCTTTGTTGTCGGAGCCCGATCGATCAAGTTTGGCAACTCCATGACTTCTTCAAAAAGACTACTGTAGAATTTGGTCCCTTTGAGAGCGTCTTCTATGAATTACGGTTCCTTACGCTTTGGAGTTCTTGTCTCGAACGTGGCCTCGGTGGCTGATCCGAACAATCTGTTTCCCATGGAGAGTACCTTGAGTTGCTCCTCCAAGTCAGGATTCCCTTGAATGTGTACTCGTCTTTGGACGGTGGTGGCGGTTGGTCCGAGTAGAGGCTGTGATGTCGAGGAACGCTCCCTTATCGGATTAGCTTTGAGTCCTACGAAACGCTTGAGGTCCGTGCTAGCTGTTCCATTCTTCACTGTAGTCTTGGTGCGACTATCCACATTCTTTCTCATCTTCATCGGTTCACTTGTCGGTCCCCTCGGTTCTGCTGTCGGTTCATTGTCGGTCCCCTCGGTTCTGCTGTCGGTTCCCTCGTCGGTCCCCTCGGTTACGTGTCGGTTCCCTTGTCGGTCCCCTCGGTTCTGTTGGTTCCCTTGGTGAAGTAATGAGCGAGGTCAAAGGCTGTAAGGTCGGAGGTGGGTGTGCCGTCGGAGGTTCCCCTTTGCGAGGCTGCTTTGCCTTGGTGCGGGCGAGCCTTTTGTTCTCCCTTATGTCGGCCGGTGTTGGCACGTAGCCAAGCCCACTGGACCGTGGTGTGGTCCTTGACTTCAATGACTTGGTGTTGGCCTTGCGGCCTTTTGCCGAGCCCGATCACAGGATGAAGTTCATGAGTTTCATCATCCTCGTGGCGGGAGGAATGCGATCGTGAGATAGTGGAAGGTCCACGTTGCATATTTGGATCTTGGAGGTCTCGAGTGAATCCGGTTAATGGCATGTCGTCATTATGCTTGATTTCTAACAACTTTGGAATGTCGTTGGTCTTTGGTCCCCTCGGTGGTGACAGTCGCCGTAGGCGTGGTTAGCTCGTTGCCTTGCATGAACTTGAGGCATTGGTGAAGGGTGGATGCCACGCCATTGATTTGATGCGGCCGGGGACGCCCCGGGATGGGCTGTGAAAGTGATTGGAATGTCAACACTTGGAATTCGGTGGGGATCATCCGCTTGCCGAACCGGATATTAAGAGTAGCAACCCAGAAGCGTGTACGGGAAGTAGAGTCATAGGCCTTGACGGTGTGGGTGAAGGCTTTAGATGCTGTGGGCTTGATGTCAAGCGGAGTCCATCATCTTGGCGGGCAAGACATTCATTCCGGAACCTCCGTCTACCAACACGCGGGGAAGGCGACGCTCGTCCAGTGGGTTTGTGATGTAGAGCGGCTCATTGTGATCGGCCCCAAATTTTGGAAGGTCCAAATACGTGAAGGTGATAATGTTGCCATAGTGGATGTTGCCGATCATCTGAATGACTTCCTGCAGGGTTGCGTCCACGGGGACCATGGTACGGGCCGGGCTTTCCTCTAGCTTGAGCTTGTGAGGATATGAAGAGGTGAGCGAGAGACGAAGGGAAATGTTCGCTGAGTACGCTTGGTGAGTGAGGATCGGGTCCTCTTTCAAGGAATTTGCGTCTTCGGGTGGCCGGATTGCAATTACGGCTCCGTCGGCTTTTTGGTGGCCTTAGGTGGTAATGCATGGATTTGACCCGATCGGGTTAGAACAGCGACATCGGGTTTGGTCCCTTACGAACAGGCCGCTCTGAGTTGAGCCATAGTTAGAGGAGGATTCCTCGTAGCATAGGGCCGTATGTCTTCCCTCAACTCATTGATTGTGGATGAATTCCGGGAGCTTCGGCGGCTTGAGCGGATTACGTCCCGGGATGCGCTTAGGTGCCTCTGCGGGGAGGTAGTTTACGGTTTGCGCAATTGTTCGAACGTCGGTGCGCAGTGGTTACTGGCCCAGGCGTGCGTTGCTAACCCTCAGGGAGGTTGGAGAGTTCTCGGCTCAAGCGAACGGTCTCCTTGATCTCTTCACGGTATATCGCGTTCCTTTCCTTCTTCTTGAGCATACTCGGGGCATTACGGAGTTGGGTGCAGCGATACTCGTGGTTTGCTAGTTTTCCTCCGCTCAGGCCCCGGATCAACCTTCTTGCGGCGGAGCTGCGTCGAGAGTTAGTGCTGCGTTTCTTCCCATGTGAGAATAGCCGGTGCTTCTTTGAGCTGCGTGCGGCGGTCTAGGTAAACCTCCATCGGGGAGAGTTTTCTCCTCTGCTTTATCGAGTGGCGGGTATGTCGGAAGGCGAGTACACGGCTTCCCGAACATCTGCCCATGTGGCCAGTTCTTTGTCCCAGGTTGATCGTTTACGTAAGCGAATGCCGTAGGCTGTGGAATCTCCACGAGTAGTTGCTCGAGGCAATTTCCATCTTCCTCTTGTTTTTAAATAGACCTTCCTCCACGAGTTGGCCTTTCAATTTGAGTGCGGAAATGATCCGTTCCCATCCTCCCGGGACCACTTGGGAGTCCGGTTTTGTTGACTTCATGCCCGGCTTGGAAGAGAATGGTTTCATCGTCTTCGTCGTCGCTTTCACGAGAGAACTTGCTTTCCCAGGGAAGGTAAGCGGCAGGATTCGTTATTGTGTCGTTCCATCTCCTAGGTCATCGGGACCGTTGACCACCTTGCACTGCGAGAGGGGTTGGATGAGAACAGACGGTAGTCGGGAAGTTGCCGTGAGCAAAACCCTTGAGGTCGAGCTGGTCTAGAGTGGCCTCTAGCTTTACATGCAGAAGGCTGCTGTGACACTTTAAGGGCTCGGTCCACTGTCGGTCTTTCGAGCTTGGTCTTCGTCCCAAAGACGACTTTCTTGAGCGGCTAGTTCCATGAGGGCTTTCCTTGCGAGAGCTAAGCGGTCTCCGTAGGTGCGCATCATCGACTAGTGTCCGAGCCGTGATTACATTCAAATCGCCGAATGGCGGAACACTTGGATTACGTTGACGAAGGAAGTCGGGCCAGGACATTCCATGCGGCCTTCCTTGATCTCGATTACCAAGAAATTTGCCCATATACGCTTGATTGACCACGGGGGTATTGGGTCTGCAATGTTGATAGTCTCGTGATCTCGCTCGATCGCCAAGTCTATCGAGCTAGCGATCGGCGCGGGATGTCGAATCCGGGGCCGTGGACGGTGGGAGCGAGAATCGAGCTGGAGCATGTTGATCTTTGAGGTGGTCATTTCCTATGTCGGAAGGCGGCTACGCCTTGCGGGGAAGACTTTCACGAGATGTTTTCGGGGTGGGCTGCCGGAAGCGTTCCGAGGTTGATCGACTCGTAGCGGGGTGAGGAGCTTGGTCTCCTTGGCTGTTGCCCTTGGCCTTGGCGGCGCTTGAGGGTATAAGCTTGGCGACGGCACGGGCCGGTTGCCAGCTGGGGCAGTACTCGGAAGTAGTGATGAGCTCGAGCTCGCTTGGCGGAGCCTCGTTTACCGTGAGCGGGCGGTCATCGAGGTGACTTTGGTATTGCGAGAATCGACGATAAGGATCGGATCCTTGGTAACATCGGGATATCTGGAATAGATGATGTTGACGAAGTCGTCGTCGGCCACTCTGTCGAGAGGATTCTTTGTCGTGTGAACCGGTTGCTTCCAATTGTCGGATAGCCGCTTATGCTTGGACGTTGAGCTTGACAATTTCCATGGTATTGGAGCCTTGGTCGTAGGTGACACGATCGGAAGGAGTTCCGTCCTCAAAGCGAGCATGTGAATGCGAGAGGTGCCGCGGGTGCTGCCGCGTCCTCGACTCCGGAGAGTCTGATTCATCGTCATCGACGGCTCAATCAACGTAGGGGCGTATTGCGTCGGTTGCGTTCTTTGGGCGGCTAGGAAAACATCATGCTCTTCGTTGGAGAAAGAGGGGTGCGGCGGGTAGTTCCTCGTGGAGGACATCCCATACGACTTCCATGCATTCATCACGAGAATGGCGGTGCTTGTTGACCTTTATCACAAAGATCTCTTCGCACAGCGGGGCGAGAGAGTTGGTTTGAAGAATGCGACGAATCTCCGATTGGAGGCGGGGGTTTATGTGCCGCATCATGGCGATATTCGGCGTTTCCTTCCAATCTGCCTCCAAATGTTGGAAAGCAGCAGTTGAACTTGATGTATCGGGCGCCGAGTGCACTTTGCTCGAGTACGTTTACATAGTTAGCATCTCCAGGACTACGAGGATTACGATGAGATTTGCCCCGATAGTCCCTTGGTTGATTCGAAGGAGGTAACCCGGTGCACGAGTGCGGACACGCTTGGCTCTTGTCTCGGCTTCGTTTCCTATGAGGAAACTATCCCTCGGATGACTTCGAGATCTCCTGCCGGTTAATGAACTTAACACGGCGATGGAGAGTGGAAGCTATGGCTTTCATGTGGTGTAGCGGGCGTCCCAAAGAGCTGTGAACTCGGATGGAATGTCCATCACATGGAATTTCTTTGGCACCATTTGGGTTTCGAACCGAGTTCCCGAGTCACCGTCCCAGGATGGGGCAGAGACGAGCTGTCGTAGGCCTTGATAGTCGAGTAGACGGAATCGAAATGGCTTTCGTTGATACGGAGGGCTCGCATCATCTTTGAGAGGGAGAACATTAACGGCTGACCCGTTGTCTACCAATACTCGGGGAGTGATATGGTGTTGAGCTTGAGAGTGATGTACGAGCTTCGTTGTGCCCGGGCATCTCTCGGTAAGTCTTCGTCACGAACGTGATCATCTTTGCCATACGATCGGGAATCGTAGATCTCGTCTCTATCCAGGAGAAGGAGAGTCATCAAGCCATCCGTTTCTGTCTTCCTCTTGCGAGGTAAAGCCTTTCTTTGGAGCCTCGGGATTATGTTGAGGTTGTTTGTGGCGGTTGCCGCCCTTGGTTAGCACGTTGATCGAGTGCGAGTGCCAAGGCGACTTTGATCTTCCTTTACGGTCCGAGCTCGGAAAGTGGACAAATTGAATCTTGGGCGATCCCGCGGAGGTTAGGCTTGCGCGATAAGATTACCAAGATGCGAGGTATTCCGGTGTCACAGGGTGCAGTGCGGTTTCGGCGGGACTTTTCGGCTTTCCCTTTGTTTGCTCTAAAGGCTGCATGGCACGGAGGCAAGGAGGGTAGGTGGAGTACGGTACGTAGTAGTCGAACCTCCGGAAGGTTCTCAGAGTGTACCTACACTTGGTGTCCCCGGCTTCGTATCTTTCTCTCGATTCTTTGTTGAGAGGATTTCTTCTTTTGTTTTCTCGGAGGATTGCTCAGGACCGTTTCTCGGGACTCGTACTCCGAGCGAGGCGGAGCGATCGCAAACATCGTAGGCGATGTGGACATTAGAGGAGGATCCAGTGAAAGAGGCGGAAAGCGGTTACGTGGCAATCTTCTTGGGCACCCGCTCAATGGAATTCACGCTGTTATTGTTCGGAAAAGGGTTTCCGGCGTATTGGGCCACGGGGCGCTCCAACTTGCCTTCTTCTATCAAGTTACGGATTTCGTATCGTAACCCCAAACGGTTGTCGGTGGTATGGCCGTGATGCGATGGAAGGCGCGATACTTGCTCTTGTCCGCATTGGCTACGGGATTCTTGGGTTTGTAATTGGCAACGGGTTTAAGGAGACCCTCCTTGATTAACCACTTCCGGCATCTTGCTCGGTGGCATGTCCAACTTGTCGAAGTGTACGGCGGCGCTTTGAGTAGAATTGTTGCTTTGTGGGGCTGGGTTTTACATTACCCATTGTCCACGATGGATGTAGTTGACAGACGTATCTTTCCCTTTGCCGGGGCCGGTGCGGGATTGAATGCAGCTGGCTGAGCGGTATACGTATGGGCTGTGCGGTAGCCAACTTTTCCTTGAGATCCTTCTCGAGCTGTGAGCCGGCATTGACCATGGCCCGGAGATCTGGGAAGAAATGATGACTGATGAGAGTTCTGATGGACGGTCTTAAGAAGGACTTGAAGATCCGCATCTGTTCATCCTTGGAGAGTGGCTCCATGATCTCGGAGAGTTTCCAGCTCCACCTCTTGTAGAATTCCCCAACACTTTCATCCGCTTTCTGCTCAGTGGTGATTAAGTCCTCGCGACTTGTTTCCCACTCTAAGTTGGATCTGTACCGTTCCGGGGAAGATGTTACTAATCTGATCCCAGGTGTGGCGATATGGCAGGCTTGACCCTCCGAAACCATCGTAACGCTGAACTTTTGAGCGTATGCTTTGGAAGTGGTCGGCCATTTCTTTGGAGGGTTGCTCCTTTTGCTCTCATGCTGAGAACGTAGGTATCGACGTGCGTTTGAGGACATTCGGTTCCGTCGAATCGGTCCATCTCCGGCATTCTGAACTTGGCAGGGAGAGGCGTGACCATTCCCGGATCTGTGGATTTGAGCGTTTCCTGCTTTGAGCTGCTCATGGTGGCTTTCAGGTCTTTCATCTGCTCGACCATCCAGGCTAAGGTTGGGTCCAGTGGTGGACTTTGAGGCTCGGCGCCGGGTGCTACCACGTGAGCGGTAGTGATTGGAGGTGGAAGGCTTGATATATGTGGATATATGGGAGCCTTTTCTGAACTGTATCGGGGTTTGTCCCCGGTGTTTAGGGATTCGTGTATAGGCAACGGGACGAACCCGGGAGGGTATTGAGGGATATTGGCATCCTGAGATGGTCCAGCGGTGCGCTGGTGGTATTGAGTGATAGGAGTAGCACTGGGCTGGCCAAAAATGACAGGGTTGCCCTGAGAGGTGGCAACATGGAGCCTAGGTCGGCTGTTTCCTTGATTCGAAGGCATCCCGTAAGTTGGCGGGGGAGGAACCTGGTTGAAGGTTTGGTGAACTGGTTTCGGGGAATCGTCATCCTCGACCAGGACAAAAGTACCGTCTGACTGGGGGATAGCTGCTATACCACGCTCATTCAGAAGCTGTACCACGAAATTCTGCTGATCTTCTTTCTGCCTCTTGTGAACCTCACAAGCCCGGATGGCTTCTTCCAATGTCATATCTGTTGCCGGTGGCGGGGGTCCTTCCCCGTCACGATTTCTCGGTGAACTAGACATGTCGGAAATTCTGGCTGAGGGAACTGAGGGAACCGAAGAACTGTCTGACGCTGCCGTTACTGTGATTCTGGCAAGGCGCTGACCCGGAAATCTGAACCACTTTCTGCTCGCTGCAGGGAACGAAAGGAAGGGTTTAGGCTTCGGAAAAGGGTATTTGGCTCAAGGTTTCGGGCTTGTGCAATGTGCAGTTACCGATTAATGTTTACTTAAAGCGTGTTTTCTCAGAGTCCTAATCGGTTGGAAAAGAGCGGGTCTTCTTTTTCGCAACTAATCCTAGAGCTCTAATCAGTGGATCTCGTCACTACGCTTATAAGCCCCTCGTTTCCATTGTAGATCATCTTTCTCGAGACGGACTATCCCGAGCGAGGTCTGATAGGGCAAGCGAGTTCCACCGACAAACGAAAAAAATGAACTTAAGGCTAGCTGATCACGCAAACTTTCAACGTGTGTGACGTACGGGCCACGATCGAAGTCAACGTCCTTAAGTTAAGGCGGGGATCGTGCCAAAATTTGGGCATGACCTCTCTGACTCGCTTGTGCGAGACCTTAGCTTTTTAGCGTTGGCCAAGTTGTGGGCGGCACGATACATACGGCGAGGTTTGGTGACACGGCGTCACATTGAACCTTCGGGTATATTTTTCGGCAGAGCTCCGCGTCAAAGTCAAGGCTGAAAAGCTCAAGACTTCGGGTCGGGAACGACCTTTGGTCTCAAACTCTCGAGCTTGACTCGGAGCGGGGCCCGGCGTAAAAAACATACACTTAGGCTTTATGACACGAGCTAAGCCAAAAACCAATCGGGTTCTTGGACAAAGTGTGACCTGAAAAGAGTGCATGGCTTACACGGGCTAGGATGGGATGTTTGGGACGACCCGTGCGCCCCGAAAGGTGTCGCGAGACCAATCGGAGTGCAACTGATAAGGCCATCCCGGGTTAGGGGTTGTAGTGTGCGGTGTACCGAGGCGGCAAGTGCACGTGAAGTGCGGTGTTAGAGCGGCAAGTGCGCGTAGTGTGCGGTCACTAAAATTCTTTTTCTGAGTAAAATAGAGATTTTTTTTCAGAATGTGTCTTAAAGAATTTATGATGCACAGTTCAAAAGACAGCATGAAAATCAAGCATGAATGGGAATGCACAAACATGGTGTGATTTTGAAAAGTTGACAATGTAATGCCTTTGAAAAACAAACCGTTCGAGGTTTTAAGTAACACACGCACACGAAAACGAGGAAGGGTAAACGAAAGTTTGACCCACGGAAGGCTTTTTAGAAAACAACGGTAGTTTTGAAAAAGTATCTTGTCCCAGTAGTCGCCAAGTGAAATTACCCGGGATTTCGCGCGCGGGCGCGAAACGCGGTTGTCTTTCGCGGAGGGTTGGTGTCTGAGACCTCGCTTCATGGGAAGGAAAAAATGAGGAGTCGCCACGCGGTTTTTGTATTTTGAGCCCAAACGTTGAGAAACGGCTATTGAAAATGGTGTCGTTTTTATTGGTAGCAAAAACTTAGGAAAAAGCTTTGAAAACGGGGATCATTTTTGTGGCAGCAAAAACGAGTAAAAAGCTTTTTGAGTACCGAGATTGTTAGGTTCGGAGGTCACGTTACGTTTCGGGTAGAGTATTACGAGATCGCCGAAACGCCTCGCATGACGAGTCTTTCTACCTTTCTCGAAAAACGTGTGTGTGTGTGTGTGTGTTTTGAAATGGGGGCTTGAATGACAAGCTTAATCTTGGTTTGAATGTCAAACGTTGATTAGGTGACTTTGTTTGAAAAGACGAGCGTTTGAATGACAAACGTCGGTTTTGAGTTGAAATGAGCGTTTGCGTGGCAAACGTCGATTTTGAGTTTGAAATGAGCGTTTGCGTGGCAAACGTCGATTTTGAGTTTGAAATGAGCGTTTGCGTGGCAAACGTCGATTTTGAGTTTGAAATGAGCGTTTGCGTGGCAAACGTCGACTTTGAGTTGAAAAGGAGTTCGAAGGTCGAACTCCGGTTTTTTGAACCGGGCGAGTCATTGTTAACGATTTTTACGGGAAAAATGCGTATTAAATGATTTTGAGTGTCAAATGGCGGCTTTTAGTTTGAAGATGAGCGTTTGGAGGCCAAACGTCATGTCGCGCGTTTTGAAAGAGAGTTCGACGGACGAACTCCGGTTTTGAACCGGGCATTACATTGTTAACGATTTTTACGGGAAAAATGCGTATTAAATGATATGCGATCAACGAATCGGGTTGCGACTCGGACTTTGAAAAGTAAATACTATCACGATCCAAACGGGTCGGACTTGTAAATGACAGTATTTAAAGCAGTGTCAACGGAATCAAACGATCCGGAATCGTAAATGACGATCAACGAGGCCAATCGGCTCGGATTTGTAAATGACGATCAACGAGGCCAATCGGCTCGGATTTGTAAATGACAGAAATTAAATGACGATCAACGGATCGATCGATCCGGAATTGGTAAATGACGATAAAAGTAATCGGAACGCCATTTTAACCCGTGATTACTTCTCTTACGGAAAGAGAAGAGGATCGAGGGGCTAAAACGTATCGGACCCCATTAGACGGAGGCGTCTACATTTTGATAATGTTGTTCGAAACGGTTGAAGCGACTGGCGCGTAAACCGAGATGGAACGAGAGATTTAGCGAGAGGGAGTTATACCTATGGCTAGGGTCGACTCCTTTGGCTCGGAAGGTGTGTACGGGACACGGAAAGTAGTTCGAAAGGTTGTTTCGAAGTAGTAAGGGGCGTATTTGATCGAAATACGAAGGTTTCACGCGAATCGAGACAGAACGGAAGCTCGGAAGGGGTGTAAACCAGTTTGGGCCGTGGGGTATGTGAATTTTTGGGGTAAAAAGTCTCTCTTTTTGGCTTTGACAGCCATTTCTATTTATAGGTGAAAAATGCAGTAGGAGTCCGGACGGACTTTGCCTGAATCCAGGGGGTTTTGTGGTATTTTGAGAATTTGAAGGACTTCTTTGGCAATTTCGGAAAATGTGCACAGGAGTCCGTAGGACTTGGCTTGCAAATCAGGGGTATTTTGGTCTTTTGGCCTTGATTTGTGATTGAAGAGTGACTAGAGGGAGGTGGCATGGCTGCCACGTGCCCTCTGAGTCACCAGCCATGTGGGAGTTCGTTCCCCGGTCCCGGTTTTGTCCGTTTTTAAAATAACGATCAGGAAAATGTCAGAAATGCCCCGAAAAGTGCCGAAAGTGCGTTTTTCGGGAAAGACGTACTTTTACGTGTGATGACACGTGTTAAGTATGGTTCGACGTCGGGATGCAGGGCGATCCGGGACGTCTCGTTGGCACGGCAACGGGGAGTTTGACGAGTTCCGGTTAACCTGGAGCAGGCCAGTTAACGGATTTCGGTTAACTTTCTGACGGATTTTGACGATCCGGGTTTGGGTACTTACACCATGCTCTCCTGCGCTCAGGCTCCTGCGCATTTCTCGCAGCCCTCGACGCGCAAGCCAACTTCCTCAAAAGAGACCGAGCTAGCTCCTTCCAGCCCCTGTTATGCCGCACCAGAGTATGGTACGTGCGAGCAGGGACCTGTGAGAAAAAGAAAAAGCTCAGAAAATCCCATAGAAGTTCAAAATTGCAGAAAATAGAAAAGTCAAATAAGAAAATGGACCCAAAGTTACTTACATGGCTATCAGCCAGCAAAGTATACTCAGCATCCCTCGTGTCTGGAATAGGCACCATCAGCCTCCTCGACACCCCGTTCACCACATAAGAAAGGTGAGATGGAGGAACAGGTGGATCGGTCAGCTCTGCCTCCCCGTACCCCTGGGCAGCAGCTATCTTCACCAACCTCTGTGGCATCCTCAAACGCTCCTCCACAAAGGTGGCATACGGGGTGGCATAGTCAAAATAATCCTCCGCAGCCAAACCAACCTTATACATGTCCATCTCATCCTCTGACCAGTACCTGGGTTGCAGCATGAAAGGAGGAGGGTCATGAGGGGTAATCGCGCCCAAAGGAGGGATATGACTGTGCTGCCTAAAGAACCGGTCTCCCAAATAGATAATGTCACAGGTCAAGCCTGTCAGCCACCTCCTCTGCCTGGTTACCACCACGACATCTCCCATCAGAGCCTCTGGATATCCCCCAAGGATATAAGCTCACCCCCTCATAACCTTCCCTGTTGATGACGGGCTTCACCATCTTGTGGTCAAAGGTGATCCGGGTCTTCCCGGTGAACTTGTCCCTAGCCTCTCCTCTCCAGCGCACCATAGCCGGGAAGATAGCAGGATCACTCTGCTTGTTCCAAGGAAAGAACCCAATCACCTCGCAAAACCAGACATGTATGTCAGAACATAAGGGTTATTCCTCTCATAAAATTTTAAGAACAAAAGGAGAAGAGAACAAGAGAATGAGAATACCTCCAGGGCAAAAGAAAAGAAGTCCATCAAAGCTGCCTTGTTCCAGTTGTACAAATCCAGAGAGAAATAAAGCTCTGCCAATTCGGCTTCACCCCGAGAGACCTCCCCAACCGTAGCCAAATCATCCAAAGAGTCCAGTAGACAAACCATCGCCATCGTCCCAAAATTGGCAAAAATGGTGACAGATAGAGTCAACCACAAGAAAGCTCTCGCGAGCTGGTGGGCAGTCACCTCATTAGCTGTAAACCCCTCCATACACCTCAAAACCTCAACCTCAACAAACCTAGTATCCATCCCTAGCCCCTTCGGACGAAGGTCAAACCCCACATAATCTCTGAACTCAGCCTCAGAAATGTGATCCCTCCAGGTCACAGGCCGATCAGTGAACCTCAAGCCAGTAATAGCTGTAAAGTCGGCGGGAGTCACCGTGACCTCATTCACTTGAACAATTTTGAGATTCTCCCCATTACATATTGATGACAAACAGAAGGTTATGTGATGAACCGAACAAGAAAGTACCAAGATTCACAAAGAATAAAGCCGCAGCCTCTCTTTTCTTTTATTTAATTCATAATCAAAAACTCTGCCCATTCAAAAGCCATAACAATGTTTAAATACTACTCTAAGATCATTCTAGAACCCTACCAAAAATAACTCTAATTAAAATAAACCCAAAACTTCAGTAAAATATCAGTCCAAAAATACCAGCCAACGACATAAGGAAACAATTAAATTTGAATAAGGAAATAGCAGCGAACAATCTTCAGCAAAGATCAGCACTTTTCCCATCAACGAGGCGGACGCATGGAAGAAGGTCCAGCAGGTTTGGGCTTGACCTCTGCCAAGTGAGGCGCATGCCTGGGAAACCATGGGGCGCCCGCCTGGATTGCAGCACCTTGTTCAGCCTCTGTTGTCTGTTGTTCAGCACCAGTCTTGGCCCTTTGCTCTTCATCCTCTGCAACTGCATCATCCTTCCCTTCTTGAAAAGGACTCGACCACGAGTCAATACCGTTGATAGGAACACTACGATCACCCGAAAAATCCGAACTCCATTTGCATAAGAAATTCTATATCCTTGACGAACTCTAAATTTTATAGCCCTTGTGACAACATCCATCCAATCAGCCCAATACATTGATACAAAAAAGTCAATAAACAATTTCTGAATGTTGCCTTGAACAGAAGCACGGGGGAAATACATGTTGAATGGGTCTGTGTACCCACGATCAATGGTAACCGTTCCAAACGTCCACACCAATGTTGCCCTTTGAATAGCAAATACTTCCTTGGTCTCCTTATTTGACCCAGCCAATGGTGTATTGTCGTAAAAAGGATCGGTTGTCGACACTTGACAAACGTCACAATGACACATATCATACCTAGTTGGTTTGGACCAATCAACAAGATTTTCTTCTCTTGAAGATTCGACCAAAGAACCTTCTTTAAAACCAGCAGTATCCATCCAAGAATCAATCGACTCTACAGGATATGCATCAAACCGAGGGGGTTTTGACCAATCGACAAAATTTTCATGTCTTGAAGAATCAGCAAAAATACCCTCGTTAAACCCAACAATATCATTCCAAGAAACAAAGGAATCATTAGGGTTTGCCTTACCTTTGACCACCGGAGTTTCGATCTTCAAATCGACTTCCCTCGAATGGTTAGTTGCATACCTATCATGATTTCTGGTCAAGGAATTGACACCATTGTGATACTCCTCACCCTCGGAAGAAATATCCGAATCAGAACCCATAATCGGTGGTGTCCCCCCACGATTTCTGCGATTCCGAACTTGGAGTTGAAGTACCTGAACCTGTCTTCTCAGATCGTCGATCTCGATATCGCGTATATCACACTTGCGGTGATGATCATCTTCCGGAGGATCCGCTGCACGACCCCTTCCACAAACACCTTTTCCTCCACAAACTTCACGCCCTCGTTTGGCCATCAAATCGTCCAGACAACTGATACCAAATGATGACAAACAGAAGGTTATGAGATGAACCGAACAAGAAAGTACCAAGATTCACAAAGAATAAAGCCGCAGCCTCTCTTTTCTTTTATTTAATTCATAATCAAAAACTCTGCCCATTCAAAAGCCATAACAATGTTTAAATACTACTCTAAGATCATTCTAGAACCCTACCAAAAATAACTCTAATTAAAATAAACCCAAAACTTCAGTAAAATATCAGTCCAAAAATACCAGCCAACGACATAAGGAAACAATCAAATTTGAATAAGGAAATAGCATCGAACAATCTTCAGCAAAGATCAGCACTTTTCTTGTCAACGAGGCGGCCGCATGGAAGAAGGTGAGGTGCCCGCCTCACGTCCAGCAGGTTTGGGCTTGACCTCCGCCAAGTGAGGTGCACGCCTGGGAAACCATGGGGTGCCCGCCTGGATTACAGCACCTTGTTCAGCCTCTGTTGTCTGTTGTTCAGCACCAGTCTTGGCCCTTTGCTCTTCATCCTCTGCAACTGCATCACATATTGCTTCGAGGTCTAGTCGACCCTTAGCAGTGTCCTTTGTTGTAGACTTGAAATCCATCACCGTGTTAAATACATTGGCAAACACATTTTTTTCAATATGCATGTCATCAAGGTTATGTCTAATCAAATTTGTCTTCTAGTATGGCAACTCCCAGAATATACTCTTCTTGATCTAGTTGTGATCTTTACCAAATCCATCTAATCTCTCTTTTGAAAAATTCTTCCCCCGCCTGACATCGGACAACTCAGACACCCGCTCAAAAATATCTTCACCACTCAGATAAGTAGGGGGCCCAACGCTCCACTCTATCTTTAGAAAATGCATTCTTCTGCCTATGAAAAGGATAGTTACTAGGAAGAAACCGCCTGTGACAATCTAACCAATAATGCTTCTTATAATGATCAAGTCTGAATACATTAGTATTTTTCATACAATACGGACATGCCAATCTTCCATGAGTGCTCCATCCTGACATCATACCATACGCTGGAAAGTCATTAATTGTCAACATCACTGCCGCCCTCATGTTAAAGTTTTGCAACTTGAAGACATCCCAGGTTTGCACACCATCATTCCACAGCTGTTTCAATTCATCTATTAGAGGTCTAAGATAAACATCAACATTTTTCCCTGGATTCCATGGCCTAGGAATGAAAAAACTCAAATACATATAAGGATCGATCATACATAACCACGGGGGAAGATTATAAATCGTGACAATAACAGGCCAACATGAATTATATTTTGCCCCTGGTCCAAATGGAGAAAAACCATCTGTACATACTCCAATCCTTATGTTTCGAGCATCTTCAGCAAAATTGGGGTAAGTAGCATCAAAATAATTCCAGGCTTCTCCGTCGGAAGGATGAGTCATCACACCCTCTTCACGAAGACACTCTTTGTGCCACCGTATGGTTTCCGACGTATCTCTCGATGCGAAGATTCGTTGCAATGGGTATGAGCGGCATATAACGCAACTGTGCTCGAGGCACGTTTTTCTTGTGCTTGGCACTACCCCGACGTGGTGGCTTATACCTACTAATCCCACATACTGAACATGAATTGAGACCCTCATTTTCCTTGTAGAAAAGCATGCACTGATTCTTGCACGCATCAATTTTATCATAGCCAAGACCGATATGCCCCACCAACTTTTTAGTCTCATAAAAATTACTAACCATCTTATTTTCTTCGGGTAGCAACCGTTGCCCCCATGAGAGAATACGATTGTAAGTATGTTGGCTTATATTTGAATCAACCTTGATATTAAAAGGCTCCGCCACTAACTCTAACAGTATTGACTTTGCACCAGTATAAACTTTATCATTTGCAGAGTTCATTAAATTCATAAACTTTTTTGCATCAGGATTGGGTTCCTCTGGATTAGGGGTCCAATAAAACTCTGGACCTGCTGTATTTCGAGCAATATCTTCCATACCCAAACACATCTCTACTTCATCAACCATTTGTTGAGGTTCCCTAGCTGAATTAAGCACAACAGTAGGACTATTTTTAACACTTGTTTCAACTGGCTAATGCTCACCGTGCGCTACCCATATCTTGTAACCATCAACAAACCCTTGATCCATAAGATACTTTTTTACAAATTCATCATGATGAAATTTCTTATTCTTACACCTTTTGCATGGACACCTTATCATGCCATTGTGCATGTATTGGGAATGCGCTTTAGAAAACTGCACAAAATGTTCTAAACCCGCTATAAATACAGGTGTGATGCCTCTTCTATTAGGGTTTCTACGATTATCCATCCAACTACAATCTTCCCCCGGCATATTTAACTCCTGCATTTTATAACATTATAGTTTTTAGATAAAATAAAAATTACCATTTCCTAAATTTGAATCCCTAGCATTAATAACAAGGAACTTTATATAGGTTTAGAATTGGGATAAAATGAAAATTACCATTTCCTAAATTTGAATCCCTAGCATTACTAACAAGGAACTTTATATAGGTTTAGAATTTGGGTCAGACTTCTATCCCATCTCGAAATGCACGATTATATGAAATGTAAATATCATTTTGTCTCTATGCCCAATAGTCAAAAATCAATAAATTTTGGCAGCATAACCCCCCATAGCTCTCCAAGTGCACGACGTAAACAAGGTCGATCAAACACTATCGATTGAAATCGACAGTATCTAATCAACCGTTGTCTGTTATTATACACCCAGAGAACAATAGGCAATGCAACCAAAATATCTTGACTATCGACTATCAAGCAATCCTAATAGACAAAAATGATATTTACAAAAACATATAATCATGCATTTTAAGACCGTCCACACGGAAAATTCAAGAATCAATAACTATATGTTGAACTCAACATGATAAGTTAAAGATTCTTGAACGGATTTCTAAGCTTTTGTATTGCACACACACACACACACCACTAAATTAATTTGACAACATTACGTTGTGAAAAATCTTCTAATACATCATCGTAGAAGCATCACTTTACGATAATGTATTAATTTAGACATTGAATAGAAGCATTAAGTGGTTAATATTTTAATTTGAAAACTTTAAATTTAATTAAAATTTAGGTAATTTTATTTTATTTTAATTTAACTTCATTTTTTATTTGTTTTAGGACGAAGAGAGTATAATTTATTATAATTTTTTATAAAGGAACAACTATCCACTCACTATATTCTATCTCACATTCTCACTACTTCATAATCACAACACCTACTTTAATATTACTTTATTGTTTTTTTGGTCCTAAAAAAAATTGAAAAGTTATCAATGGGACGTATGGAGTATCAATGAATATCGATAACAGTCAAATCAATAGAAACTTACAATCATAAGGTGTGCCACGAACACACACAAAAATCATACGGAAACATAGCAAATTCTGAAATTTTGAACTGGATTGAGGATAAAGTGGAAAGAGTGAGTACCTTTTTCGCGTGGGTGCTCAAATCGGACAACAAAAGTGGCCGGAAGGGAGAGAGAATGTGGGAATCACGGCGAAGGTGGCCGGAAGGGGAAAGGAGATCCGCCGGAGAATGGAGGCCGCCGGCTACAGAGAGAATCGCTAGCCGCCCCGGATCGTGCTTGCCGCTGCCGCCGCAATGAGAAGCGAGGAGAGAGAGAGAGAGAGAGAGAGATAAATCGTAAAGAGAGAAATAAAATTAGGGCACTGAATTATACAAAAATTTACCCACGGAATATTTCGTGGGTTATTAATGCCTATACCCACGGAAATTCCGTTGGTAATACCCATAGAATATATTTCTTGGGTAATTTAAAAGATTACTCACGGAATTTCTGTGGATAAAAAGATAATATATTTTTGAATTTGGCCTTCATGAATCCGTTGGTAATATTAAAAATTCCGTGACTAATAGCTACGGATTTTTTCGTGGGTAATCACTCAGTTTCTAGTAGTGATCCATGGGACCCCACGAACACCCTCAAATCCCTAGCCTTAGATCTGATGAACCCAAAACTCTAATACAAGTTGTTCGAAATTGATTCCTAGTATTTGAGAACAAATAAGTAAAAGAAATTAAAAAAATTCACACACACAAACACATGAATTTATTCACCTAGTTTGTAACAAGATCGAGTGTGGGTGGTACCAAGCCATGATTATATTTAATAATGCCTCTACATCATGCTATAACGTGTTAATGGCTGTCACTTGACTTTATATAAGATACAATGACCTAACCCTAGAATAATTCTACTTATTGCACCAAACAGAAAACCAACGGAAAAAGGAAATGCTTTCTCGCCCCTAAGTGGTCGCACCATGTGGCCGCATGGCCCAGATTTTCTCCAATTCTGAAATGTCCAAAAAATCATCCCATTTGTAAGTCATGCAATCGCACCATGCGCCGCATGCTTATCATCAGAGTGCCCATTTGCACCTTCCTTTCTCCTCCGCGGAGTCCTGAACCTTCATATCTGGTTTGGCTCCAAAGTATTAAAATATGCTATGCTCTTATTAATTTTGAAGATATTTTCTAAATCTCAAACATAATTTTTGTCTTCTGTGAATCTTCAAGGCCAGGAATTATCTTAACGAGCTTTTAGGCTTGTTTGTGTTATCAGTTATCATCATCTTGGTTGTTTTTCAAAGGTTCATTGAGATTTGAGATCATCTGGGGGACTATTTGCAATTGAAGATGCACATCCCTTTCATTATGGTGGATCAATGCTACATTATGTCGTGGGACTCTCATGGGTGTGGTGATGATTGGGTGTCTATCTCACCTTGAGTTCCTTAGGTTCTCTTAGGAGTTTTTTTCCTTTTATGTTCTTATCATGGCTGGTGTCCTTTTTGGGTGTATTTTCTTTATCTTGTTTAATAAAATTTGCTGTTGCCAAGAGAAAAAAAAAACATCTAAAGAACCTGAACACTAAGGTTCCGGATTTGTATTTAACTCTCCAAAATATTCTCTCTGTCTCATTTAAAATTGTAAAATGTTGACAAAAATCTACAACCTAATTACATTGACCACAAAATTATAGAAAATTTGATAATTCTAATGAAAATCTTAAAATTGTTATTGATAATATTCTTATTGGTGAATCAATACAATCTTTTTAGATTTTAATTAGGATCATCAAATGTTCTATAAATTTCTAGTCAAAATGCAATTAAGTTGATCATTTTGATAACATTTTACAATTTCAAATGAGACGGAGGAAGTATACATTTTATAACCCTTGGGAATAAAATAAGAACCTATAGATATGTACCACTTTCTTGGTAATTAGTCCTCCTTTTATCAAATTTTTATCAACTTTACATTTTCAGCTCTCTTTCTTAAGTTGATGTTAGCTTTATTTGCTTTCCTTATCTGAGGAAAGTGTAAAGCATGTGATAATGCCTAGGGAATAAATGGAGGCCTCCAACTCCTTTGCCAAAAATCTAATTCATGATTTCTTTTGTTAAAATGTAAAGTTCTTCATAACATTCACCAAAGATCTCACCCCATCATACACTTTGAAACAATTACTAAAGATCTCTCTCTCTCTCTCTCTCTCTCTCTCTCTCTCTCTCTCTCTCTCTCTCACTCTCCCATACAAAATCAATAAGATTACATATATATATTATATAAAGGAATAATATAATAAGTAGATTTGGATCTAAAGAGGTAAATAATAAGGAGAAAATGCATGATTTTTCAACCCCTTCTACTTTTCTTGCTTTGTGTCTTTCTTGTCTCCTTGTCTTTTCTTTACCTCTCTTTTTCTTTCATTTCCTTTCCTTTCCCCTCTACTTTTACTTTTCATTTCTTGATTTTCCTTTTCAAGTGGGTATTTGATTGGTTCTCTTCACCAGCTCCCATTCAAAAGCTATTTATATAATCATGCCAAAATGAGTAGTAGTAGTAGTAATAGTACACCAAACATCACTGTGACCTTCCCAAAGTGAATTCAAGATTGGGCTTCTTGGGACTTGTTTCTGCAGAGAGGCTTGTTGAACTCACTTCTGATGCTCTCTCATAGCTTAAGCTCTTTGCTTCCATTTCCTTCTGTAAATTAACCCAATCATAATTATATAATCAACATGTCAAAGTATACGAATAGATGTTCTGGAAAAGGTCGGCCCCAGATAGTATACAGTAGGGTAAATGAATTAGATAAAACACAAAAATAGCTGTAGTGAATGTGAAGATTGAAAGAATCAAAAGGCATTTGTAGCTTGAATAAGAGAATATTTCCAAATAAAAGCTAAAGACAATTATAAAGCCTGTTGTAGTGTGCCCTTTGTACAACCTTTAAATATTATTCCTCAAATTTATAACCATAACCAAAGACAAACACACACAAACGTAACAAATTATTTTTTTTGAAATTCACACACATGATATTGTGCATGTATATTCTCAAATCCGTGTTCTCATTTTGATGGTAAGAGTAATGCTATATCATACAGACATTTTGTGTAGACAAATCAATTACGTTACGGATAATATAACTACATATTGATGGATCATGGATGTGCTTTACGACACTAATCGCCCATGGCATGCACTTATAGCTATAGACAAATCAACTACGTTACGGACAATATAACTGCATAATGATGGATCATATCTGTCTAAGAACAAGCAATAAGGCTTTAGTTTAATTAGTGGATAGAACCTATTGCACCCTTTTGAGGAAGTTCTTTTCTTTTGCTTTCTTTGTGTATTCTTTCAATTCCTTTTCTTTTTCCCTTCCTCAAAAGCATAATTGACTCTTCATAATATGGATGACTTGTCTAGCTTTTCAAAAGCCTTTGTCTTTTCTGTTTTCTTTCTACTTTACATAAACATTTTGTATGATATATATATTACATTTATTTTATATTCCCATGCAAGGCTACTTTGGTAAAATTCACATTTATATATAAAAAAAGAATGACGGAATCTACCTCAAGAGATGGAATGTAATTTGCTTGAGAATCCCCATGTTTGCCATGCAACCAAGCTTGATCTCTGCTACAAAAATCAAGGGATTGAGGGAATATTTGTTATCAGTGGGAAGCCATGCAGAAGAACTTAAAAAAAAAAAAAAACCTCAAAGTAAAGTCATAATAAAGCTTCACTGGCTTCTCACTTTTAGTTTTTATTTTTTGGGTTTGAAATAAAGGTGATACCAACCATGTGATTGCCCATTACCCATAAGGACAAATAGAGCTACAATATAAGGAAGGTTTTAAAGAGAACAGCTTTGGCACCCAAGATTTTCCCAGAGTGGGGTCTATCAATCTAGAACTAAAGCTATTAACTTTGACACTAAGTTTACTAGTAATGGGTTGCCATACAGTAATTATAGCCCACAAAATCAGTAGGATATGGAGGGGGAGCGATAGGGATCCGGGGTTAATACAACTGTACAACAATCGGGTTTTTATACTATATGAGTTACATTTTATAGTAATATAAACTATATTTTATATTAAATGTGTTATATTTAATCAGAAAACATAAAATTAAGTTGCATCTTTTACAACGTGAGTTACGTTTTCTAGTAATATAAATCCGACTCCACAGACCCCAAATCCGGGAAGATAGATGAAGAAATGTGAATGTAATGAGTTGGAGAGCGTTGTGTTCCTTTTTACAAGTTCCTTTTGAAGCACTCGAGTAAAAGAGATTATTACCCCATCATGGAGTTTCAGAGTTAAACTTGTTATGGACTGACAGAACAAATCATACTGCAACACCATCTTTCTCCTTTTTCTAATTCCTTGCATGTGTGTGTATGTGAGTTAGTGAATGAAAGGGAGGGAAAGAGAGAGAGAAAGAGAGAGAGAGAGAGAGAGAGAGAGAGAGAGAGAGAGAGAGAGAGAGAGAGAGAAAATAAGGAAAGAAAGAGAGAGAGAGAGAGAGAGAGAGAGAGAGAGAGAGAGAGAGAGAGAGAGAGAGAGAGAGAGATTATTTTTAATATTTATATATATGCATAGTTCCTTTATCTTAACTTTGCAGTTTGAGCTTGTCTTTCTATGAGATTTGGACAAGATCTCTATTTAAAATGTTAGATTTACTTGTGGGGTGGGAGGGGGTAAGGAAAAGAAATTCTCTCTCTCTCTCTCTCTCTCTCTCTCTCTCTCTCTCTCTCTCTATGTATATACGGAGTATATATATAGATATCATTTATTTAATTCACTTAATTTTCTAGGCATCTTCAGCAACAACTACAAAATACATACTATAAAAATGCTCAAGCTCAAAGTAAATGGAAATCTTTGTCTTCCTAGTTAGAGTTGTTCATGCCCAATGTTAGATACTGTAAACAGCTTTATCTTTTCTCCATATTTGGTATATATCATCTTTATTCATAGATCGGACTGCCCAAAGTTAGTTTCTAGTAACATACTTAACTTTCTCTTTTTGAGCTTAAGCATCAATATTTTTCATGATAAATTATAGCACAGCGGCATTACTCTTACATGATTGCTTCCAAACTGATAAACAAGAAGTGAAATTTTCTACAAATCCTATTAATATGCCACGACACATTTTAATTAGAGTACATGCGTTTGATCTAGTGTTCTTGACTAGATAGCTACCGTATTTTCTGTGGAGGACACTTCTTTTGGATTTTGGTTTCAAGAAAAACTTGTAGGGGGGGGGGCCAAGAAAGAAGAGATACTACCTTGAAAATGCTACACAAAATTTGGTCCCAATTTGAAAAATGAGAAAGAAACCCGAAATTTTGCCATCTTTATGATTCTCTTTTTGTGGGTTCTTTTGTTTGACCTTTTTGGTTTTTTCTTTTTTTCTCTTGAAATTAGTAAAGTAAGATAATTCATCTTTTGCTTAATAGGATCCCTTTTAGAAAATATGTAAACAAAAATAAAGGAGAAAGAAAAAAAAAAAAAAAAGAAAAAGAGCAGAATATTAACATGTAAAGAAGCAAAACTTTTGTGAATTACCTTGAAGAATTGCTCCAAAGACCATATTGATCATGGTTAGCACTTGACTTTCCTTGCTGAACTGATGGTGATAATTCTCCTCTCTTCTGATTTGGTATGTCAAAAATTAAATCATCCGAATTATCCCCAGACGACCCATTTTCAAAAACATCTGATTGTCCTAAATTATAAACCGAAAGTTAGATTCAATAAATGGAAAAAAGAAAACTAAATTTATAAAAATGTCTACTCCTATGTCACCATGAACCTAGCTATACTAATAAAAATGATACAGATTAAGATCAAAAGAATATAGAGATTCACCTGAAGAAGCTCCTGATCTATGATCAGTTGTCTTCACGGTTCGATACATCTGCAACGAAAAAGACTCTTTAGTTTCTCACATGAAGTTCTGGGTTACATTTGTGGACATTAATTTTGGAACGGAGTAATGGCAAAAAGGCTTATTTTGTGTATAAATGTATGTGCAATGTCATAAAATGCATGTGATATAGTATGTATGCATATAAGATAGTCACCATTAACCATGGCTTTTGGGAGTATATTTGACCCATGTGGTGCAAGATTTATGTCCATACATACATGCTACTACTATCATTGACAAATGATGGTGTTTTTGTACTTTCCTACATCTCTGGTTCCCCTCAGAAGAAGGAGAAAACAGATAAATAAATGTTTAAATAAAGGAAAAAACAAATACCAATTGAGACTGCCTGTAAACTTGTCTCAGTCTTGGCTATCTAGCTATGACTGTTTTCTATTCCTTGGCCTTTGTCTTACTACCAATCCATCCATCTCCATCTCTCTCTCTCTTTCTCTCTCACACACACACACACACTCTCTCTCTCTCTCTCACTCTCTCTCTCCCACACACACTACACAGACATTAATGTATTTTCTTTCTTTTTACAAGAATGGTTAGACTTCCCAAGCAAAAAGCTGGTGAAGAATGGCTAGCAGCTAGCTAGTTTACAGAAAAACCATCAGATCTAGTAGAAGAAAAAGAAGTGCTAAGAATTAGAGAGGCCTCTCAGCAGGGAAAACTTTGGAATTTGGTATTTTTGTATTTATCACACCTTTCACCAGTAAATAATGTTACTAGCTTCTACTCCTTTCTAATTACTAGTAACATTTTGAAACTTTGGTCTAAGTCAAGAAATTCAAATCCCACAATTTTTGAACTGCATATTCAAGATTTGGACCACCAATTAGCTTGTACAATATCAGTCAAAATGCATACATTCATTTGGACCACAATCAGTTATCTACTAACTCTATTCTTAAGGTTGAGAATTCAAGTTTCATGATAAACAGTGCGATAATTGTTGTGGTTATGGGGAAGAAGACTATCTCCTCCTCAAAATGATAATCCATTTTTGTTCTTGATCAAGAATATTATTGCTTAACTTATTATTATTTATTGGTTGCAAACAAATAATTAAAAGATTATATATAGAATTCTATAAAGAAAATGAGACCCATTTGAAATAATTGGGAAGAAAAAATTAATAATTTATTTACCTGTAAGTGAGATTTAACATGTGCTAAAGTGAGATCCTTCACATCCATGAGCTCAAGAACTGACTTTGGTGTAGCTCCTAAAAACCCCAAAACAAAATAAAATGTTGTAAGTGAAATTTTTCAAAATCAGAGTAAACCCATTAGATATCACTAAAAAAATGGAAGAACAACTTCAATAAAGAAATAAAGAAAATCAAATCCATGAGTTCAAGAACCTTTTTTTGTTCTTTCTTCTTTTCAAAATTCAGCTCAAGAACTAGTTTTGGTGTAGCATTTATAGCAACGTCAAAAAGTGAAAACCCAAAAATAAGAGAAACCCCTTTTGATCAGGCTTGTTCCAAGAAAAGATAATTCAACAATTATTTCAAGAAAATGGAGAAATTAATGAGTAAAATTCAAGAGCAAAAGTAAGAAAGAGAAGTATAGAAAATTAATGTACTGACTTTCATGGCCACCCAAGAGCTCAACAGCGTGAACAAACCGAGCATGAAGTGTGGTAGTCCACCGCATCCGAGGCGCTCTCATATTCCGTTTAGCTGGAAACCTCGACAAGAATCTGGACCGCATTAGGGCTTGAGTATTACTATGTTGATGATGATGATTATTAGTAATATTACTACTAGTTGAAGATGATTCTAAGGACTGTTGAGGTAATAATGGGAAACTAGGAGGGTAGTTTTGGTAAACAGGAATTCCTCTAATAGGTTTCAAGAACCCAAGCTCTGAGCTAAGAAATCCTTGTTGTTGATGATTATACAGCTGTTGTTGCTGAAAGATTGGTTGCTGTGTTGTTTGATGATGTGGGTAGTGAAGAAAACTTGAGTTGCTATTCTGGGAAAGGAGAGGAAAATAGTTGTCTGAATTTGAAGAAGAACCCTTTGGATTATTCAGCTGTTGTTGCTGAAAGAGTGGTGTTTGGGAGGTTAGAGCTCTTTTCCAGAACCCCAAATCCATATCATCTTGATCAGTTCTTGATCTCCAACTTGATGTTGGTTTTGTGTTTGGAGGACTGATTTGTAGGGATAAGTCAGGTTGTGCTGGAAATAGCTCCATTTTGACAACAACCAAATAAGCCCTAAACAAATTCTTCTTCTTCTTTCTTCTTGTTCTTCTTCTCTTTAGGCTTTCCCTTTGTTGATGATTTCCCTTTCGTTTTCTTGATCAATATTGTTGTGGCTAGGGTTCTTTATGTTGTGATTAGAGAGATGGTTGATGGAGATATATGGGTATTTCTTTTCTTTGAAGAAAATTTGATGAATGTGGAGAATTGAGGGAGTAGTTGCAGAGATTTGAGATTGAGAAGAGAGAGAGAGAGAGAGAGAGAGAAATGAGAAGGGTATGTAGTGAATGGTTGTTTCTTTTGTGTGAAGTATATGTGAGAAAATGACACTTGAGAGAGATTATAAGGAGAGAGAGAAGTGCTTTATTTGTGGACGTGGGGGTAGGATAAAAGGGGAGAAAGAAAAAAAGATGAGAAAGGAAAAGGTAAATAAATTAGACTAGAGAGTTGATTCCTTCACGGTTCTTTTCTTTTCTTAATATCCATCATCCTAGAAAAATAATCTTATTTCTCATTTTAATTTTAAATTATTTTAAAATAATTTAAATATAGAAGACAATATTTATACTGTCTTTTTTGTAAGATTTGGAAAAACTCAATTTGTTTATTCACAAGCAGCAATATACTCCTCGCGTCACTTGACTTGACGTCTTATTTTCGTTTTAGCGTCAAGAACAGCCAACTACCGAAAATAGCCTACTTTTTATAATTTTATATTCACACTACTACAAAGCTCATTCTCTCTCTTCATTTTTACTCAATTTATTGGCCAAGTATTTCTTATTCTGCATTCTCTCTCTTCATTTTCTACCACACATTTTTTTTATTTTATTCTTTTTTCTTAGTTCCCGTGCCCACCTCAAGGGTGTCAAGTGAGGTGGGACGGAGGGAGTATAGTATAATAGGAGGAGTCATATTCTAATACTATGATTTAGAAATCTAATCTATACAATTAAATATTTAGTTTCCTAATCTTATAAACAACTAAATATATTCCAAGTAATCTAGAATCCAAGTCTGTTTAAGAAACAACGAATAGTAGAGGCGGCGTGAGGCGCGCTGATGATGCCGAGGAGTGCGCCTGGGAGGCAGTGACTTCGGCCGAGGCATGTTGGGGCTGAGGCGGGCGCCTGGCCGGTGGTGGGCGGGTGCCTGGCTTGCAGAAGGTTCAGCTGAGGCATGTTGGGGCTGAGGCGGGCGCCTTGCTTCCACTAGCTATATCATCCTTAATACGCCCCTATAAGATGGACGATTCGAGGAGAAGACCAATCTTGGAAGTAAGTTGTTGGAAGCGTATGCGAGGTAGTGGCTTTGTCAGAATATCAGTCAGATGATCCGTACCAGAAATGTGTTGTACACGAAGAGAACGGGCGAACAAAGTGAAATGAGAGACAAGAGAAGAAGATACAAATGGCAGCTTGTGGCTTTTATTAATAAAACAAGAATTACATGGAGGTAAGCTAGAAGAAATAGATAAACTAAACTTGCTACGTATTAAACTAAGAACAGGGAAAGCGGATGTCCTAACCTATGATGCCACAGCTGTAAAGAGAGAGAGCTTGAATGAGCATTAATGGGCGGAGGGTCCCAGATGTAGACGCCATCCTCAAGGTTTCCATGGATAAGAGTTTGACTCGTGGATTTGTCTTTGATAAGAAAGGAAGAGTGCGAGAATTCAATGATAGCATTATTGTCATGACAAAATTGAGACACATATAGAATATTACGAGTGATAAGGGGAACATGTAAGACTCTATTAAATTGAAGGAGAGAAGAGGGCGTGGAGAAAGAGAAAGAACATATGTGAGATATAGGAAGAGAAGAGTCGTCTCCGATAATGACATCGTCACTGCCATTGTAGGGTGTGTATAGGGCAAGGTTGGAAAGATCATTGGTGATGTGATTGGTTGCACTACTGTCGATGAGCCAAGAGGGAGGGGGAGGGGGTTGTGAAAGGATGTTGTGTGGGCTTGGGGGTTAGGGTTTGAATTTCGGTTTTGGCGATAAAGGGGGGGTGGAAGTTTACGGTGGGATGGTCGCGCTTGAATTGACGACATTGGGAGATGACATGGCCATTGTTACTACAGTATTGACACTTACCCTTAAAGGGGAGGGGTGAGGAGTTTGAGCTAGGGGATGGGGAGGGATTGGTGGTGCGGTAAGAGTTACGGTTAGGTGATGGACGGGTTTGGGCGGTGAAGGCGGTGGTGGGGAGAGGAGTGGTGGGGGTGCGACAATAAGATAGGTTGACCAAGAAGAGGGGTTGATCGGATTGGGCATCATTTGGAATGGTGGAGGAAGCTCCGGCCATTGCAAGGGTGGGGAGGGGCTGCCGAAAAACAGAGAGAGTTTTAGAATTTTTGATTTTGAATCTTAATACTCTGATACCATGTAAAATTTGAAAAAACTCAATTTGTTTATTCACAAGCAATCAATATATAGTACAATAGAAGGAGTTTCATTCTAATACTATGATTTAGAAATCTAATCTATACAATTGAATATTTAGTTTCATAATCTTATAAATATCTAAATATTCTCCAAAATTAAGAATAAAAGTTATATTTTTATTTTATTGTTTTCTTTATAAGTGTGAAACAATCAGATAGTAAACTTACTCGGAAGGAGTAATATAGTTTCAAGAAAATATGAAAGAACTTTTTTCGCCAGAGAGTATTTATTATAGTACTCGGCTCGATTTCTCGGTTCTTCAATTAATGTCAATGTTTGCCTAAAAAAACAGTTACCTTACAAATAAATGTCCATTTTTTGTAAAGTTACTTTATACTAGTAGGTAATCCGTGCGATAGGTAATCCGTGCTTCGCACGGGAAGCTAATTTGCTGATATCATGATTTATTTTTTATAATATAAGTATATTATAAATGAATCAAAACATTAACATTTATAAAGTTAGAAAAATTGTGTTCAATTTTAATAACTGTGTTGCACATAAATTTAATAGGAATTGCATTGTGACTAACAATGTAGCAATTTTTGCTATTTTATTTTTGATGTTCATACTTTATGTCATTTATTTTTGATGTCATAATTTATGTCAGTATGCAACATTTTTTATGGACGTTATAACAAAGTGAATCAAAAAACTAACGACCTATTTCTTTTCAAATTACAACATTTTAAATACAATGTAGGGAGTTCCAACCCTTAACCTTCCCGAAAAAAGTATGTCTTTAAGCTAAATGCTCATTGGCATTATTAACGACCTACTTTGATATATATATATATATATATATATATATATATATATATATATATATATATATATATATATATATAGTAACTATTATGATTAAATAATATTATTTATAGTAATAGTTAACATATATTGTAACTATAATACTATTACTTAATCTATATAGTAAATTAATACTATTTATAATAATAGTTAGCATATATAGTAACTATTATAGTTAACTAATACTATTAATAATAATAGTTAACATATATAGTAACTATTATAGTTAACTAATACTATTAATAGTAATAGTTAACTTATATAGTAACTATTATAGTCAACTAATACAATTAATAGTAATAGTTAACATATATAGTAACTATTATAGTTAACTAATACTATTAATAGTAATAGTTAACATATATAGTAACTATTATAGTTAACTAATACTATTAATAGTAATAGTTAACTTATATATATAGTAACTATTATAGTCAACTAATACAATTAATAGTAATAGTTAACATATATAGTAACTATTATAGTCAACTAATACTATTAATAGTAATAGTTAACATATATAGTAACTATTATAGTTAACTAATACTATTAATAGTAATAGCTAACTTATATAGTAACTATTATAGTTAACTAATACAATTAATAGTAATAGTTAACATATATAGTAACTATTATAGTTAACTAATACAATTAATAGTAATAGTTAACTTATAAAGTAAATAGTAATAGTTAACCTATATAATAACTATTATTGTTAACTAATATTATTAGCCAATAAGAAGAATACCAAAAGTCATATAGATTTTGGGATAGCGATGACGTGTCTTCTCCAAAATCAAGAGTTTGCATAAACTTGTTCACGTGGCGAAGCCATATCCCTCCTCACCAACTTTAATATATACTCCCTCCGTCCCACGTGAATAGACACTTATTTTCTTTTTGAGACGTCCCACGAGAATAGACACTGCCCAAAATGGAAAAGAATTTATTATTTTATATTCATCCTACCCCACCCACTCATTCTCTCTCTTCATTTCCTACCACACAATTTATTCAACCAACTCCACTCATTCTCTCTCTTCATTTTTACTGCACATTTTCATTATTATATTCATTTTTCTTAGTTATTGTGCCAAGATTTTTGGTGTCTATTCACGTGGGACGGAGGGAGTATATATATATATATATATATATATATATATATATATATATATATATAGATTTTCAATTATCATATTCTAATTGACTCTCAAACCATAATTCAATTTGTAAAATTATTTAGGGTATGTATGTATATATATTTATATATATATATATATTTACATTAAAAAATATTTAGATGTCAACTTAAACAAAAAAAAAAGTAATTGACATTCTTTAGGGACAGAATAAGTAATTTATTTTTTCTTCAATTTGTGAAAGCTTATCGATAATATATCCAAAAATGATTAAAGGATATAACCAAATCAAAGTATGCATTCTCAACTGAAATATGTGAAGTAAAAAGTAGTAATTCAAAGATTGCTTACGACATATATACGCCCTTTGGTCGAATTATAATGTCACATAATAAATATCGTTCTTAAAAAAAATTGCTTTATTGCTTTTTAATTTACCTTTACCTTTATAAATTAACATAAAAAATAAGTAGGATATCATTTTGTAAAAAAGGCTTTTGACCCTATGACCCTTCAGCCAAATAAATATTTCATATAAGACCATTGAATTTTTTATATTCCAATAAACTCTTTGCCTCTTATACAATAGGTATAAGACTAGTTCGCATATTAAGAATTTTTTTTCACTCTTTTCTCGGTTTTAAAAAAATAAATAAAAACCTCTGATATTTTATAAAAACTGACTCTCATACTTTAAGTGCAGATTAAAATCTTATAACAAAAGTATAAGAGTCATTTTTCACTTTTTTCAATTTAGGAAAATAAATAAAAAAAACTCTTAAATGTTATTAAAATTAATTCATATATTTTAACTATAAGACTAAATAAAATAGTATACCAAAAGAATAGGAATCATTTTTTCACATTAAGACTAAATTTATTGAAAAAAAATAAAAATAAAAGGCGATTATTTTAGGTCCACTTACTCTAAGGCCCCTATGGCGAGATTCAAGCCCAAATGCATGACACATTAGTTTTAAAATTACATAGACACCCCTCGCCCTCTTATAACTGACTTATAAGATTACTTTATATCTTATAAGTGACTTATAATACTAATTTGTCTCTTATATTAACTTATAAGACAATTTTTCAACAAAAAAAATTCAAAATTTTCAATAATAACAACGAATTAATCTCACAATTTACACATTAAAACTCTTATATCTTAATTATAAAACCAACTTACCTCTTATAACTAATTTATATTTTATAATTGTCTTATAAATTTATAACTGACTTATAAGACTACTTTATCTCTTATATTCAGTTACAAGACAATTTTTTCAATAAAAAAAAATCAAAATTTCAATAATAACGTTCATAATTTACACATTACAACTCTTATAAATGACTTATAAGGCTAATTCGTCTCTTATAATTGACTTATAAGATAATTTTTTTCAAATATAAAAAACAAAATTTTCAATAATAGTAATGAATTAATCTCATAATTTACAAATTAAAACTCTTATAGCTTAATTATAAGATCAACTTGCCTCTTATAACTAATTCGTCTCTAATAATTGACTTATAAGATAATTTTTTTTTCAACCAAGACCAAATCTCATAAAATACTTATAAAAAAGAAAACACAAAATATGATATCTCTACGTTAACATACACTTAAAGTTTTTCTTGTACAACACAAAATCTCTATAGATTTTTCATTTTTCTCTCTTCGATGCAGAGCTCTTCATCTGTATTAAGTCATATCATCAATATCGCCTTCTAATCTTCTGGATTTTATCAGACCTGCATTCATCTTGAGTCATTGACTAGAATCGCTAGTCCATGATATGATTCCAGAGGTGAATTTCATTCTAGTTTATCAACGTTTTTTATCCTTTTTTTTTCAAATTCTGATTTTAATGTTGTAATTCCAATTCAAAGAGGTACCGTTGTTGAGAAGCTTACTAAAGAAACTATGAGGGTCTGGAATCATATCATGGACCTCATTTCCATATGTGAAGGTGAGAAAATCATTGATTAACCTCAGCTTAATGCATTACCAATATCTTTGTAATCATTTTTTCTTAGTGATTTTTTTTCAGCTCAGAGACAGATTAGAGAGACCTCTCTCAAAGAAACAAACTCCAAATCTCATCAAATTATCAGATTGGTATAGCTGTTCTCCACCATAATAATCTTTTTTCATTTCTTATAAACATAGGTTGTAACGAGCCTAACCCTAGGCACTAGTTTTAGTATAATATTATATGTTTTAATATTATTGATAATATTATGTGTTCATTTTTCATCTGTGATTTCTTATATTAGAATGAGGTGTTTGGGAAATAAAATAATGTTCTAGGGGGAAATACAAAAATAGAAAATAGATAAAAGTATAAGATGAGATTAAAATGTGTAGAATAAGGAATTAGAATAAAGGGTTTAATTTAAATAATGGAAAAGCCTTTAGTTAATTGTGGGG